>CM021103.1:658775604-659116978 GCA_007115665.2 Sequoiadendron giganteum
ATAATCAACAAACTTTAGACAATCATGATGATTTTGACAGATTCAAAAACATAAAACCTCTATCTTCTATCTTAATTTCTTCTTTTCTTGTCTTAGGTATTCTTCGCATGTCTCAGAATTCAGTGAATTTTGACAATTTTACTCATCTGGGTTGGTTGTGCATGACTTTCTCTACAAAACTCATGTGTTCAAATTTTTCAAAAAAAAATACCTCAAAGCTTCAAATCTCGAAGCTTTGCTTTTCTCAAC
The DNA here is from genome assembly GCA_007115665.2 of Sequoiadendron giganteum. Taxonomy (NCBI): domain Eukaryota; kingdom Viridiplantae; phylum Streptophyta; class Pinopsida; order Cupressales; family Cupressaceae; genus Sequoiadendron; species Sequoiadendron giganteum. Next base: position 658,775,854 of record CM021103.1, read on the forward strand.
TGAAATTCATTTGCATGGTGGAGTAAAAGACAATATTTTTCAAAACGAAGGATTTGGGTTTGCTTGAAATTGTGAGCGGTTTTCTTAGATCAGATTAGACAATAAAGTACTCAATAGAATTGCAACACATAAGACAATGAACACAACAAGATACCCTGGGAAAACCCTCCTCTTGAGGGAGAAAAACCCAGCAAATGATTCTCTTATATATATGATAACACAATAGCAGAAATCTGCTTACAACTCAGGCCCAACAATGGCCAATGCTTGATAATATATTCGCCCCCCTTCTAAGTATGCAAGATACAAATGACTGTCTTCTTCTTGAAATCGGACTGCTGCTCTTGAAGTGCGAATTTTGCTCTTGACAAACATATGCGAACTTGCTTGAATTGAATTGCCTTTACAATGATAATGACCTTTCATTTATACAACATAGGCGCCTCTTCATTTAGGTCGGCCTTACTTGGAAAAACATAATAAATGATAAACAAATAATATAACTTGAAGTCGGCTCAAGTTGAGTCAAGGATAGGCGAGCTATAAGGGTCGGCCCATAGCAAGTATATTGTATGATATAAATTAAATAGCCTAGAGGCTATACATTTAATTTATTCTTTTCTTCTTGGGAAGTGCAGACCGAAGCTGCTCAATAACATCAACACTCCCTCTCAGCTAGGGATGAACTTCCATCTGCACAAGACACATCATATTAGAATGAAAACAAAATAGAATATCACCTCAACGTGATATTAACCATTATGGCTACTTCCATAGATGGTATAAATAAAATCATCACGGATTCCCTCACGTGATGTTGTCATGGAGTCACACACATGACATCCACCATAGCTTCTCCCAGAGGGTGGAAACAAGGGCTTTCACCTCAAATCTCTCTCAATAGAGAATTGCATTATCAAGGGCTTACACCTCAACTCTCTCTCAGCAAAGAATTGCATTATCAAGGGCTTGCACCTCAACTCTTTCTCAGCAGAGAATTGCATTATCAATCAAGGATCACTGATTACTGAGACTCTTTCTTAGTCAAGGCTGCATTCTCCACCATACCAAGTTTCTCTCGGAAGTACACAAACTTAATCCTGGCGAGAGGCTTGGTGAGAATGTCTGTCGTTTGCTCTTCAGTGCTGATATACCTCAACTGTATAACTTTCCTTTGCACCATATCTCTAATATAGTGGTACTTGATCTCAACATGTTTTGTTCTGTCATGAAACACAGGATTGACAGATAGCTTCACACAACTTTGATTATCACAGTGTATAATAGTAGGCTCCATTGATTGTCCAAACAATCTTGCAAGGAGCTTACGAAGCCACACTGCCTCACGAGCTGCCACACAAGCTGCTATATACTCTGCTTCAGTTGTACTCAAGGCCACTGAAGACTGTTTCCTGCTACACCAGGAGATCATAGCAGTCCCCAAACTGAAGCAACAACCAGAGGTACTCTTCCGATCTGAGACACATCCTGCCCAATCAGAATCAGTAAAACCATGCAGCTCCAAATCCACGTTTGAAGAATATCTCAACCCATATCCAATTGTGCCACATAAATATCTCAGGATATGTTTAGCTGCTACAAGATGTATTTGCTTTGGTTCACACATAAACTGGCTAAGTGCACTCACTGCATAGCAGATATCAGGTCTAGTGTTAACTAGATACATCAATGAACCAATCAACTGTCTATACATCGTAGAATCCACTGGTTCTGAACTAGCTGCAGCCTCTTTCAACTTATCTAGATTAGTCTCCATGGGTGTAGACATAGGTTTGCAGTCAATCATACCAAACCTTTTGAGAATGTCAACAGTATACTTGCCTTGACTTAGAATCATCTCATCTGCTTTTGCCAAACTTCTAAGCCAAGAAAGTAATGCATAAGACCTAGATTCTTCATCTCAAACTCTGAAGCTAATTCCTTCTTGCATTTTAGAATTAGATGTTCTTCACCAGTAATGATCAAGTCATCAACATATAAAACCAAAATCAATGCTTCACCATTTACTACTTTGAAGTAGAGGTTAGAATCTGCATCATTCTTTGAGAAACCCAGACTTGAAAGATACTGATCAATTCTTTCATACCAAGCACGAGGAGCTTGTTTAAGACCATACAAGGCCTTCTTCAGCTTGCAGACATGAGACTCTTTCCCATGCACCTCAAATCCTTCTGGTTGCTCAATGTAAACCTCTTCTTCTATTATGCCATTCAGAAAAGCTGTCTTTACATCCATTTGGTGAATCTTCCATCCTCTAGATGCAGCAATAGCAATGATGGTTCTAACAGACGTGTAACGAGCCACAGGAGCAAAAGTTTCTTCATAGTCAACTCCCTCTTTTTGTGAGAACCCTCTAGCCACAAATCTAGCCTTGTGTTTCTCAATGCTCCCATCAGCTGCATGCTTGATCTTGAAGAGCCACTTAGAAGACACCACAGATTTGTCTTTGGGTCTAGGAACTATATCCCAAACATCGTTCTTAAGTATGGACTGATACTCCTCAGTCATGGCATCCTTCCATACTTGTTGACTAGAAGCTTCTTCAACATTTGAAGGCTCTGACTCAATAATCTGACTCATCAAGGCAACATAACTAGAGAACTTGTGAGGTCTCTTGCTTTCTCTGAAGGATCCTCTTGGAGCTGCAAACTTTCTGCTTCCTGCATTGTCCTGCGAGCCCAAAGAGGTCTTTTCTTTCCAATCACAATGTCTAGGGGCCCATCAGTAGGATCCAAAGGCTCAGCTGGATCAATATCTTCTTTAGATTCTGTATCCTCATTTAGGTTCTCTGGAATATGGTCAACTTCCATATCTTGAGGAGGTTCTTCTTCATCAATCTCCATAGGAGTGCCTTTGGATCTTCTGTAAGCAACATCTTCCTCAAATGTGACATCTCTACTAATCTCAATAGACTTCTGTCCTGGAATGTATATCCTGTAAGCTTTTGATGTCTCACTGTAGCCTACAAGAATTCCTTTCTTCCCAGAAGGTTCTAGCTTTGTTCTCTTTTCCTTTGGAATATGAACATAGACTGGACAGCCAAAGATCCTCAAATGACTAACTTCAGGCTTCACGCCTGAGAATGCTTCTTTAGGAGTTTTATTCTCTAAGATCCTGTGGGGACTCCTGTTTTGAACATAGACGGCTGTTCTTGATGCTTCAGCCCAAAGAGAGATTTGTAAGTCTTGATCATGGATCATAGCTTTCACTGCTTCCACAATAGACCTATTCTTCCTTTCAGCAATACCATTTTGTTGTGGATTATAGGGAACACTAAACTCCCTCTTAATCCCTGCTTCAATACAAAAGTCACGAAATGTGCCAGAAGTGTATTCTCCACCATTATCAGATCTCAATACCTTGATCCTTTTCCCAGACAGATTTTCAATCTGTGCTTTGAATTCTCTGAATCTTTCTAATACTTCTTCTGATTCTTTAGATCTCAAGAAATAAATCCAAGTCTTTCTAGAGTAATCATCAATGAAAATAATATAATACAAGAAACCACTAGATGATGCAATAGACATTGGACCACACAAATCAGAATGAATGAGATCAAGAATACATTTAGATCTACTTTCACTGGAATGAAACGTACCTTTTGTGTTCTTGCCTAGGGCACATCCCTTGCATGTACCTTCATGTTCTTGATTGAATTTCGGAAGACCGGTGACCATCTTCTCCATGATAGGTAGAGCACGAAAGTGAATGTGAGCCAATCTTCGATGCCAAAGATCACACATGCTGGTACTGTTATGCACAAGCGCTTGAAGAGGACGAGTGCACAGCCTGAAAAGACATTCATGTCTAACTCCAATCACTTGAGCAGTTTTGAAGCTGGAGTTCTTTGCCCATATAAGAACTTTGCCTTTAGAGAAGGCAACTTGATAACCCTTGTCTTCTAATGCTGAAATTGAAACAAGGTTCCTCTTTATCCCTGGCACGAACAGTACATCATTCAACTCCAAAGAAATCCCAGAATCCAAGTGAAGAGTGGAATTTCCAATCCCTTTTACAGAATATCTAGCATCATCTCCAATAACAACTTGATCACTGGAGTTGCTTTCCACTAAGTTTGAAAGGTGACCCCTGAAACCGGTGATGTGCCTAGAAGCACCACTATCAATCAGCCAAGTGTTGGAGTCAGTAGAAACATTGCTAGACAAAGCTGAATAAAACAAATAATCACTGGAGTCCTTTTGTGGAGCGACTTCTTCAACATCTGCAGTGGCAACTTGATGCTTAGGTCGTTGAGGACAAACCCTCACAAAGTGACCATACTTATCACAACGAAAACATTGAATCTTGGACATGTCTCGTTTCCTTTTGAAGGCAGGAGCATCATCATTTCCATCTCCTCGATTCCTCTTGAAGAATCCTTTCTTAAAGCCTTTTCCTTTGTTTGATGAATGAGAGGCAAGAACTTGTAAATCTTCATTCTTTGAACTTTGACCAATTCCCCTTGCTGTTAGTCTTGACTCCTCTTGAACGCAGTCAATCCTCAATCGATCAAACTTGGGAAGTTCGGATCTTGCACTGATTCCTTGAATGAACACCTCCCATGAAAGCGGAAGACCATTGAGAGCAAGCATAGTCAGGTCTTTATCATCAATCATGTGGCCAATAGTAGAGAGCTGATCTTTTATTTCTGAAATCCTCATGAAGTATGGAATAACAGATTCTCCTTTCATCATTTTCACATGATGAAGTTGTTGCTTCAGTGCAAGGGCTCGACTAGTGTTGTTGATTTCGTACATCTCTTCCAAGGTTGCAAACATCTCTCTTGCTGTATCCAACTTGAAGACAATCGGTACAATATGATCCTTGACGGAATCAACCAATACTTTCTTTGCCCTAGTGTCTTTCTTCCTCCATTACAGCTTCTCTTCTTCCTCCTCAGGTTCGAGAACTTTTGTTTTCACAAACTCAACCAAATCATTCTCCTCCAATGTGAGCATGATTTTGAACCTCCATGATGTGTAGTTCGAAATCCCTTCGAGTCTATCCTTGATTTTCAAACTGTTCACCATCTTGAATTTGAGAAATAAGAGATAGACTGAAAAAGAATAAAGTAAGTGTTGCACACTAAATCTAATCACGATCTTTTTCACACCCGCTTTGATACCATGTTAGTTTTTCTTAGATCAGATTAGACAATAAAGTACTCAATAGAATTACAACACATAAGACAATGAACACAACAAGATACCTTGGGAAAACCCTCCTCTTGAGGGAGAAAAACCCAACAAATGATTCTCTTATAAATATGATAACACAATAGCAGAAATCTGCTTACAACTCAGGCCCAACAATGGCCAATGCTTGATATTATATTCGCCCTTCTTCTAAGTATGCAAGATACAAATGACTGTCTTCTTCTTGAAATAGGACTGCTGCTCTTGAAGTGCAAATTCTGCTCTTGACAAACATATGGGAACTTGCTTGAATTGAATTGCCTTTACAATGATAATGACCTTTCATTTATACAACATAGGCGCCTCTTCATTTAGGTCGGCCTTTCTTGGAAAAACATAATAACAAATAATATAACTTGAAGTCGGCTCAAGTTGAGACAAGGATAGGCAAGCTATAAGGGTCGGCCCTTAGCAAGTATATTGTATGATATAAATTAAATAGCCTAGAGGCTATACATTTAATTTATTCTTTTCTTCTTGGGAAGTGCAGACCGAAGCTGCTCAATAACATCAACAAATCATCTTTTGCACAAAACCCATGTTCTAGATTTTTCAGAAAAATCTGCCCGTGCAGCCCTTGTTGCCCCCAGTTGTTTTGTTTTGGAAAAGTCTTTGCATGTCAAGCTAAACGACGTTTTTCAAATTTTTGACATTGTGGGTTTGTTTAGAATCTTTTTTTGCACAAAACCCACATCTCAGAATTTTTCGTGAAAATTGCCCTCCGACAGGGTATTTTTAGCCTCATCAGGAGTGATTTTCGGCTTTTCGGAGAAAGTTGTCAGAATATAGTCGTGTTTACAGTCAACAGGCGATTTTTTCAAAATGCAATTCACACAGAATGAATTCAGAACCAAGTCGGTTCTAATTCATGATTTCATCGGAACGACTGACACAAACTTGCATAAGGTGCTTCCACAGGCCATTTTGGATCCAATAAAGATAAATTCGACAATACTTCAAAACATCGAAAGGTCCGAGTTGCTAGAGGCGGCTTCTATCCCCATTTCAGTTCAGTGCATAGAATTCGTGATGTCTTGTGTCAAGCATTACAATTCTATTGCCCGTGAAATTCAGTCAGCGGATGGACAAGTGATTGGAGTCTCAAGCCTCGAGATATTGAGAAATGTTTTGGTATTCCTCAGCATTCAAATAGTTTGATCATTACCATGGATCAGTGTGAGAGCATTTAATGCTGATAAGGATATGTTTCAGAGTAAAATGTCGGCCAAATGGTTGAAGTTGACAAAACCTAAATTGCCACACAATGTCGGTCACAGAGAGTTCAAAGACGAGTACACAATTTTGATAACTCTTCTTAATCGTGTCTCCGGTCATTTAGATGCAGACAAATTCCAGCCTTGGATGTATTATATCATTGCTCAGATTGTTTCCAGGTGAGAGTATTATGATTGGGCTTCTTTGATCAACGACGTCATTTACAAACAGATTATTGGATTCCTAGTTGCCTATGATTTTCACGTGTTCTTATCTCGTATACTTGATTGCATATCAAAATCAGTTTAGAGGTTTGAACACCGTGGGTGTTCTTAGTGTGCAGAAAGTTTATCAGTACTACGATCAACTTGAATTCACAGCTTCCGAGCGGCATTTCAAGCGCGTACAAGAAGCGTTCTTGATATACACAGTGAGAGACCTAGACTGGGAGTTACACGTTCATATTTCAACAATTGCTCGAGAGGCAATGGCAGAATGGGCGGACTGGTTCATTCAGTTCCCTACATATACTTACATCCGTGTCTATGGTTATACATGAAATTCAGCCATGCTACCACGTTGTCCTTCGGATAAGATGGTGTTCTTGGAGTTTCTAAGGCAATTATTTGAAGTCAATTCACGGTTGCGTAACAAGTGCAAGCCGACAACCAGTTTTCATTTACAGATAGGAATCTACAGAAGTAAAACAACAGTTGATGCCAGGATTGTAGGTCAGGAGTTGGAAAACCTCAAGCTCAAGTACCTTGTCGACGCATGCTCATATGACCCTTGGGGTTATTATTCAGCACGTCTTGGAGGTCGCTCTCATCACAAGCCTACTATGGAGGACTACTGGGTTAGGTGCGAGGATGAGTTCGAGGTGCACCGACGTTGTTACAGCAGGTTCACTCTCTCGTAGATTTCTCTTTACATGTCAGAGAATGTGGAAGGGTTGTCAGATGATGATGGGGATGTACTTCCTCAATTCTTTAGAGAGCAGGTTGATATACAGCCGCTTCCAGCGGTTGATTGGTACACCCAAGAGTATTCATCCGTGGAAGAGAGAACAAGTAGAGCTATTCAAAATAGCATAGTCTACTTAGAAATCAAGAAAACGAGGGCAGCCATGCCAAACACAAAGCCGCCATTGGTGGATTCTACACTGCGATCCTCATCAAATCCTAAACAGAAGAAGAGGAGTAATCCTCCTAAAAAGAACAAGATACCCAACAATTCAAAGGGGAAGGCACTTATTGTAGAAACACACATGGAGCCAACTGCAAACACATTTTGTAGCATGCTAGAGCCAGAAGTACAACCTCCTGCGCCATCCACCACACCACGACAGTCTCTAGTTCGGATTCACATCGATTCAGAGCAAGACTCGCCACCGCATAGCCATACTTCTACACTTTTCGGCTCATCAGGACCTCCCGTGACTAGCACCGATCCATCCAGTGAGATTAGTCAAGACTTGTCTTGGCTTGAGAGTTAGCTGGGTAGGAAGAGGAGGTAGCCATCATACATACTTGATTCTTTAGAATTTGATCACATCTACCAAGATCCATCGGATAAGAGGATTAAGAAACAAGTTCATATAGAGAGGAACGTTGAGAAAGAGATCATTGTAGAGATTGCAGTACCTCCACCAGACAAGAATTTGGATGAGGTGGAAGCTGAGGACTTCGAAGTTATCAAGGTTAACCTTGGCAGGAGCACACGTTAAACAGAGGTTGATTTGCTTCAAGTTGCAACTGACAACATAATGGATAGAGTGGCAAAAGACGAAGAAGACAAGGCAGTCCTCAAGGCTGAAATCCAACAGCTTCGTCAATACACCTCTAATCTCATCCATAGACTCGAGAATGTCACTGCTTCACTCCCATAGATGATAGAGCCACCAACAGAGCAAGATCAACTCAATCAGGTGGTTGTGTACGGGAAGCGCATGATGGATTGGGAAGAGGAGTTTATCACTAAGGGCCGCTTTGTACTTGCAGAGCTATTTCAGTTGAGATACAACGCCCGCGAACTCCGTTTGCAAATTCAGGATTCAGAGCACAACTTGGCAATTGACAAACCTAGGGATGAAATCTTGATTGTTCACCTGGGGACGACATATGACTCAGTCGTTGATGAAGAAGATAGAGAAACTATTTTTGATTGGAGAACACAATTAATCTTCAAGGCAAAAATACAAGAAACAATGACTTTAGAGTTGGCCGAGAGTAGAGAGCATGTGATTACTGCACTTCATTATGTGAGAACTTTTGTGTCACAAGTTTCTTGCTGATATCAGCGTGAGGGTGGTGAGTATGTTGAGCTTGCAGACATTTAGTCAAAATTGCAAACACTCATCCATGGTATTTTCAGTGGAGATTCTATTGGCTATAAGTTAGATCAACTTACAGTCATGTCAGCGTTGTTCGATGAGGCAGTCAGAAGAAGAGGTGAACTTCAGAGCTTGAACACAAGTGGTGAGGATATGCTACGCAGACATCATGTACTACAAAAGAGTATCAGTGCCCTGAATGGTGATGCAGTCAATAACCTCATGGAGGGGTTAGTTGCTTGAGATCAAGGCCAGTGAACTCCAGTTCAAGGCGTCCCAACTTTTCCAAGATAGACATTAGACACGAGTTAAACTCGATGCCTCTTTCCGAGTTAACTCGTTGTTCCACAATGCATGCTATGTCTTTCTTGGAAACATCTTTGTATAGTTGGAGTTATTATTTAGTTTTCATTTCAATAAGGACATGCATGTTGCACATGTTCATTCTATTGAGTCCTGTTTCAGTTAATTGATGGTATTTTTCCAGTTAACGGTGTAGTTTATTTTCCTTAGATTTAGGAATAAAGATCTTGCATGCTTGCAAGACTCTAGTTGACTCAAGGTGATTTTAGGGTTGCCTACACCTTTGATGTCTATAAATAAGAGCTTTCAGCTCATTTGTAAATAACTTTTGCTGATAGAGAATTGCTGCGCTGTAGGCAACATGCCTATTCTCAAGATTGGTTCACCCTTGTAATAAGAACTTTTGCACGCGATAGCAATATATGTTGAGCCTACCTTGCCTGTAATATTGTTATTCTGTATTTGTTCATGAGTGATTACTATATTAATGAATAGTTGTGCCACCTTGCCTTCATGTTATTACTATGGTGTTTGTTCAAATCTTAGTTAAATGGGGTTGCTAGTTTGATCGTTTATTGTATGCATGTCTCGTCTATGCAATTTACTGTCCTAGTTGCTTACCTTATGTTATGTTAATAATAAGCCTATTCAGATGAGCAAATTGTTTAGCCACCTTGCCCTCATGTTGCAAATCTGTACTTAAAGCTTATTGTTTGATGTGTGTATCAATAAACCTATTCTGCCAAGCAAATAGTTGAGCCACCTTGCCCTCATGTTGTGAAGCTGTACTCAGTTTATCGTATATTTGTTTGTTTCTAATAAACTTCTTCCCAACCAAGCAAATAGTTATGCCACCTTGTCTTCACGCTGTGAATCTGTATCTGAGGTTTATTGCATAATCACATTCCTGCTCCTTTTCCTCATGCTCTGTTTTCTTGAGGAGATTGGATAGTTTTAACCTTTTAGTTTTTAGTTGTAGTTAAGACCTACGAAACCAGAGAAAATCCTTAGCTGCAACGTCCTTGGTTTTCTTAACCTTGTGCCTCTTCCAGCTGAGTCAAAAAGATAGGATTTAGAATACTTTACTTTTTCACACATATCAACAAAAGAGGGAGCTTCCCCTCCTAATTTGAAGAGCAGTCATTACGCACTGTGCATAGATGTCCGTACCAACTCGCACTCCAGAGGTGCTAATTGTTACGCCAACAGTTGGGAAACTTATCATGGAGCATCTTTGAGTAGGTTGAATGAGGACAAATTGGGACGCCCAAGTTTGGGTGGCCAAATATGACAAGTATGCCTATTGTAAGATGTGTCAAGAATATACTAAAAATAGCCAGGAGGACCAAGACCAAGAAGATGGATTTGGAATTTGGACCCATGTTTCAGCGTCATGTGTTTTGTTGATGGTTCTATTTATTTAGTGCTTGTAGTTGTAAGTTATATAGTTGATTTGTAGATGATGTTATGTTGTTGGATTTACTCTAGTTTTGAATGTTGGTGAAACTTTTGTAAAGGCTTGCTCTACAAATGTATTGTAAATCATTTGATTTACTAAATAATACTTTGGTCTACTTTGTAGTGTGTAGTTTTTGGTTTGAAAGGTTTTTCTCAATGTACACCTTGTGTTATGAAATATTGTTTATTTTATGTTCATATGTGTTTTTGCTTTCTATAATTGTAAATATTAAAAAAATTGCACAATACTCTCATTAGAGTGGTGTAGGAAGCATTTCCACATATCTTGCTTCCTTTCACTCTTTGATAGTTTTAATGATGATGTACTTAATGGGAAGGAGTTGGGAGGGAGTGGGGGCATTTAAGTAGTACATGAAAGGGGTTAGCCTATCAATATAGATGCCACTAGAAAGAAGCAACCTAATCTCCAAGTACCAACAATGCCGATGTTTGGTGGTGATTAGGGAAGTAGTGGGGAGAAGTGAAGTAATCATCTCAGAAGAGCAAAGTGCTAAATATGGATACTTCTCAAACTTTGCTTGGATAATCATGTCCACAATTGCAGGTGCTTTCTTCCCCTTAACAATATGCACCCATGAATTTTGTTCCTCAACTTGTTTTTGAATAGATTGATGTTGGGCTATAATTTTTTTGTATAAGGAACTTATGCTTTAGTGGTTGTGTTTGATTGCTTATTCTTAATTTTCAACCACTTCAATAAGTTGTTGAAGGCATGGAGAATCTGTGTGGGTGTCTTGGGTTTGTTCAAGGTCAACGATTCTTGCTAGCACGTTGACAATAATACCATCTTTCTCTCGCAATTGTACCTAGAACAACAAGAGGTCCCAAAGGTAACAACCCAAAGCCTTAATTTCTGATGCTGGGCTATAAATGGTAGCATATTTCAATTTGGGGGTCAACATCTTGTGATGATGAGGAGTTATAAACTCTTACATTAGAGGGGGCATAGTGTAAATTTGTCACTGCTATAATTGTGCCTTGCAACACAACAATCACAAATTTTTCTTGATGAAAAGCAAATTCCTGTAGAGTTGTGCGTTGCAAAGATCTATCACTAGAAATGCCTATGTTTTTACGCCTTCTTGGCTTCAAAAATCCTTGCATAGAATGTGTGTACAAAATGTGACCACATGGCCCAAAATGGTAAATAAAAAATGCATGCCCTTCATTGGTGAAAAATGTTACTGTAAAATGTCGCCCTTCATTTGCTTGAGACCCACAATCGTTTTGTTCACACCTAAAATTAGTTAGCTTTATCTTTGTTTGCAATTCACAATTTCTATAGATTGTGTGAAGTTGTGAACCCTTTACATGGGCATTGCAAATCATGCCACAAAATTTACACTTGGTGCCACCCTTCTAAGGAGTTCAATGAAATTTATATATAGAAAACAAATTATAATGAGAAAGCATTCTATAAAAATATATTTATCAAACACATAGAATGAAATCTTGTGGCCTTTGGGCCTTTTGCTCTCTTTTTGTTGTTTGATTTAGCCTTTCCTAAATGCATAGAGAGTCCTTTGCTGATGACTTCCAAGGGAAAGAACTATCAATGTTCAATGTGAATATCAATAAGGGACACAATATCTTAGTTGTCAAACTTCAAAGGGACATGCTCATCATGGAGAGAGAGAGAGAGAGATCATGGGCTCACATTCACAATTCAGGGCACATGAGGTTATGTTGCAGAGTGAACAAATAATGCTTCCATTTGAGTAAAGGCAGGTGCTTACAGTTTTGGGAGTCTGCTATTGGAATCAGTGAGCAGGCAAGATGTTGTGAATTAAATGTGGTCGGGTTGGGGGTTAAATTTTTTGCAATGGGCATTTTATAATTTGAAAACAGGAATATGGATGATCGACTTGGTGGATACCAAGTTGGAAGGTGAGTAGAAATCTGAGTCAGAGATGTAAGTGGAGAGAGTGTTGAAGATGGTGTCGGTGAGCATTGAGCAAGACAATATTGCCAAATTTAAGGAATTATTATAATTTGCTAAGAGCGGGTTTATGTTTTTTTTGAGGAATGTAAGTATTGTTTTAAATTGCCAAGTTTTGTGAAATTTTGACAAGTTGCTGATTCTGAGTCAAAATTGTGTCTCTAAAGTTTTGCTGTAATGCCCCTTTTTGGGATAACCCTAAATCTTTTCCAAATTATCAATTTCCCAAGCAAAGAGGTCCTAGAGGATACTTTGAATTGGTTAAGTCCCTACAAGTAAGTTAGAAATCCATCTCTAAAATAGCCTAACAATTAATACTCCACATTTGGCATTAGAATTAAGTATGAGTAAACCTATATTAGACATCATAACCAACATTCCCATAATTGATCTCCCCTCTCATGTTGCACCCTGGTAGGATGGTAGTATTACAATGGTGGATCTCATGCTTGAACTAGACCCAAGGGCAGTACCCTGATTAATCAGGCAGAAACCCCCCTGGCCCTCGTGGGCTCATCATGTCCCACACCCGGGTGGCGTATCTAGTGGAGACCAACCTAGACCCAAAGGCAGTACCCTGATTAATCAGGCAGAAACCCCCTTGGCCCTCGTAGGCTCATCATGTCCTACCCCCAGGTGGCGTATCTAGGTGGCTCCGTTACACAGATTCCCCCTCTTGTGATCCTACTTCCCTACCATGAAGGAACATGGACATAATAACACAAGGCAAATGACTAATTACAGATATGCATATTAGAAGTATATATATATTCTATGTAAAGATCTATATGTACATTATTATTCCTACTTGATTTACAATACTTACCCTTGCATTAATAATAAATATATATTCATATATATGTATGTATAGATATACATTTTATAATTACATAAACACACACACACACACACACACACACACACACACACATATATATATAATTATATTTAGACTTCCCAATATATTTTTGGTTAATAACATTTTAAGTCCAATAGACCTCTCATAGTTGCTGATCCTTATATTCTCATTCATATGTCTGCTGTTATACTCACAGTTATGTCCAGATTTCTTTTATATTCCCTTTGCTTGGAAGCCTTCCCCCTTTAAATATCATTGATTAGACCAAGGGGCATGTCCTTTGGTGGCAACCGCATCACTTCAAGGGAGCACACCTCTTTATTTATACTAATTGCTACCTTCACTTAATCGTGGCTCTTTAATTACTAGTGCATGGCTTCCCTTATTGGAATTTAATTATATTTATTCCCTTATTTGCTGTGATAGGAATCAATGCCTTAAACAAAGTCATCTCTTTGCTGATTGGTGCTTATTAATAAGGATTGTTTATTTGTTAGTAGTTATTATGATATTTTTTTGCTTTTTAGTCTATGAAACATTATTATTATTTATATTAGTTTTTCTTTTAAGTTATCAATAATAAATTGTAATGTATTTAATTATAGTATATTTATATATTACATTATTTAATGGTATTTAAGTTGTCATATTTACAAATAATATTTAGATTTCTAATATTTAAATGGTGTTTATTTGTATCTTCATAATTATAATAATGATGTTTTAAATGGCAATTACTTATATTTATATTTTTATAGCTATTCGATTTTGATATTTGTATTTCAATATCTCATATTTAGCCTTACAATTTCGGGGACATGACATTTGCTGAATTGCAAGATTTTGAACTATGCTTATAGTCATACTAGAAAAAGGTCTGTATCTACTTAGTCATTTGGAGGGGCCAATCCCAACTTTGTTTTGGTATTCAAGATTGTTTTCTCTCTCTCCAGGCCCTTAAAGTGAAAAAGTGTGGAAATGTAGTCTGATTATGCTTATGCTTATTCAGACTACTGTGATAGGGAAAATATATCTTTCCTCACCACCCTCTGAATATTACTTTTCTAGCACCCATGAAATAATGTTGCTGCTTTTAATTTTTAAACCTTTCTGGAGTTATTCAGAAGGCAAAAAGAGAAAACCCATCAAACAAGAGCAAAGAAGGGATCCACTCCATTGAGGTTGCTCCCTTTTCTCGCACCACTCTAGTTGCATACATATGCATGTACACACATACATAAATACATAATACAAAATGTACTTTGCATGTGTTATATGATGAAAATATTTTTTATATATTTTAGTTTTTCTTGGATTCTCAGCCACCCCACATGAATCTGGAATTCTGAACCTTGTAACATGGTTTAATGCAATAAGTGGAAAATAATGTATATTAATTTTCATTTACACTTTGTATATGGTTTTCAAATTTCAACTTATTCCCATTATCTTGGTAAACTAATTATATTTGTTTATTCTTTTCCCGTTTAGCTTATATTTTGCACCATGTGTGCTATTGCTAGTTTGCACAATCATTGATTAACTTATAATTTTTGTGTACATTGGAGTTCGGATTTAGTTTTATTGTGTCATGATATTCAATGATTATTAATTTATATATGAATGCCACAAATAAAAAGTTTCATTAATAAATGAAAATCTGGAATCTTATTAATTTTTTTGAAGTTTAATACATATGCAGATATCAATACAAAGAAAGTTTTTCCCTCCTTAGTCATGGAGGTCATTTATTTCTATAATTTTTCTTGTTTACTTTATCTTCGGGCCTCGTATATACTTTTATAGTTGTGTGACATGTCCATCCTATTTACTTTGTACTTAAATATATCTACAAATTACAATATATAATTTTTAAACGCCCTTCAGATTTAATTCTATAGATTTTGTACTTAATCACTAAAGTTGATTTGACTTTGGTCACTTGTTAAGACTCCATAGTTGGTGTTATTTTTCTGCTGATAAATTTGATGTTTTTATGTGCTATCTTACTTTCTTGTGTTAGGATTCGGAAAATGATCATATCTATTATTCGGAACTGTTCATTTTGTCAAAAAAGATGGCAAGAGTCGGTCCACAGAAGCTTACATTCACAGTGCCTATATTTGAGCCTTGTCCTCCACAGTACTACATACGAGGCATTTCAGACACCTGGCTGCAGGCAGATGTGTTTCATACTGTCTCCTTCCAGCAATTGATTTTACCAAAGGTCACTTTTCATTATATTTATATGTAATATTGTGATGGTGATTACATCTTGGCTGGAAAGCTTCAGAATGCAGTTATGGTCCTATTATACTGCTTTTAAGGATGTTTGAAGGCAATTTTTTAGACTAAACTGCAAATAATCAAAATCAGAAATCAGAAATTCTCTTTGATGTATGCTACATTGGCTTTTTGCAGTTACATACTCCACACACTGAGCTTCTTGATTTGAGGCCTCTTCCTGTTACTGCCCTTGGCAACCGCAACTATGAGAAATTATACAACTTTTCACATTTCAATCCAATTCAAACCCAGGTAACATATTTCATTCAAAATTTTTCCATGCATGACCTCCTTATACATTAGATATTTGATTCCCCAATTTTAAGTATATTTATTGCATGCTTGCTTTAAGAAATTTCAATAATGCTGTAAGGCATAATATGCAGGCGTTTCATATTCTGTACCATACAGACAAGAATGTCCTTCTAGGTGCACCAACAGGAAGCGGGAAAACAATATCTGCAGAACTTGCCATGCTCCATCTTTTCAATACTCAACCAGACATGAAGGTGGAATACATATCCTTTTGAAAAGCCTAGTTCCTTCAGCCCATGCATATAGCCATGAAGTTCAAACACACAGCATGTAAATCAATTTTTAGATTATGCTAACATCGTGAAGTTGTATTATTTTTGATATAAATGTATCGATTTTGTTAAACTGTATGAATTAATTTTATAATCCAATTTAAACATCAAAGTCAATTGGGAGTGATACATGCAGGTTATTTACATTGCACCAATGAAGGCCATTGTCAGAGAAAGAATGAATGACTGGCAGAAAGGGCTTGTACTAACTTTGAAGAAAAAGATGGTATGCATACAACAAATTTTCTGATTGATAGATTTTTTAAATATGAATGTATAATTACTTTACTAATAGTTGTAACAAGCTGGCAAGAATATAAAAAAATAATTTATTAATTCTTTCCAGGTTGAGATGACTGGAGACTTTACTCCAGATCTTAAAGCACTTCTTTCAGCGGATATAATTGTTTCAACTCCAGAAAAATGGGATGGCATCAGCCGTAGTTGGCATCATCGCAAATATGTGATGAAGGTTTTTTTTTTTAATAATTGATTGATATTTGTCTTCCTATTGATCAATGGGGTGAAAAATCATTTAGAAAAGAATTGTTTCAGATAGTTGTCACAGTTCTGTTATATTTTTGTATAGAAAAACTGTTAAATAGAATTTTGATGTCTAGCTGTTCAGTACAATAATGATAGTGATAACAGAGTACAGCCAAGGCATACATTTCTTCCTTATAGATTATAACTATGACTCTGATTGGTACGTTTTTTTCTTTATGAGTGACTCAGGTTGGACTATTGATATTAGATGAAATTCATTTGCTTGGAGCTGACCGTGGACCTATTCTTGAGGTAAGTTTGTAAACATGAAGTGGGAAACAGTTGAAATTTTGTTTTAATTCAATTTATGAAAGCATCATTGTTAATATTAAATAAAATCATGTAACTAGCTGGTGCTTTGTATTCAAATTACCATGCATATTACATATTGGTATAATTTTTCAAAATAATGTTGTATGCGATACATCTTGTCAAATGCATGAATATCCTGCTTGCAATTGCCCAAATAATATGTGTTTCTGTGCATTTTTGTGTATGCTTTCAATCCTTGCGAGAAACAAATTGTGTCCCAACACTTTATCTTAGAGATCTAGAGTAATAACCTTAATGCTCTTCAAGAGCATTGACTTACAAACACCTATATTATCTAGATTGAGATTGCAATAGGAAAGAGATTCCAATTTACAAGAATTAACTTAACTGAAATTGAATTTTATAACTGGTTTACCATTTTCTTTTAAAATGAATAATGAAGCGTGGAAGTAAAATTAAATTGGCTTTTTTGGTTGAAATGACCTTTTCCATGCAGATATAATTGCTCAACAATCATTGTTTTGTTCTCATGTTGTAAGTGCTTTTCTAATAAATACCTCCTATTCAAGATACTTAAGAAAATGATGGAAGTGGAAAAAACAAAAAAATTAAAAAATGAAAGTATGAAAATAAAGAGGAGGAAAAAATATTAAAATAAAACAAAAAACTATTAAAGTATGAGAGAAAAAAAATTGGAAAAAAGAGAAGTCATGAATTAAAAATAAAGAGGGGATGAAAATTAATTGAATTGCCATTGGCTTATTATAAAGCAACCACCGTACACATTGGCATCATTAAAAAGCTTGTTGTACATCCTCCACACTCAGAACAAATTGCACGACAAAAAACCAATGGAAGAATCACGCAAAAGGGAGAAAGACATAGTATGGGGTTCATTGTACGACGGTGCTTGTATAACAAAGCCATCATATGGAGGATTCTGCAAGTTGTACAAAGGGCGTACAGTCAAAGTGTAGTGGATTCTTGAAAGACCCCAAGCGAAGGATGTACAACGGTATAAAGGGCAAAATGTACGGCATACCAACACTATGTAGTCAGCCATAGTCGGCCAAGTTATTATAATGCAATAAAACTATAGTCTTAGTGGGAATATTTGTTGGCATGTACTTTCGGGTAATTAAGTCCCGATTAGTTGTAGCGGGTTGTTATGGAACGTCACGACGGTTGGTTGCTCAACCAACCGTCGAACGTTATATGTACTCAGTTTTGTAGTCGGGAGAAGCACACTACTATTGTCATTATGATTATGATTCCATGATTGATATACTAGTGATTGTACATGGTGATATTTATTGGATATGAATACAAACATCTTATAGTTCTAGCATTTGTACTGTTCTATTCTGTATGTTACATATAGTCCGTTTACTTCCTGTGTACATAGTACGTTGATATAAACACTCCGTGAGGTAACCATTTGGCGTCGTTGCCTAAGCGGACCAGGGAAGCACTCGGTGTAATGGCAATGTAATGGGCCGACCAGCGGACGAACCCATAGTAACGAATGAAGAAAGAGAGGACGACTTGACACGGGATTTGATAAATCTCTGGAACATATCCCTACGAGACCACGTACGGAGGCAAGCCCTCTGACGAGAAGTCCCTGAGGCAGTTATTTGGGATCGCCTCGAAGTAAACGACAAGGTTGATCACCTTCTCCACTGCATGCCAAGATTGTTGGTCCGTCATTCCATCATCCTACAAGACCTTCGGGCGGAGGAGGAACAGGAACGCCGAAGGCAACAAATCTTGTAGTGGTACGAGGAACGAACCACCCTTGGCAACCAACAATGATCGCGTGAAAGACTTATAAATGCTCGTACGACCGAACAAGGACAAGAACCCAGTACCATTCGGGCACAAAGCGGAGGAGGAAAGAGTTCAACGATCATTAAGAATACAAGATCAAGAAAACCGGCGGCTGAGATTTAGTAAAGCACATCAGCGCTCTGTGGAAGGGAGGGACGAGGAACCATTCGTCACCCCGTACGTAGAAAAACACAAAAACCAAAAAAATGAGGAAGACTTGAGTGGTGAACTTGAGAAGAATATCCAACGCTTTCGGGAGTTGTCCATATCGGACGACGATGAAGGGCTGAGGACAAGGAGATCTGAGCCCAAGACCCCTTGGTAGAGGGAGCACTAGAGTGGGACCTAGGAAACTCAAGGTGTAGAGGACGCTGACGGAGGACGGGAAAGTGACTCGTACGTGGCCGAGAGTGCAAGTGATGCACCGGAACGTAACGGGGAAACCGGTCCAGTCGGGTCCAATATACAAAGAGGACAACGGGGAAGGATGGTGACTCTAGAACGACAAAAGCTATCAAAGTTTATGGGGAATGGGTCAGAGGATCCAGTTCGACATTGCAAAACATGCGAGACAATCTAGATAGCAAGTGGAGAAGATGACCCGGATCATTGGTTGAAAGCCTTTCCGGCGACACTCAGAGATAGCGCCATTGACTGGTACTCAGAGTTGGACCAAGCACAAAAGCTACATGGAGATTACTCAAGAAGGCCTTTCAGGACGAATTCAAACTCTTGAGGGATGATAGTGAGATTGTAGCAGAAATCTACAGTACAAAGCAGGGAAAACATGAGAATGTGCGCACATACAATCGGCGACTAAAAGACTTGTTGGGAAAATTGGAGGTTCAACCAGCTGATGGGCTAAAGAAGCGATGGTTCATTGAAGGCTTGCTTCCGTTGCTGAGGAAGAAGATGAAAGTCGTGCCTCTGTCGTCGTACGCTGAAGCATACAATCGGGCAATGGATATAGAAAGTGAAAACAAAACATCATCTTGAGGGAAAAAGAAGACAGACGATGAGGAGAGTGCGGACGACAGCGACGGTGAATCCAAGACCGTACAAGCACTCAGGAAAGATATGATGCGAATGATGAAAGAATTGAAGGCCGACAAAGAGAGTACGAGGGAGGCAGGAGAACTATGGTGTACAAACTGCAATAGGGAAGGTCACACGAAGGTGAACTGTCCGAAGAAGTTATTTTGCGATATCTGCCAAGGAATGCCCATACAATTTAAAAACCAAAAGTGCACAAGTACTCTTCGTCCAAGGAGAACCATCGACACCACCGAAGCCCCAGTACAATAGCAATGCATCCCCTGGAGGTTACCAGAGCAACAGGAGTTTGAGGAACAGAATACAGTACGACGGTAAAGGACGACCCATGATCCAATGTCGAAAGTGCAACGAATGGGGTCACTTCGCCAAGGATTGCCAGAACGGCCAAGGTTCGAGAGGAAGATTGTGTAAGTGGTGTGGACCAGGCGACCATGAAGATAGTGAATGCCCCAAGCAGAAGGGTATCCATATGTTGGAAGTAGAAGAACAAGAGGTACTGGCGATCACCAGAGCGCAAGCAAAGAAGGCAATCTACCCAGATCCATGTACAGAAAAACAAAGGATGAAGGAAGCAAAAGCTGAAGTGGAACTGGCGATGGCGAAGGAGAACAAAATATCTCTGGAGAAGCCAGAGACCTCTCGGTAGTCGGAGGCAGAAACCAACATCGTACGATAGGTACTGCAGACCACCATACCGATCAAAATAATTGACCTTCTCCAGACGTTGCCGCAGTTGGGACTAGCAATCACAAATGTCCTCTGGGATGTCAAGCAATCACAAGCGGAGGACCAAAGGCAAGAATTGGTACCAGATTCACCATCGTATGGTGAACAAACCATTGATCCTGTACTACTCATGGGGAACGTCAGGAAGATGCCAACGGTTGTGCAAATGGAGATCAAAGGGAATATCTTGACAAATACTATCATTGACGGAGGATCAGGAGTCAACGTACTGCCCAAAGACACATGGAAGAGCCTGGGGAAGCCTACACTCTGGCCACCGACATTCCAACTCGTCGGTGTCGATCAACATGGTATCAAGCCGTTGGGGACGCTGATGGCGCAGAAGGTGATGATCGGGACACAACAGTTTTTGCTAAATTTTGTCGTCATCCCATTACAGAGGAAAGCGTATGATGCACTACTTGGGAGGGGATGGTTGATAGTTGCCAAGGCAAATCATAATTGGAAGAGAAACACACTCTCGATCGAGAACAACGGGCGGAAGTACGTAATCGACTTGAAGAACCAGGCCGTGAGCGAAGAATTGGCTTCGTCCGAATCAGAATCGGATGGAGGAGAATCAGATGTGGATGAAGGAAGGAAGACGATGGAACCGAATGCTGAGGGCGTATTGGAACTTGAGAGTTGGTTGGAGGATGAGACAAACTCACTGAATGGCTTATTTCATTGGCAGATGGAAGACTATGAAGTGTTCCACCGAGAGTGTAACATGCTACAGATCGGGGAAATCAAGGAAGAAGAGAACGACACGTTTAGCCAAACACTTTCGGCCAAGTACAGAGAGTACAAAGGAAGAATATCAGAACCAGACGATACGCCAACCCACAAATCCGAACAGGTACGAGATAGAAAAATTGTGTTGGAGCCAAAAAATGGAAAAAATAAAGTAGAGGAATCAAAAAAATTAAAAGAAAGTGGAAAGGAGAAAAAATTAAACAAAAAGAAAAAAAAAGGAAATTAATAAATAAAATTTAAAAAATTGAAAAAGCAGAAACAAAGCCGACCAAGGAAAAAGTAATAAGTTCGGCTAAAGTAGAAACCGTACGAAGATATAAAGCACTTGAATCCGTACGACAATCACACTGTAGTCTCAAGCGAATTCATGAGCAAGGGTTTTTCACCGTACGGCCTCCATAGAGTTCGACAGTTGAACACATTCAAATCGTACGACATACAAATTACAGGGAATATTACACCGTACGGTTGGTGAAGGGTTTGAAATTTTTCAGCGTACGAACTCCCCTTCAAACCGTATGATGTACGAGCGGCACTGAAGGTGACATCATACGGTCTTCTATCTCCATCGTACGACAGATTACAGGGACGAGTGTATGCACCGTACGGCGACATGAAGGCACAGACATTTGCACCGTACAGCGGATCAAAGGCACAGAGGTTTGCATCGTACGACCTGTTGGAAGTCGGAATATTGGCATCGTATGACCTACTGTTCACACCGTACGGTCGACTGGAGGAACAAACTGTGACACTGTATGGTCGTCTAGAGTAACAAACTTTAACATCGTACAGTTTGCTACTTGCATCGTACGACTCTCCATTCACATCATACGACATTTTCTTGAGTATCTTCAAATCGTACGGTCAAGTAAATACACAGATTGCATGGTACGGTGGGATTGTGTCACAAGAGAGGACACCGTACGGTCTATTGCTGACATCGTACGGTCTATCCATTTCTTTGAACATTTTCAAATCGTACGGAAGCACAACTGCATCGTACGGCAGGGTTGTGTCACAGGAGATGACATCGTATGGTTTGACAAGTGGACAAGGGACAATGGTACAGACAAGACCAGCGTATGGCCTGGCAAAGAGTGGATCATACGGCCAGTCAGGGAAGCAGGGTACACCGTACTAGGAGAGCACGTACGGCCCCACAAAGAAAAAGAAGATCACGCCGTACGGATTGGCAAGGGAGATCATGTCGTACGGCTTGGCAGAAGGGAGAAGTCCATATATTGGGCAAGCAGGAAGTTCGTACGATTGTAGGTAAAGGTCGTACGGCTGAAACAAAAGAAATCTGTACGAGTGAAGATGAAGGGCGTACGAGAAAACCTCACAGAGAGTACGACAGAGAACATCACCCATCAATTAAATAGTGCAAAATCTCTAATTTTTGGTTGTATCAGCATTGGCTGGTGTCTCTTGGAAATTCATGAAAATGAGGCGCCAAATGGAAATTCATGAAAATGAGCTACCCTTGACCCCGCTGGGGGCGCTGCCCCTTGACCCCGCTAGGGGTGTTGCTCCCAGACCCCCGCGAAGGGCGCTGCCCCTCAACCCTGCTAGGGGCGTTGCCCCTAGAACCCCGCAAGGGGCGCTGCCCCTTGACCTCGCTGGGGGCGTTGCCCCCAGACCCCCATCAGATTTATTGGAATTGCCAAATTGCAGTGCCACCAGCCATCATAGTATAGGAGCAATTGGCTGCCGAGCAGATGAGAGTTGTAGCTCTCAGAAGAAATTGGCGGAGAGAGATGGAGTATTGGGTGAGAGTGACAATCAGTTGGCAAAGAAGGATCAGTTGGCAATCTTGGTTTTCAGTCGTCTGGAAGATGACTGCTTTGTGGGGGGGATGATGTAGTCGGCCATAGTTAGCCAAGTTATTATAATGCAATAAAACTATAGTCTTAGTGGGAATATTTGTTGGCATGTACTTTCAGGTAATTAAGTCCTGATTAGTTGTAGTGGGTTGTTATGGAACGTCACGACGGTTGGTTGCTCCACCAACCGCGAAACATTATATGTACTCAGTTTTGTAGTCAAGAGAAACACACTACTATTGTCATTATGATTATGATTCCATGATTGATATACTGGTGATTGTACATGTTGATATTTACTGGATATGAATACAAACATCTTATAGTTCTAGCATATTGTACTGTTCTATTCTGTATGTTACATATAGTCCGTTTACTTCCTATGTACATAGTACGTTGATATAAACACTCCGTGAGGTAAACACACTATCCTCATTATACGACACAATCTGTATGGCCAGTCTACTATAGTGTATAGTGCTACCATACGTTGCATCCTCATCATCGTACGACATCCACAAAAGAATTCAAAACGTTGAGGATGTAACTTGCGACCGTATGGTAGAAGAAGATTGCTAACTGTACGGGTAAGAATTAGGTTGAAGCAAGCATGGCAATTAAATGAAGGGTATGACGTACAACAGGTAGAACCATATGGAATATAGAAGGAAGAAAAGCAACAAAATGAAGCTAGAATGTATGGCGAGAGTATTGAGTACATAACCGTACGGTAAAGAGCAACACAGGGAAGGTTGTATCAAGCACAATTCAAAAATTGCAGATTTTGGCATGATAGTTACAACAACCGTTTGTGGGTTTCAAGAAGATATATATTAAATTGGCATCGGGAATTCTTTGTTAAATAATGCTTGCAGCCATGGACATGAGTAACAAAGGAAAGAAAGTTGCACATTATAGGCCAAAGATTGCATCGGCAAAACAAGCAAAAGAAAGATGGATGTGGAGACTGGGGTCAATGCACTCACTTGGGACAACTTAACCATGAGTGAATGCAAACAATGGTGGCAGAGCACTCAAGACGATCACGCCCTCAAGGTGGCCCTCCAACATGTTTGGGTAGATAAAGCAGTATTACTTCCATTTTTTAACGCTCGGGAATTCGAACCCTTCCTCAAGGCGATGGTGAACAATTACTATAGACATGCACACAAGTTAATCATCGATTACAAAGGGTGCACGATGAGTGTTTCGTTTTGGCTAGCCGACACAGAGGGTGCATGGTGACTCTTTCATTTTGGCTAACCGACTTTTAGAGGGTGTTTGGGATTCTAGCAACAGGCACAATGGTGAACAAACCAATTGGGAAGTTCACCCAACAACATAAGGAGGCGTCGGTGAAGAGGGTTTGCAGACCTCACCCAACAAGAGAGAGATAGCATTTGGAATGTTGGTAACTGAGGGTTGAGAAAAAAATTCTTGGCCACATTAGAGTGGAAGTGCATTATGGACTTGATGAAGTGTAGACTAACAAGAGCCAATAGAGCTTCAAACATCGCAATGTGGATGATTGATTATATCATAGGGCTTAGCATCAAGAAAGCGTACAATTGGTTGAGGCTACTATCAGAGAGAATCAGGGAGTTTCTATTACAAAAGCATAAGGCATTCTATATGATGCGGCATGCGATCACCCTCTTATTAGATTGCATCCATACACAGGTCCCCATTGATTTATTTTAGTTATATCTTCATTGATTTCTTTGTCAATTTGCTTTAGCCTTTGTCGTCGGTTTTCTTGGTCTTGTAACCTGAGTGATCGTCGAACCTTTTCTTCCTATGTTTTTTGCCTGATTGGTACTCGGTTCTTATCCTTATTAGGTTGTACAGGCATTAAAGGTTGGTCGTATGATCATTGGTTTTCGGGCATATGTCTTTGGCTAGTATCACATTCTTCTTCTTCTTGCTGGTTTTGCTTGAATGCAAATCAATTTTGGCTCAAATGTCCTTTTTTCCTTCTTCTTTGGCCAAAAAAATTAAATGAAGTGCCTTTTAGGGTGAAGGAGACAAACATAAAACAAAAAAGTTTAAGTGAAAGGCTTTGTTTATGTTTTTGTTTTTGCTTTACCCCTACTGCGACCAAGTCTCCTAGTCGGGACTCACCCAGACTCGGCAAGTCTGGCAAGTACTTGAGATCCGAGTCTCCTAGATTCGTCTAGCTTGGCTTGCCTCGGGACTCGCCGATTTTGGGTGAGTCTAGACAAAAAAAGTAACTTTGATAGATATATATATATATATATATATATATATATATATATGCACATACATTCATAAAATGAGGAATCAAATAAATGGTCAAGCATTAAACATATTGCTTTCTTCTATATTAAACATGTCTTTTGCTACTGTCTCTAAAACTCAGGTGAAAAGTATATGCATAATATATACATATGAGATCTACCATCAAAAACAGCTATCATTACCAAATCACAGATTCTAATGTTATACATATGCAGGGTAAATAGAGAGAGGTTTGCTATATGTCATATATGTTTTTGTTAACCTCATGTCTTGATACTTTGAATAGGTTATTGTGTCCCGGATGAGATATATTTCCTCACAAACGGCATGTCCAATTCGCTTTGTTGGTCTGTCAACTGCATTAGCAAATGCTCGGTAAGGCTGTCTATTCAGTTGTATCTTTTTAAAATAATTCTTATAGTTAATACTTATTTTATTTTGAATATTTGTGCAATAAATTTTGCATTTTGATCCTCAAGTATTGTTTCTGTTTCTATTCAAATAATAAAGTTGCTGTTACATGGTCTTGTGTTGGTTATTGCAATAATTCAAGTTGAAATGGGAACTGTAAATCTCTGGTACTTATCTGAATGAGGAAAACAATGTGGTTGAACTGCCTTGGAAGAGAATGCAAATAATTGTCATTCATTTACAACAAATTAGAGGTGTTCTTGGTGATTCAGTAAATTTCATTCTTAGTGATCTGTATGTATTTGGAGCTTTGTGATTGATTACTGATGCCTGAAAATTGAGTTTTGAAGGCAATGAATATGAAAGATTATGCAACTTGCATGCTTTGGCTGTGAATAATACAAACTGCATTATTATATGGTAGTTTGTGGCAAAGTAGATATATCTTTGCCCTTGGACCTTTTGTTACTAGTCTTCATGATCAGTGAGTATAGTTGACTTCCTTTTGATCTTTTTCATATTGCCTTATTTATAGTGTTTTTTTTTGATCAGTGACTTGGCTGACTGGCTGGGCATTGATGATGCTGGGCTTTTCAACTTCAAGCCAAGTGTAAGACCAGTACCGCTTGAAGTTCACATTCAGGTAAACCGCATTGATTTTTCATGATTTGCTGCTCTCAACTTCATATCTGGATTCTAATTTTCTGTTGAGAAATATTTACTATCACTTCTTTTGGTATTTTTTAAAACAAAAGAAATTATGTTAAGGAAAGTTTCCTTATAGAAAATTAGTAATAATAATCCTTATTTTTTTCTGTTTTTATTGCCTGGAGTGCCTTAAAAAATCTAACCTTTAGTGTGCTTTTTTCCTTGAATTTAATATTCTGAGGGTCAAATTACAAAGATTAAGGGGTAATGTTGAACCTAGTTTTCCCCTCTTAGCAGTCATCCTATTCTATTCAAATCAATATCTTTTCTTAAACTATGGGATTTTTTTTTTAATATTATAAAGCTTCTTTATTCGATCTATTCTTATTGAGGCACATCAAGTTTTATGCAAATAGTTGTTTAATTCATATCTACAAAGGAGTGCTTCAATTTCAATTGCAAAAACTTAAGTTCCAGTTTGTAGCTTTGAGGCCTTGGATTTGGGTCTGATTCGAACCTGGTTCGTGATTTTGTTCAATGCAGCTATAGAGTCATTTAGTTTTGTCCTGAATGAATCTAGGTGAACCCAGAATGAACCACATTGACTCCACTTAGAGAAAATGCCTTTTTAAAAAAACATTTTTAATTAAATAATGCTATTCTGTTTGCATAGAAACTCTTAATTCACTCGTAGGCGTTTGTTATTGCTTTTGTTCCAAACAGGCTGACTAGATTCATGTGGCAATTGTGTTAATGTGGTGAAGATTGATTAATGCGAAGAGCTGGAAAGTGGTAGTGACACAATCTGCTTATCCTATCTCCTATGGCCATTGACATTACCAATATTGGTCGAGATTGTTGTTTTTTATATCTATATATGTGTGGATAAACATATTTTAACAATTTGTTTGGAGTATAGACATAAATCCTTTAGAATCAATAATAAAATTTTGTGAAGGTTTAAAATATTTAAATTGATAGGATTTTAATAAATGGTTTATTCTATGACTATTATTAAATTCTTGATAAGGTTATTAAGAAACGAGCATTGTGCACAAAATACAAAAACAGAATAGATAGATGATGGTGGGAATAGCAAAAACACAATAAATTGATGATGGTGGGCTTTTCAACTTCAAGAAAAGTATAAGATTAGTACTACTTGAAGCTCACATTTGTTTGGACTTGGGTGATACTCACCTATAGAGAGTTCTTGAAGGAAGAGTTCATCTACATAATGCAATGCAATAAAATGCAGTGATTTTTAGATGTTGCGGTACAACATGCATGTTGATTTATATTTGGTGATGTTGTGACAGTAAGTTGTAGTACATAATATGTATTGACTTACATGTGGTGGTGTTGTGACAACAACCACAAGACATTTGGAGAAGAACTCACAACCACATATGGAAAACAGTTTTGCCAGTAGCATGAACAACAATATAGAAGCACTATGAATCCAAGAATAGGATAATGTTTTGAAATATGAAACAAGGTACTGCAAGCAGTTAGAAGTGATGTAATGTTTGGATGTGCTACCAAAAGTGTGAGGTTGGTAGTGGTGGCTATATAGGAAAACATGAACTCATCAATTGTATAAAGTGTGTAACTATTGATTTATAGTGTGGGGCAATAGCTACACATACAAGGTGATTATCCATGGGGAGACATCATGATTGGTGATATGTGTGGTATGCTGACATCATAACATGGTTGGAATATAGTTGCATGACTTTTGGTATTCCACGTGTTGGTTAGACAACTAAGAATTAGAATTCTTATTTGTACGTTTATATGTATCTTCCCATATAAATGTGCCAAGGTTGGATGGTAGAATTGATTGAAAGGTTAGGACTGGATTGAACATTATTGGTGTGAGACATTAGAGCGACTGCATAAGAGTATGCTATAGATTCATACTTTGTAAAAAGGCTTTGTTGTATTGAATATCTACTTTTCAATAATATAAATGTGAACATTCATTGGTGTTGGCTTTTCTCCCATAAGGTTTTCCTATTAAGTCTTCAGGTCTTGCGTAATCTTGTGCATACATATTTTCCATTGACATTTGTGAAATTTTGTTAGATAGATTTTGCAACTACTTATTATTTTTGGTTCACATAATCTTATGTTTCTTTATCCCAGTACATCAATCATCTACAACAGGGGTGTAGATCCCCAACATTGGGTGTCAAAGTTTTGGTTGTTGTTTGGGAAGATACTATGTAATTTGGAGTCTTAACCCAAGCGTGCATATTGGTAAACCCTAGACCAGTTGGTTTGTTGCACTTTGAATATAACTCGTCACAAAGAACTTTGAAAGATTTTGTGAGAAAACAAAATAGTATTACGTCTATGGCTAACATGTTGAGGTTTTGGGATTGAATTATTCAAGTATTAGAATTTCAAACTATGGAAGTTGAAGATAGAGGATCTTTTAGTGGAGGGAGATCAGTGGTTTGTGGTATGTTCTTTGTCTAAACCCTTAGGTATATCTGATGAAGATTGGTTAAAATTGAACAAGAAAGCTAGAAGTACTATTTGGTTATGTCTGTCCTTTTTGTGCTTTTTGAATTTGTTTTAGGAACATACTGCAAATTAATTGTCAAAGAAGATAGGAACATTATATCAGTTTCAGAGTCTAGTCGGTAAACTTGTCTTATAAAAGAAATTATTTTCTTTGAAAATGAGAGGGGACTTAGTAATTGATCACTTGAACACTTTCAATCTATTCTTAAGTCAACTTCTATCAATAGGAATCAAGATGAATGAAGATGATAAGTGCATTATATTACTTTGTTCTCTGCCCAATTCATGGGAAAACTTGATAATGTCTATTAGTAGTAATGCTGTCACCTAAATTGGAAAATGTAAAAGGCATTTTGTTAAGTGAGGAAATTAGAAAGAAATCCATGGGTGAAAGTTCTTCATATGTCCTAGTTGTTAGAGGCAAGTCTAGGGACAAGGAAGGTAAGAAGAAGAATGGGGATAACAAGTCCAATGTTAAGGACATGTCCAAATCTCTAGGTAAATCTAAAGTAAAATGATGGAATTGTGGCAAGAAAGGTCACATCAAGAAGGATTACAAGTCCAAGAAGATGAATGATTCTATTCATAAATCCTTTGACAATGATGAATATATTAGTGATCCTTTTCATTTTGCTAATGTCATTGGTGAGGAGTCTTGGTTGATTGAATCAAGCAAATCTTATCATATAATACCTTATAGACAGTGGTACTTTAATAATAGCTCCTGGAAGATAGTTGGTTAGTAAAGGTAAAGGTAGCCTTCATGGATGGAAGAGTAATGACCCTCTCAAATGTTTTGTATATTCTAGGTTTGGCAAGGAGCCTTATGTTTGTCTAAAATTGCTGTAAAGGTTGCAAGTTTGCAAAAGGCAACTTGGTGCTTTCAAATGGAGTGTGGCATGGTACTCTGTCCATGCTAAATGGATCAATATTGTTTAGGTGTGTCAATGTAACTCAATTTGATTTAGGGCTGTTGTTGCATGTTAGAATTGGGTATTTGATTGAAAAAGGTTTAAAGAACATTGGTAAGTAAGCATATGGTGGATGGAATTATTGATTGTTTTGTTGGTATTGAATTTTGTGAGCATTGTGTGTTGAGAAAACATAAGAGTGCAGTTTGATTTTGGAAGCACGAGACCAAAAGAGATTTTAATAGTGATATGTTTGGTCTTGTGGATATTCAATCCATTGGCAAGTCTCTTTACTACTTACCATTCATTGATGATTATTCTAGGTACCTGGATATATTTTATTAGGAGAAAGTTTGAGGTTTTTCTCAAGTTTAAGGAGTTTAGATCTTTAGTTGAGAATCAGATTGCTAAGAAAAATCAAACTGTTTAAGATGGATAATGGTAGTGAGTTTTTCTCGGAATTTGAATTTTTTTGTAAGCATAGTGTAATTGTGAAGCAAATGACAAGGTTTTATATACCTCAATAAAAGGAAGTGGTTGAGAGGTTGAATAGAACTTTGTTGGATTAGGCTAGAAGTATGTTGAGTAGTGTTGGTCTATGACGAGTTCTTAATTGAAGTAGTAAGTATTGCATGCTATTTGAAAAACATGTCTTCTATTTATGTGCTAGAAAACAAGACACTATGAAATGTGGACTAGTAGAAAACCAATTGTAACACATTTGAAGGTCCTTGGCTATGAGACATTTGTTCAAGTGTTAAAAGAGAGATGGTCTAAGTTGGATTTCAAGGCAAAAAGGCATATTTTCATTGGATATGGTGAAAATATTAAAGACTACAATCATTGGAATATTGAAACATGGAAGGTTCTCTATTCAAGTGATGTTGCATTGAGGGAATTTAAAGCTTTATCCAAGGAAGAATAGTCAAGGAGAATGAGAGGGAGAAGGTAGATTTTGAATTAAAGTTATAGTAGTAGAATGCATTTGATTTTGAATAGCTAAGTGGATTTGACAATTTAGAAGAAGATGAGACAAGCACATTTGGCATGGACTATGAAGAAGAAAGGGTGTAGATGTGGTAGGAAATTCACTGGCACCTATGAGAAGGAGGAGTTCTACAAAGCAACAAAGACCACTTGATAGCTATAGTGAACAAAGTTTTGTCAAAGAGTTTCTCACTTCCAAAGAAAAGAAGTCAAGGGAGAATGCCATGAAATAGGAGATGTTGACATTGAAGTAGTGGAATACTTTGGACTTGATGGATTTTCTTGAAGATAGGAAACTTGTTGCCTATGAGGTTGTGTTCAAGAAGAAATTCAAAGCAGATGGATCACTTGAGTGTTACAAGGCGTAATTGATTGGAAGGGGGTATACCTAGGTAGAGGGAATTGACTTTGGCAAGATCTTTTTGTTAGTAGCTAAGTTGAGCTCTATTAGAATGTTGTTATGCATAGCTACATCATATGATCGTGAGATAGATTAGATGGATGCCAAGATTCTTTCGTGGAGACTTAGAGGAGGAAATATATGCAGAACAATCTAAAGTCTTCAATGTGAAAGGTAAGGAGAAATTGGTTTGTAAGTTGGAAAAGTCATTGTATGAAGTAAGGCAGTCTCCATGTATGTGGAACCAAAAATTTGAGTTAGATGTGCTATAATTTGGTTTTACTAGATGTTATGCTAATCATTATGTGTATTTCAAGTAGGTAAATGGTCACATTCTCATTATATCTTTTTGCTAGATAAAAATGGCCTTGGGGGCCATACCCATATACTATCTTGGAGAAATTACTGTAATTGGCTGCTCTATTAATGGAAGGCTTGAGATCAAAATGCCTGAGTACCTAAAACAAAACCTCAAAGGCATAGTCTATTTGTATAATCATTAGTTTATGGATTTTTTTCGTTATGTTGTTGATATATAGAGAATTATTGCTTATCTAATATCTGCATTTTTTAGTTGTCCTTGGATTACAAAATTTGCAACAATAGCTATGAACCATATCTTTTAACGTATGTCCCTACCATTCTTGCTGTCCAAGATATTCCCCTTCAGAGCAAATGCCCAATTAACACTAGGAGAAGTCAAGATTCTTGTGGAAAGTTTTAGGAAGGTGATACCTTGTTTTTCTTGGTTTTCGTGGTGGCTGTCATTGAAGCCACAAGCAAAAATGATGAAAGGAACACACAACGAA
Organism: Sequoiadendron giganteum; assembly: GCA_007115665.2. Classification (NCBI taxonomy): domain Eukaryota; kingdom Viridiplantae; phylum Streptophyta; class Pinopsida; order Cupressales; family Cupressaceae; genus Sequoiadendron; species Sequoiadendron giganteum. The sequence continues at coordinate 658,808,040 of CM021103.1, forward strand.
GTTGCGACGGGATGGAAATTAGATCACAACTCAATGCCAATAGGAAAGTCTCATTATTGTTATATGTGTTGATATGTTAATTGTTGGAGATGAATATACATTAGTTCAAGAACATAAAATTCGATTGTGTAGTAAGTTTGACATAAGGGACTAAGTTGCTACTAGATACATACTTGGTATGGAAATATACAGAGATAAAACCAATAGAAATCTCTTGCTATACCAAAATAAATATCTTGAAATTGTTTTGCAAAGATTTGGAATGTAGGTCAGTAAACTAGTAATTAAACCTACTAGTTGTCACAAAACTAAGTTTGGAACAGTATCCTAAGTTTGTAGAGGATTTGGAGGACACAAGGAATGTTCCTTATGTCATTGCAGTAGAAAGTATCATGTATGGGATGGTTTGCACAATATCAAACATTCCCCACACAGTGAGAGTTCTAAGTATGTTCACAAAAAAGTTGGGTAAGGACTAGTAGGCATAGGTGAAAAGAGGGTTTAGATACTTGAAAGGAACTCTAGATTATTGCTTAACTTATCATGGTAATAATGATGTGGTGAAAGTTTTGAGAATATAGGGATTTGTAGATTTGTTGGGTTGGAGATCTAGATAATTAAAGGTCAACAAGCACTTATGCTTTTATTTTGTTTGGTGGATTAGTTAGTTGGATTACCAAGCGACATCATACAGTTGCATTATCCACAATGAAAATATATGGGCACAACACATGTTTGTAAAGAAGTAATGTGGTTGAGGTTAAGTGGTAGTATTGGTTGTAAGAGTCATATAGTGGTGAAATGTGACTTACAGAGTGCAATTTTTTTGGCAAGAAACCCTATTTACCATGTTAGAACCAAACATATTGATGTTTACTATCATTTTGTTAGGGAAATGATGTAGAATAGGAATGTTTAGATGGAGAAGATTGACATGTGGGTAAATAATACTTTTTGAAAAAACTTGTAAGTATTGTTGAGTTCATGTGGTTTAGGGATGTGATGGGCTTGTCCCTTTCATAGACATGAGGTTAACTTCTTGGGTTGTATATTGCTCTCTCTTGTAGTAAATATCAAGGGGGAGAATGTTGGGACTTGGGTGATTATCACCTATAGAGAATTCTTGAAGGAAGAGTTATCTACGTAATGCAACACAATAAGATATGGTGAGTTTCACATCTTGTAGTAGAATATGCATGTTGATTTACATGTAGTGATGTTGTGGCAATAAGTTGTGGTACATAATACATGTTGATTTATATGTGGTGGTGTTGTGATGGCAATTGCAAATGATTTGGAGAACTTACAATCACATATGGAAAATAGTGGTGTTGGTAGCAAGAATGGTAATGCAATAGCCGTTGCGCACAATCTGCGAGAAAGATAATGTTTTGGAAGGTGATAAAAAGGACTCCACATAGTTATAAGTGATGTAATGTTTGTATGTGCTACCACAAGTGTGGAGCTCATAGTGGTGGCTATATAGAAAACATGAACTAATAAATAGTGTTAAGTGTGTAATTATCGATTCATAGTGTGCAACAACAATTATGTATGGAAAGTGAGTATCCATTTGGATAGATCAGGATTGGTGAGATGTGCATTATACTGACATCATAATATGACTAGAGCATGACTCTTGGTATTCCATTTGTTGGTTGGATACTTAGATGGTTGTAATTCTCATGTGTATATCTATATGTATCATCTTGTGTGAAGGTGTGATGGTTGGATGGTAGAACAAACTAAAATCTTAGCATTGGAATGAAAATTGTTGGTGTGAGACATTATAGTGATAAATGAAGAGTATGTTGTAGATTGAGACTTTGTAAAAATATCCTGCATTCAATTTCTAAGTTTGAATAATATAACTATGAACCTCTTGTGGTGGTGGGTTTTTCTACTATAATGGTTTCCCACATAAATCTTGCAAGGTCTCAATGATCTAGTATGAGACCTCGAAGAGCCCATGGCATGGCTAGAACAATTGTGGTGCCAACAAGGCTTTCTTGCTAGTGTTATAGGATTTACAAACAAATTCAACATGATTACCTATAAATTTGTTTTGAGTAGAGTGAAGAAGGTTAGATCATTGATAGTCATATCTCACCATTTTAATGCAAATAATCTTCCACCAAACGATTAGGAATGCCTATTCCACTTAAATTTGGGTGAATGGAAAGGCCTTGCATTTTATTGTTGACAATGGAAACCATAAGAGCTTGATGGCTGCTAAAACAACCATGAAGATGAATTTGCAAATAGCACATTATTGACATCTATAATCCATTAGATGGGTGAGTTAGGATAGGTATATTTGTGTTTGTTGATAGTGTCGTACATCTTATTCTATCCACCTCTTCAAAGATGAAGTAGTTTGTGACATGACACTAGTTGATTCTTGTGATGTTTTGTTGTAACAGCCTTACATGTACTAGTTAGAAAGAAGGATTGGACATGTCCTGAATATGATTGTTCTCAAGAACAATACTGTATCCTTCAAATTGATGACATCTTGGACTATCCTAAATGTTCAATATATTTTGACAAAAAATGATTTGAAGTCAGGGTATCATTAGGCTGATCTTGATTTTGTTGACATCTACAAGATTACCTCTAAGTCCAAGGAGGGATTGTTTGAATTGTAGTTTACATACTTAGAATTGAAGAGTACTCGACAAGCCCAAAATTTTCGACTCAAGAAATACTCTACAACTTAAAAAGTAGCAAAATTTCTTTTAAAACCCTTTTTTTTTTGCAAAATTCAATTACAAAATGCATCAAATGAGTTTAAAAACCATGAGGGAGTGTTTTATATTAAATTTCATTGTTCAATACATATGGATTACAAAATGGCATCATTATACGAAGCCGCATAATGAAACTGCAACTATAATGAATTTATGATGATTGTATTTGAAAATCATAATAAATTTCATATCTAGGTAATTACAATTAATTATATAAAATATATGTAATACATTAATTATATGTTGTATTATATAAAAAATATAATAATTATTAACTATCAATTATAATAATTTTATATATGTATTTAATAGTTTTAACTTTTGTTAAAGAATATAATATATAATAATAAGTAGTATAATTATATTATTTATAATTTATTTTTTATTATATACAAATTTAAAATATACATTATATATTAATTATGCTAATATATACTTAACTATTGATGCTGTAATGTTAAAACCTAAATGTGCTCATTTGTATTATATAGAAAATATAATACTTATTAACTATTAATTATATTAATTTTATATATGTATTTAATATTTTTGTTAAAGAATATGATATATAATAATAATAAGTAGTATAATTATATTATTTATAATTTTTTTTTTATTATATAAAATATACATGATACATTAATTATGCTAATATATACTTAACTATTGTTAAAGCCTAAATGTGCTCATTATTAGGACCTTGGCCGTAATTTTCATGTTAATAAACATACTCTAAAACCCTCGTCGAAACCTTACTTTTAGGCTATAGCTCGTCAAATTGGAGAAGTGAAAGGTCAATACTAGCGAGGAAGAGTTTGGAGGAGCGGAAACCATTAGCGGCGGGGAAAGAAGCAATAAAGGGTGAAAAACAGCCGAAAAATGGCGAAAAATGATGAATGATTGAGTTTCACTTAAAAACCCTAAAATTTCCACACAAAAATGTAGAAAAAAATTGTAGGGAAAATCGCAGGTGTGATAATATGCAATATCGAGGGTTTGCGTTGAACAAATGCGGTAAAAAATGCATAAAAGGACTGAAATTTCCGTGCGAAAATGCAGGAAAAAAATGCCTTTAATATTTGCAGGATCAACTCGCGATTATTTGCCATTGTTTTCTAGCGATTAATTGGCAAAAAATCAGCAATTAAAATTGCTACAGTGATCCGCGAGTAAAGGTAGAAATTACTCATTTTCTCAGATTTCTGGTGATTAATCGATCACTCGACGATTATGTAAACTATGGTTTGAATGGTTGATTATGTATTGTGGTTTGAATAATGCACCTAACAATGCAGATGAGATCCTTTTGTGCTACTTGGACCCATCTTTTGTAAGAATTTAGTAGGGCACTCATAACATGTTCAACAATTTGTTTCAATTCTACCCTACCATAAGCTTTAAATTGTTGTAGAGTGCTCTTTTGGAATGGATAGAACCTAAGCCGAGTCTCCCTCTCAGCTAGGGCTTCATTCTCCACAATTCCAGAAACTTTACTTTGGAGAGGGGCTTGGTGAGAATGTCGTCCATTTGCTCATCAGTGCTAATGTATCTCAACTGGATTGCTTTCCTCAATACCATATCTCATATATAGTGGTATTTGATCTCAACATGTTTTGTTTTGTCATGAAACACTGGATTGACAGAAAGCTTCACACAACTTTGATTATCAAAATGAATGACAGTCGGCTCCAATGATTGTCCAAACAATCCTGCAAGGAGCTTCTGAAGCCACAGTGCTTCTCGAGCTGCCACACACGTTGCAATGTACTTGGCCTCTGCGGTGCTCAGTGCCACTGAAGACTGCTTCCTGCTACACCAGGAGATCATCGCAAACCCCAAACTGAAACAACATCCAGAGGTGCTCTTCCGATCAGCAACACGCCCTGCCCAATCAGAATCAATATAACCATGCAGCTTCAAGTCCACATCAGAAGAGTATCTCAAGCCATACCCAATTGTGCCACGCAAGTATCTCAGGATATGCTCTGTTGCAACTAGGTGTATTTTCCTTGGTTCACACATGAACTGACTAAGTGCACTCACTGCATAGAAAATATCTGGTCTAGTGTTGACTAGATACATCAATGATCCAATCAATTGCCTGTACATAGTAGGATCCACCAGATCTGAACTAGCTGCAACCTCTTTTAACTTCTGAAAATTGGTTTCCATAGGTGTAGACATGGATTTGCAATCCATCATACCAAATCTCTTCAATATGTCTATTGTATACTTCCCTTGACTCAGAATGATCTCATTAGGCCTCTGCCATACTTCTAAACCAAGGAAGTAATGCATGTACTTAAGATCTTTCATTTCAAATTCAGAAGCCAACTCCTTGCATTTGATGATGAGGTGTTCTTCTCCAGTAAGAAATAGATCATCAACATAGAGAACCAAGATCAAGGCCTCACCATTAATTACCTTGAAATATAGATTTGAATCAGCATCATTCTTGGAGAAGCCCAAGCTCAACAAGTATCGATCAATCCTCTCATACCAAGCACGAAGAGCTTGCTTAAGGCCATACAAAGCCTTCTTCAATTTGCAAACATGAGACTCCTTCCCATGAACTTCAAAGCAATCAGGTTGTTCAATGTATACTTATTCAATTACACCATTTAGAAATGATGGCTTCACATCCATCTGGTGTAACTTCCATCCTTTAGCTGCTGCAATGGCAATGATAGTCTTGATGGAGGTATAACGAGCAACTGGAGAAAATGTTTCCTCATAGTCTATTCCCTCTTTCTGAGAGAACCCCCTTGCCACAAATCTAGCCTTGTACTTCTGAATGCTTCCATCAGCTCCCATCAGCCGCATGCTTAATCTTGAAAAGCCACTTAGAAGATACAACAAATTTTCCTTTTGGTCTAGGTACAATGTCCCAAACATCGTTCTTGAGGATAGATTGATATTCTTCAGCCATAGCATCTTTCCATACTTGCTGACTTGAAGCTTCCTCAACATTGGAAGGCTCAGATTCAATCAATTGACTCATCAATGCAACATAGCTTGAAAACTTCTGAGGTCTTTTGCTTTATCTGAATGTTCCTCTAGGGGCTGCAAACTTTTCTGCCTCCTGCATTGTTTGCCTAGCCCATAGAGGTCTCTTTCTACCAATAACAATGTCGGTAGGCCCATCAGTAGGTTCCAAAGGCTCAACTGGATCATCATCTTCTTTTGGATTAGTAGCCTCCCTCTGAATCTCAGGAGTATGGTCAGCTTCCATGTCCTGAGGAGACTCTTGGTCTTCATTGTCTATCTCCATGTGAGAGCCTTTAGATCTCTTGAATGCAACATCTTCTTCAAATGTAACATCCCTGCTGATCTCTACCAGTTTCTGACCTGGAATGTAAATCCTGTAGGCTTTTGAGGACTCACTATAGCCCACAAATATTCCCTTCTTGCTAGATGGTTCCAACTTTGTCCTTTTATCTTTAGGGACATGAACATACACAGGACAACCAAATATTCTCAAATGGCTGACTTCGGGCTTCACACCTGTGAAAGCTTCTTTAGGAGTCATGTTCTCCAAGATACGATGAGGGCTCCGATTCATAACATACACAGCTGTCCTAGAAGCTTCGGCCCAAAAGAAGATTTGCAGATCCTGATCATGAATCATGGCCTTAGCTGCTTCTACAAGAGATCTGTTCTTCCTTTCTGCTACACCGTTTTGTTGTGGATTGTAGGGAACACAAAACTGCCTCTTAATTCCTGCTTCAACACAAAAGTTACGAAAGCTTCCAGAGATGTATTCTCCTCCGTTGTCAGATCTCAAAACTTTTATCCTTTTCTCGGACAATGTGTCAACCACTACAATCCTGAGAGAAGGGAGATAGGCTCATTGATTGTAAAAATTTCTTTCCAAGTGCAAGGGTAGCAGCATATTTTCTATGTTTTTTCTGTTTTGTAGTTGAAACTTGCAGCCTTCGGGCATTTTATTATAAATGTTATGTATTACATGTCTATAATGTATATGATGAATGCCTTATCAATGTTATCATATGAATATTTTAAATTTCCCTACTTTTTTAATAGCTCTCGCCTTTGCCACCTCTTGCTGTCCTCTAAAATGGCCCCCAAAAAATCTGTCCCCAAAATGTGTCCCCCTATCCCTTGTCATCCCCATCCTAGAAACTTGGTGGAACATAGCTAGCATCTGAATTCTGATGCTCACATCCTAGTTTCATGGAATTTCTAGAGTTTCAAATGGAGAATATGTTGAGGTATTCATCATAGCAAATTAAGCTCATTTCTTATTGCATTTTTATGCTTTTCCATGTAAGATGGAGTTCTGTACATGTTCTATTTCTGTTTTTTTGTTTACCTGCAATATGTCGTCGCTAAATCTAGATGTTATGGTGATTCTGAAAAAAATTACTTTTATCGGGTACAATCTTGGTGGTTTGTGAACAGGGATATCCGGGAAAATTCTACTGCCCGCGGATGAATAGCATGAACAAACCTGCATATGCTGCTATAGCAACTCACTCGCCATCCAAACCTATACTTGTATTTGTTTCCTCACGTCGTCAAACTCGGCTTACAGCTCTTGACCTGATTCAGGTATAACTGTGTTATAGTTATGGTTGATTATTACAAATTTTGGTGTATTGTAATCACTGTTGATAAACTTTGAATTTATTTATTTATTTATAAGTACTAATCACTGTTGGTGTACTTCAAATTTTTTCTTTTATGGCAGTTTGCAGCTGCTGATGACAAGCCAAAACAATTTCTTAATTTTCCTGAAGAAGAAGTTGAAATGCTAGTTGCACATGTTACAGATATAAATTTAAGACATACACTGCAATTTGGTATAGGTTTGCACCATGCTGGTTTAAATGATCGTGACAGGTCTTTGGTTGAAGAATTGTTTTCAAACAACAAAATCCAGGTGAATATGGTATTGCATATGTTGCTTCAAGAAAAGTGACTTCTGTTCATTATTTGGCTTCTTTTCCATTGTAACAAGTTTCTATTATCTACATAATGGCAGGTGCTTGTCTGCACAAGCACATTAGCTTGGGGTGTAAACCTGCCAGCACACCTTGTAATAATCAAGGTAAGGATGACTGAAATTTAAACATATAAATTTTTGATGTAGGCCAAAATTTTTCAAGCTTGATATATTAAAATGCACAGTTGCAGGGATTTAACTTATGCTTGAAGTTTAGTTTCCTTAAGTATGGTACATTGCATTTCTATTTCAGGGAACAGAATATTATGATGGCAAAGCAAAAAGATATGTTGATTTTCCTATCACAGACATCTTACAGATGATGGGTCGAGCAGGGCGCCCACAATATGATCAGAATGGGAAGGCAGTTATACTTGTGCATGAACCCAAGAAAAGCTTTTACAAAAAGGTGCAAATCAATATAATAAATTTGAAATCATTGTTTTTTGTATTTTTAGCTTTGCTTTCATTCCAAAATCCTTATATTTTAAAGGTAAATAAATTCTAGGGAGTAGCTATTAATATGTATAACTATTTGTTAACTTTGGGTCATGAAATGAATTTGTATTGAATGCGCTGTTATTCAAGGAAAATTTTGCTTTATAATTAGAATGTTTGGGCAAATAATGTTTCAATTTTCAAATAAGCAACTAGAGAAAATCTCAAATGATTTTTTTTTCTTTAATCTTGAAAGATAATTAGTTTATAACCAATTAACATGACACAGCTCCTAAAATTTTGATTGTTTTGTTCTACATAGTTCTTGTACGAACCATTTCCTGTTGAAAGTAGTCTCAAGGACCATCTTCATAACCACATCAATGCAGAGATTGTTGCTGGAACGATTTCTCAAAAGAAGGATGCCGTTCTTTACCTCACTTGGACGTATTTGTATCGGCGCTTGGTATGGATCTAGCTTAAAATCTGCAATATTTGTTAACATGTATGTGTCATTGCATTGTAGATGTCAATGGAAATAATTACATGGCATAATTTCAATTTTAGTTTGCTGGATAACATAATCTTACAATTTTATTGTGTTATTGCATTCTACTTCATTGCTTTGAATGTTTCTATCTTTTACGTATTTTGGATCAGCAAGAGTAAATAAACTGAAATTTGTCAGCTTGGAAGAGACTTCTTGTTAAAAAGCGTATGAAGAGATGAATTCAGTTGTCTCGTGCATGTAGAGGTGTTGTGGATTACTGCACATATCTAGGATCATATTTCTCTATCAACCAAGGTTAGCAAGAGTGGCATTTAAGTTTGATATTCATATTTGTTAAATCTTTAAAAATAGAGTAGCTACAAAGGCAGAAAAGGATCTGATATTTAGAGACTACAGCAGATAATTACCTAAGTTGAAACTGTTAAAACTGAGAACCAATTCCTATAAATATTGACTTCTAATAAAACTGATAGAAGATAGAAACTACCCAGGAGGATTTCTTTGGCTATTATTCTTTACAAAACTCTCAATTCCTATCCATTCTGACTTCTAATAAAACTGATAGAAGATAGAAACTACCCAGTAGAATTTCTTTGGCTATTATTTTGTACAAAAATTCTATCTTCCTTCTCTTATAAACTAAGAAAAGAGGATGATTGTACCATGGACAAGTAAATGTATTCAACAATACAGATCCAAGCATCATGCTTCTGCTTGAACCATGTCTGCATGAAAAAGTATTCCTGCAAACTCCAATTATATATTACAATTCAGTGCTATTAAGATATAACACACATTAATCGTTGGGCTGGCCTTGCTGCGATTCTATGTCACAAGAATGATTCTGTTAGCACTGAACACAATCTTCAGTGACACTGACGGTATATTTAGCTGGTACTGAATAATCTTGCACTGGACACAAGAGATGTAAAGAAAATCCACTTAGTGAAGGAAACTTGGCAGAAATCGCTCCACCTTGACTGGAGTACTGCAAATTTCAAAGAAGTCTGTGGTAAAGATGCTCAATCAGCTCTGCAGTATCACTTCTCGGGAACATGGACTAGTGCAAAAATATAAACGGGTGTTGAAGGAAGAATGGCATACAAACATGGCGAGCGGTGCGTTCTCTGTTGTGGCATGCAAATACAAAAGGGAAGTGTTGGAAATCCAGATCAGACGTATATTTTGGGTCTGTGAGGATGAACTGGTTCATGAAATAAAAAAGACTGTGGGTGAAGCAGAATGGAGGGATGGACACGTACATGACAGCCAAGTATATGAGGAATTCATACAGAACTTGGTGGAGGCTATGAGCTGGTGAACTCAAGCAGAAGTCATTGCACAAGATATTTTTCCACTTCCCTTGGTTTCCTGCTCATGAGAATTGATTGCCCGCATTCCTTGCCCTCCAACTCAAGGATTTATTTCTGGTCTGTTCAACGCTGGTGCTACTAGCAATAAACACACCAAAACATCCAAGGCTCTGCATCTGTTCCGTGAAGGGATGGATATCAAGAACATGAATGGTGTTTTGGAATTCGTAAGCCTGAACGGGGATCTCTTATCCTCTGTTCAGATAATGAGAGCAGTAGAATTAGCTGAAGTGGTATCCACACTAATGTATTGGGAACCATGGTTGAATGGCTGAGCTCTTATTGAGTGTTAGTCAGAAAACAGTGTACAGACACCGGCTCAGAGTTATGTAATAGCTAACCAGAAAGAATATTTCATAATATGAATTTAGGAAGATAGAATGTACTCTAGGGATACTATTTAAGGGCCACGTCCCATATTGTAAATATAATTAGGTAGAAAGATCTATTCACTAGTAGATGAAAGGAGAAGATAATAGAAAGCAATAGAAGATAACCTAGTATAGTATAAAAGAGTGACTATAAAGGAGATATAAGGAATGCAATGAATGATTATTAATATAATAAATATAAGGTATTCTGAATTCTGATCTATCTTGTGTGTGTGCTATTTTATTATGATTTACAACTAATCTTGGATCCGGAATACCTTCTTGTATCGCCTCAATAGGACCTACTCTTGGGTTACAAACTACAACTAGCAGAGATCTTTTGGGAGCAGAACTCCGATTTGTATGCCTTAGATTTCTTGCTAACATTGGTTCCGTTGTTGGGACCCTGGTTAGGCATTGGTGAGGCCTACTGGAAATATTTTCAAATTCTAAAACTTTTACTGAACCAAAACACAAACAACAGATGACAAACCAGATCTAATCAACCAAAATTCCATCTTCTTGATGTCTACCCTATGACGGGGGGTTAGGCACCAAGGGGATGGGAAATAGAAAGGGGGGAATGGTCCAGAGAGACCTATGAAAAAATGTGACTATTAATAAAAACTATTGGATAACTACCATGGGACACAATATATGAGTAATGCAATCCCAAATCTTAAACACCGATGGCCAAAACAGATAAAAGAAATTTATAAGAGATTAAGGAGCAAATTGACTTACCAAGGAAAGAGAAAATGGCCAGCCCTAAGAGAGGAAAAGAGATAGAGACAAGTGTCAGAAAGAGAAGAGAGACATAGGAGAAGAATGAAATTAACAACAAATTCAAGGTTAGAGTGCGCCATTGGGGTGCTGCTGAGTGTGTCGATGTGGGTGCTGCCATCAAAAAAGGAAAAGACAATAGATAGAAAAAAGGGAAAACACTAGAGAAAATAAGTTTGTTATTAAAAGGAACCGAAAGGATTTCAAGCAGTTTTGAGAAATTAATGCACAACTGTAATGTCCCCATTTTTAGCACTTCGCTTTCCAGTGATTGTTAGCCTATTTTTAGAGGCTCGTAGACTAGTCAGAGGTAAAATTAGGTTTCCTATTTTCTAGAAGGTTTTCTTTTGAGTTATCAAGAGTTGCATGCAGGAGTTTGGCAGTTTGTCTTTTGGGTCTTTGTGGGTTTTCAGAGAGCTTCAAAGGGATGCGACATGCAGTTCAATCAAGGGTTTGCATGCAGGCGTTTTGCAAAGAGGTTATTGGGTCTTTTTGGGTTTTCGAAGAGCTTCAAAGTAGTATGACATGTGTTTGCATTAGATGACTTTTCCGGACTTGCTATTTTTAGTAAGTTGCGATGGCTGCTCAGTTTGTGCTCTAACTGAGTTTGGGGTCATTTACTATTTTTAGTAGTATGCTATTTTTAGTAAGTGCTATTTTTTGGCAATGCTATTCTTAGCAATAGTCCTGCTGTGATTCAGTGCAGTGCTATTTTGGCAGTGGTTTCGGTGGCAGTTGTGGTGGTTGGCATCTTTCTATGTTTAGCAGCGGCCAATATGTACACAATAACATTTATTCTTGTGGTTTTGAAGAACCTAAGGTTGTATTATTTAATTGTTCTAATCAGTCACTTGAGCTGTTTATAAAGTTATTTTATAAACTTAAGTTGAGGGGGTGAGTGGTCATTCAAAAAAACACCTTGGTCCTAGGCGAATAACTTAAAGTCATTTTAGAAGGTTGCAATGCAAATAGTTTCCTTATGAGTGGGATACCCAAGGAAGGGGGAGTTATTTAAAATATTTTAATTTTCTAAGGCTCAAGGGGGCGTGGATTTTAAGAGGGAAAAAAAACTTTTCCAATATAGTGAGTGAGGAATTTTAGGAGGGCGTGGATTCTAGTCGCTCTAATTTCCTCTCTCACTATAAAACATCATTTTTGGCTCTCATTTGGGGATCTTGACTTTGGCAACATAACATAATGTTGCTGGATTTCTTCCAAATTGCTTGGGCTGCGAATTGAGGATGGAAATCCTCATCATTTGGGCTGATTTCGGTGGTGAAATATCCACCCTAGTTAGATTGTGAGTGATTCCACAACAAGGATCATACAGAGCTTAACAAAGATCAGTTTTCAAGAGAATTTGGTCATTGAAAATGAAGAATTTTCAGTTCTTTTGAAGAGTTTCTCCTTGGTTTTGGTGTGGATTTGTGTAATGTCCCCTTCTCATCAATGATCAACTCAGTGGCTCATCAGCCTATTTTGGAGGCCTGTAGGCTCGTTGAGGTGAAATCAGGGTTTCCTTGTTTGGAGGTTTTTTGGCATTTCTCAGAATTTACTATTTTTAGTAAGTTCTAATTTTGGCAGTGGTCCAGTTGGCAGCACTTCTGAGAGTTTCTTTTCTGTTGGAGCAGTTGTGTGACTTTGGTTTTGGCTTTTAAGAGCAATATTTGGATAAATAATTTGTCTCAAGGCATTAATGTTATGTTTTTAAATTGACCCCTTGGCCTAATGTATTAACTTGAAGTTGTGTTAAAAGGTGGTCATAAAGGGTGGATGCCTCATGGAGAGAATATTTGATATTTTTTAATGTCTTAAATGCCTTGAAGTTTGGACGCCTAAAGGAGATGAAATAAAGTGTTTGCAAATTTAAAATATTTCAAACAGGAGTTTAGGTGCCCCTTTCTTGGAGGAGTTATGGAATTTGAAAAGTCACCTTTAATTCTATAAAAAAGAGTGTTTGTTCCAACATTTCTCATCCATTGTTTATGCTAATGTTATGCTGTTGGAATGACTTCATGTATTTAGCTTCGAGGAATGCTTACCTCCTAGCATTTGTCCAATTTTGTGTTTGAAAGATAACACCTAGTTGGTTTTAAGACTGCTTCTCATCCAGACTAGCAGATTGAGCTTCATGATTGATGAATTTTGGAGATATATTCAGTTTTGGGTTGCTGGTTCATTCGTGACTGAAGGACATTTTGGTTTGCAGCTTTTTGTGTGTTTTTATTTTGGTTGTGGGTGTTTTCTTATTATTTTCCTATGCTAGAGGCGACCCTTTCCTAGCAATTTCAGATTTTATGTAATGAAATCGCCCTTCATGAAGGCCGTACCATGTTCAGAGTGCCTTGGAATTTGTGTTAATTATTTGGAGAAGCTTTGATGCAGTTTAAGTGTTGGATATTGGGCGCCATCCTGCTAGGGAGCATTTGCAATTCATTTCAGAGCATTTAGAGGTATTTTGAAAGTGTTGTGAGCATTTTAATGATTTACAATTTGCTGGTTAGTCAATTTCAGTTTGCTGGTTATTGTTATCAGATTTCAATAAGTTCAGATTTTGGCTTGTAATTCAGTATTTGAGAGGTTTAGAACTTGGAAGAATTGTCCTTCACATATTTGCATTGATTCTATCATTGTAACACTTGTAAATTGCAGATTTCTTTCATTCTAAGGCTGTGGATTAGTAGTACTAATCTAGTCATTGTTATTACTGCATTTACTTGTGAATTTTAATGCAAACACTTTAACCCTTGGATGGTTTACCACCAGTGTGGAGGAAATTAATATTGTATGTACATCTCTCACCCATTGTTCAAATGGCGAATCCCCACTGTTGAGTGGATGCCCGTTAAGCGGATGAATTGTTTTAAATTGTAATCACTATGGCCTACTGAATTGAAGCTTAACAATGGAGGAAATCGGAAAAAGATAAAAGTGCTAAAATCTTGGAAGATTTACAATTGAAGGTTCAAAAGTTGGTCATACATCAAGAGATCAAGGCTAGTGAACATAATCGACCTGAAAGAATTTGGTGCACATATTGCAATAGGGAAGGGCACATCTGGAACAATTGCCCCAAGGATAGAGCATAAAAGACGTTGGCTGTGGTGAAAACAATAAAACCTAACTCTATGTACTGTGCCATTTGTCAAGAATGGGATATACATCTAACAAAAGATTGTCCAAAGTACAAATGTCCAATCTGGAATGAAGGAAACCAAGGGAATTATGGAATTCAATGTTGTCACAACCACAACTTCAATATCGATGAAAATAGTGATATTGGATACCAGATACCACCTTGGCAGGATAACAGGAACGCATGTGCCATTCAGAACAACAAACAACTGGGTAATCAGGAGGATAATAAACAATTTAGCTATAGAGAAGGAAGATGAAGAGGTCAGACTAGTAGAAGAAGAAATGATGCAAACTGCTGTAACAGTGGAAAAATGGGCCATTATGCCTTCGAATTTTGGGGAAAGAGGAAACCAATGTAATGTCCATTACCTATCCTGTCCTAGAATTCACTTACTGGTTAGGGAATTAAGGCTTCCATCCCCCAATCTGACAATACTCTTTAATAGGGTAACCTTGAAATGAAACCTGTGTCCACCATATGCACACATTTCCACATATATATACATGTTAGCATTAATATCTAATATCCAAATATAACATAATCATAAATGCAATTATGAAGACATATGAGGAGTGCCATAGGTGGATCCGCCCTAAAGCCCTCATGCCAAGCTCAAGAGGTTGTTTACCACAATCCTCCTTCCTCAGGGCTTAGTACTTGCTTTCTCCACTCATGGCAAAACCTCAGAAGACACTCGTCCTACTAGGCGAGGGGAACCATAAAGTCAAAGTGGCCTAGGCCTACCACCCCTCCATGGCCTCGACGGAATGTTAAGTGGGATCCCCACCCCTCCATGGCCCCACCCATGTCCTTGGATTGGGCGAAACCTTAAGTGGATTGCCCACCTCTCCATGGCCCATCCATGCCTTGGGTACCAGGGGCGGAATCTTAAGTGGGGTTTTTAGGCACCACTTCACTCATGTTCGCCCTTCCCAATAGGATTACAATCACATAGAAGACAATCTTTACACAGTCATATATATATGCATGTATTATTGATTCATCTATATTCATCCAGTATGCTTATGAGAATATTAACATGAGCATGTAACCAAATCAGCTAAATCATGGAAATGTATCAAAATGCAGAAGAAATTGAAGCAACATTAATATATACACATCTATGTTAATTCTTGTCACATTCCTTTCTATCCATGGGTTGCCAATGTTGTATGAGGCAAATGACAATAATAATGCACTCTATCAATGAAGGTTTCATAATTAATCTATTTTAGAAATGAATGCCTTAAGCCAACGGTAGGAGCAATAATCTTCATAGACTTGCATATGAACAATAAACAAATTAGTAAGATTTATTTTTTCTTTTTCAAGATTTAAGAAGAAACCCTATAATGTATACCTTCATCTATGGGCAACCTACTTATATTTCTTTTATTGGAATGCAAAAAGCATTATATCCATGTCGTCTTAAAGGCCATTAGTGGATAGGGAAACGAAAGCAATTAGATTGTAACAATCGTGAACAAAGGTGCACTTATTGGAAGTCCATTTGATCTATTTAATCATCGTGAGGAGGAGACAAGATTGGGTCCCTATGTCAGATTGTTGTATATGTATATAAATCGGGGTGCAATGGCCCGGGATAAAAAAATATTGAACAGGTGGATCTATTACAAAAAGTACATTGAAAATAATACATCATCTAAGCCATTTAATATTGCAGAGAGTGTTATGCGTATAATGGACTGTATTTACTATTACATATTAAAGCTAAGTGAAAGGGGTTCACCTGTTCGCTGTACAAGGATCCGCGATCTATCTTCCTTGACTTACTCTTCGTTTTTCCTCATTGCTGATCGAAAGTCCCTCTATTTCTATGCTCGCGAGGGGTAAAGGCGGTGTCTCCTCCTTGCCAAATCATATCCTTTGGTGCATCGTGCTTGAAGGAGGTGACTATTCGATGTTTGGCAGTCGACGAGATGTTTTAAGAGAAGTAGAGATACCGTATATGTATAATGTTTATTTTTGCAAAATAAAAAAAATATAATATTTATATTTACCCTTATGTTTTGTTAAATAAGAGATGGTGGATTTATTCAATACTAATTTATAAGTCAAATATAATATGAAATATTTATAATTTTATATTCGGAGATTATAATAGTATTTCACCTTTGTGTTTTTATCTTAATTATATATATATAATTTAATATCTATTATAACTATAATATTTAAATATATTTTTATAACATTATAATTGATAATTTAATTATACTATTATTTCGCGATACTTATAATTAAGTTACTAATATTTATAATTTTAATATGTACTTCGTTTTTATCTTATTTACTTGTTTCAATATCCGTTATCTTAGTGCTATGACTTCATCTAAGATTTCGGTCAGGGACATAACCAAAATGCAAATTTTGTGGGCAAGATGATCACGCAATGTTTCAATTTGAAGTGGCTAGAACATTCTATCAAAACCGAGAGGATAGCCAACCTTCTAGGAGTGATGAGTTAAAAAGAGGTGGAAGAGTAATCTGGAAAGTACCACCACAGGGAGTTAGAGGCTGTCATCGAATGGATGTATGGACTTCATACAGTTCTACAGAAGAACACTCTAGAGAAGAGCTAGTTATATATAATAAGTAGAAAAAGAAAACCGGAGGAAAAAAGAAAGCAAATGTTGTCACTAGGAAAGGTATTGATACCGATAGACATAAAAAGAAGCAACCATAGAAGATGCATATGAAGAATATTATAGTTCAGAAGAAGACGAAGATTATGAGGAACCGTAATAATTTTAGCCTAATAAAAAACATGACAAGGTTGTTGCAAGTATGAGTAGTTGGTGTTGTCATTGATGTCAACAGATCTATGTTGTTGCATTGATGAGTTTGTGGTGATGCTTTGATTAGTCGCATTTTGTTGTCATTAGTAAGTGTTACTGGTGTTAGCCTCTAGTGTTGCTTTGATAAGCTTTTGTTTGTGGATGTTGTTGTAATGTCCCCATTTTAGCCATGCGCTCTTTTGTGTCTGATAGCCTATTTCCGGAAGCTTGTAGGCTAGTCAAAAGCTAAAATTAGGGTTTCCACTTTTCTAGGAGGTTTTGAAGGCTTGCATGCAAGATTTCCTAGCGCATGTCTGGTGGAGCTTTTTGGGTTTTTGGAGAGCTTCAAGATGTGGTAAGATGCATGACAAGATAATGACTTGAATTTTTGGCTGATTCCTTGGCAGTTTTGGAGGCTTGCATGTTGGTGTTTTGCAGTTTGGATTTTGGATTCCTTCTGGGATTTCAGAGAGCTTCACAGTGGTGTGACACACAATTGCAATAGAGGACTTTTCCAGACTTACTATTTTTAGTAAGTATGATGGTTGCTCGGATTGTGGTTAAAATGAGTTTGGAACAACTTACTATTATTAGCAATATGCTATTTTTAGTGAGTTCTTTTTAGCAGTGCTATTTTTAGCTGGGTTTTTGCAATTCAGTTCAGTGGCTATATCTGGCAAGTTAGTTTGAGCAGTTTGGTCTCCAACACCCTTGGTGCTATTTTTGGTAGTGTTTCAGCAACTTGGTATTATGGCTATTTCTGGCAGGGTAGTATATTCACTTGGTCTCCAACTTTTGAGGTGATTATTTTGGCAAGTTTGATATTTGATGAAAATAATATTTTAAGTGAAAATATTTCCTAGGCAAAAGTGGATGACTTCTTAAGGGGAAAATATTTAAGTGATTATAATGTTTATTTTCACTTATATTGGACACCTAGCATAGGAGACATTTGAGTTTTATTAAATATTTCACTTAAATCTTTATGGACGCCTGATAGTGAAATATTTGCAAGTTATAATGATTTTCACTTAAGTATTTGGATGCCACTTTATGAAGTTATCTCTTCTCATGTTGGACGCCTATTTGAGGAGCTAAATGAAGTTTAAATGAAATGCAAATATGAGAGGTGAATGTGAATTTGAATTGGGTGCCCTAATTGGAGGGAAAAACAGATTTGAATTTGAGGAGAAAAGGTTATAAATAAGAGTGCTGGGCTCTTCATGGGATTATCCATTGTTGCTTATTGTATTGTTATGCTGCTGAAATATTTTTAGAGCTGCTTCGAGGGATGTATACCTCCTAGTTTCTTCTTTAGTTTTCGTGCTTGAAAGATATCACCTAGCTGAGTTTCCAGAGACTGCTTCTCATTTAAAGAATGCAGATTGAGCATCATAGTTGGAGTTTTGATGATTTTGTCAATTTACAGGTTGTTGGTTAGTGTAGTGCTGAAGGTGATTTTCAGTCATAAGTCATCAATTGATTTTTGTTTTGCTTTTGGGTAGTTTCTCAATCTATTCTTAGACCCTAGGCATCCCTTTTTGCAAGGTTTTGGAATTTTTAATGAAGTCTAAATTTATCTTGCTGGTCGCCCCTCTTTGAGCCCCTCTTTGATGGTTGTACCTTGCCTGCCATTGCCTTGGAATGCATGCATAAAATAATGGAGGGTATTTGCTATTGTTTCATGTTCTAGTCTTCGTCACCTATCTCCTAGGCTTCATTTGCATTCAGTCTCACGTCATTCAAAGGAATATAGATGGAGTTATGAGTATTTTAGTGAGTTTCATATTTGTTGGTGTGTGTTTTCAGTTTGCTGGTCTGTTATATCAGATTGTTGAAGTTGGAGTTTTTGGTTTGATTTTTATGTTTGGGAGTCTCTTTGGAGTTGGAGAAACATTCTATATCATTTGCAACACTTTGAATATCTATAATACTTGGCTCTTGTAGGATACTCTTTCACATTGTAATGCTGATTCAGTAGTACTTATCAACCCTTAATACTTCTGCAAATTCTCTATTGTATTCCCATTTTTAGTGGAAGAGGTTGGCTTGCCGCCTTATTTACTTTTCTTGCATAAGCATTTCATTCCCACCATTGGTGGAAGAGACATGCCTCACCGTCTTTGCATATTGTAATTGGGTCGGCTTGCCGCCCTTCTTTACTTATAGTACTTGCATTGTTGATCAGCTGAGTCGTCAATTTAGTTTTTGTACTTGCATTCATATTGCTGATCGGTTGAGCCGTCAATTTACTTTCTGTACTTGCATTCATATTGCTGATCAGATGTGTCGTCAATTTACTTTCTGTACTTGCATTCATATTGCTGATTAGTTGTGTCGTCAAATCACTCTCGTTGAATAAGTGGTCGAGTTGCATCTTTGTATTTCTAGCATTCAGTTTCAAGCTAACGATCCTTGGCGCTATATGCTCACATCTTGCCCATCATCGAGATCTTGGTGTACATTCTTGGTGTAGGGTTACATTCCAATGTTGGTTTATGATTTGGCTAACACTGATGGGTGCCTTTGTTGAAGTGTTGTTGCAAAAATTTGAAAACAATTATAAGGGGGTCATTACAGTTGTTTGGTTAAGTTGTGTTGAAGTTGGTTTGGTGATGATGAGGAAGTGTTGAAGATGATTAGAATGTCTATGGTGCTTGGTTTCCAAGTGCTTTTGAGAAAAAATGAACAAAAGAGGTAGTTTCAAAGTGCTTTTGAGAAAAATTGAATAAAAGAGGAAACAATGTGGTTGAGAGGTGTTCTGGCATGCAAAGTGGTGTTCTGGTGATTGCTCCGCATTTCTTTTGTGTTGAAGATCTGCTTGTGTGGTTTGGATATGTTGATCAGTGGTGTTCAATTGTGTTATATCCAAAGCTTTTTGTTCTGGATTATTGTGTAGAGAAAGTTGTGCTCACTAGTGTGTGAACTATGAAATAGTGGTGTTTGGGAGAAATGGTTTTGCTCTACATTTCTTCGCAATTTGGTTTTAGGTCTTGTGGATTTGAAGGTGTGCTAATAATGCTCATATCTATCTTCAGTTTAAGTTGTTTGTGATTTGGTGCTCTGAAAGTTGGTTTCTTGAGTTGTAGTGTATAGAAGGTTAATTGGTTGTACATAATAAGCATGTTCTTTAGGTGAAAGTGGTTGCAAAGGAATTTGTTGGATTTTAGGGTGTTTGTGGAATATTTCAAATTGTGTTCAAGTGATATTTGTTGTTCGCAAGTTGTCTTTGATCAAAGGAAGCATGTACTTAAAAATTTAATGGTGTTTACACAAGTTCGACCGACCTTGGGTGTTTACACTAATTGTGGATTTGCTACAATGTTTGTGGATATATGGCGTGGTGTGTATGAGTGGATTTAGGTTTGAGTTAAGGTGTGATGTGGTCCGCCTTTGTTCCTTTCCACCATAGGAATGTTTTGGTGCCAACCTTATTTGAATTTGCATGGTTGAGGTGCATAGTTGACCTTGAAGATTGTTTTCAAGGTTGAAGATGGTATAAATAAGTGTTGAGATGTTGGAGGGTGTGTGCAAAGTGTGTAATGCGAAGTGCGAAATGCAGTGCGAGCTTTAATGTGTTAGGCTACTAGAAGCTGTGAGCAAAAAGTGTCTACAATCTTTGAAGATACTGCGAATGTGTTGGTGATGTTGAGGTGGATTTTTCTATTGATTTGAGATGGATTTCTTATTGTAACATTCTTCATTCTTGTTTTCTGTAATCTGGTAGTGAGCCCTTCGACAGTGAGCCTATCGTATTCGATGTTGCAATTACTTTATACTATGAGCTAATCCTCACTGTGATTTACCCTCATTGGGTTTTCCATGTAAATCTGGTGTTCTATTGTGTATGGTGTTGATGTGTTTCAGTTTTTTCTTTTTGTTTTCATGCTAAATCATTCTAACAGATTAAAGGCTAATGAAGTTGACGTGGATCTGAATGTCAATGATGGTTTTGATGTTTTAATGTACAATTGATTCACCTACCCCCCCTCTCAGCTGTCTTGTGCATTAAACAAAGGTGGTCAAGTAGGCCAAACAAGATATAATGCAACAACATCAAGAAGAAGTAGGTTGCTTTACATAACAAGAAGTCAAAATGGTAAAAGACCTTGCATCTTTGGCTAGACAAAAGAATTTAGAGGTCAAACTAAAGAAATGGTGAAAGTACTGGAATAAACACAAGTAGGTCAATCAGTTGTCAGAGGACCAGAATTTGTAGAATGGTAGATTTGGGTTTGATTTGAATATCATTCCATCCACTGCATGGGGGAAATTAGGGAGACCTAAGCTATCAAAAACACAAATGAATATAAGTCTTGCTTGGGAACTTGGAAGAATGTTGAAGTAAATGTTGAAGGATAAGACAGTTGATTGGTTTTGAAGTGGCTGTGTAGATCCGAGTAGAATTTGAGGAATAAGCATGAATCAATGATAACAACCACAAAACTATCTAATTCAAGTAAAAAGACCCTAATCCAATAATGAAGCACAAATGACAATAGAAATCACAAATAATTAAAGCAATAATACTCAATCTCGATGCCAAAGTTGATTCATTTCCATTACTCTTCTCCACTTTGCTTTATTTTGTTCTCAGATAGCATGCAAGATATTTGATAAGCTTGATGTGGATGCAAGATAACAAGATCTCAAGATAGCAAAATTATAAAGATTGTGGTTAGGTTGAAATGAGGGTGATGGCTTGCTTTTATAGAAATCCCAATTCAAATGAGGGGTGAGGATTGAATGATGATGTATGGTGATCAATGGATGAGATTAATTGAGAAGAAAAGAGATAAGGATGGACCAAAACTCTAGAAATTAGTTGAGATTTAGGGCTTAGCTAAGAAGAAATTCAAATTAAATAATGACAACTATTTAATTTAAAGGAGGCAAAATGAATAATTAAATAATTAAAAATAATTATTTAATTATCGAGGAAAGATGGAGCGTTAAAATATTAAATAATTAAAACAATTATTTAATGAGAGAAAGAGGGAATTGATAAATAATTAAATAATTAAAATTAATTATTTACTTATGTAAGAGAGAAAATGATAAAATAATTAAATAAATAAGTTTATATTTAATTATGGAGAGAAAAGGCTAATGAATAATTAAATAATTACTTAATTATAGAGGAAAATGGATATAAATAATTAAATAAATAAGAATTTATTTGATTATGGAGATAAAAAGATAAATTAGTGATGTAATTTAAAAAAAAATTGATATTTATTTAAATTAATCAAAAGAGGAATAAGATAAAGTGAATTAATTAAATAACAAAAAATTATTTAACTAATAGAGGAATATGACATAAGAGAATAATTAAATAATTATTATTTAATTATACATTGAAGAAGGTGAATCAGCGATAAAATGTTGCTTGTAGGCTCGAGACATTTTTTAGTGTCTATATTTTGCCCCTCTTTGATACAATGCGATTTTGAGCATTGTGTCGAAAAATAATCAGAAAAATTAGCTCAAAACTCACCCTAGTGTGCTTCGGCAAATACTGGATAGGATGATGCCCCCTCGGGAAAATTGACAAATTTTTGAAAAATTCCAAAAATTTCCAATTTTTTTGGCAAGTTTACTGATAAGGTAATTTGATAGGCATGAATGCAAGGATTGATGAAAGAAATGTTAGTGCGGAAAGAAGATTAGCGAGGAACGAAAAAGGAATAATGGAATAGATGAAATGGGATTGCTATCTTGAGATCTTGCTACTAAATGTTCAAGCTTTTATTTTATTGCATAATTATCATCATAGAACTTATTATGGCAATGGATGATGAACACTAGGGTATGACATAGACCAAGGTGTGATATGTTATCCCTTGCAAAACAAACACATGACAAACAAGGAAATTCATGATGTAGACTAGTAACTACAAAACCTTGTTGGAATATGTGATGAAGTAACCATGAAACATGTTGATCTTGATGCAAGAAAGCGCTAGATTGAGCTTTAGCTTCCATAGGATATTTTGATTATGCCAAATGGAACCCCAATCACACAAGAAACCTAGTTGCCCCATTCATATTGCCAAGACAAACCGAAAACAAAAATCAAAGAGAAAAAGGTCATGATCCATCATCGCTGCTCTCATCACTTGTGGACTTCCTCGAGGCGCATAGTAACATGACCAAAGATAAGTCAGATTAAAAGATAAGACAAACTAGACCAAGTCAACAACCATTTAGATCTTTTGCCAAATTGTATGATCAAATTTTGGATAATGATAATGTCTGGTTTCAGGAAAGGAAGAATGTCGTTTAAGCCCAGGGAGCCCAACGATGCAACATTTTGTCTAAGACTAAAGGTTGATGGATAAAGTCTGGTTTCATAAATGCAACATGTTGTATAAGCTCAGGGAGCTCGACGATGCTACATTCTATCTAAGACTGTTTGATAGTTGAGGAGGATTGTTTGATGTTTGTCAGTGTTACCCCAAGTTTTTGGGACAGGGACGGCAGGGGACTACGGAACGAGTCCCCAAGTTTTCGATTTTTCAGGCCAAATTTAGGGATGGTGGGGGACGACTATATAAACTATATAAAAATTTAAAATATATAGGGAAACATTAAATATTCATATGAAAACATGGATAAAGCATGCATATATACATTATAGAAATTTAGCATATAACATTTTTGTTAGGAATTCATTGCCAATTTAGTTTTTTTTCCAATTATGATATGAAAATCAAAATAAAAGGAACATGGTACATTGTTGCCATCCCCCTGGACATTTCTGGGACGGGGACGGGGGGGTTTAGACCCAGGGACGCATCCTCGGGTAACACTAATGTTTGTTGTTTGATGCTTTGATGTTTGATGTTTGACCTATGTTTTAAGGCAATTGATTGTTGATGGTTGAAGGCTAGTTGGATGGTTTGCTTGTTTCATGATTTGGTTAAGCTCAACTCTCTTGTTCAATGATTTGTTGTTTGTGTCTGCTCAAAGTGTCAAGCTTAGCAAGGGACAATTTATTATAGGATGGCGAATTGTGATGGATAGAGAGTTTGTTACGACAAACCCTATGGGATTGACCCAATGCCTCGAGGGCTCATCGATGATGGCCTTGGCTACGTAAAGTGCAAAGACAACGTAGTTCGATCGACTCTGACCATGGATAGTTTATTATGGAGCACAACTACATACATACTAACAACTTGTTATGACAAAACCTAAAGGATTGACCTAATGCCTTGGGGGCTCATCAATGATGTCCTTGCCTACGTTAAGCACAAAGACGACGTAGTTTGACCACTTGGATTGACACAGACTTTGTTTTTGGAGTTTTTGACACTCATTGATTTTTTTGGATTTTGAAGTTTTATGATTTTTGTTTGAATTTTGAGGTTTTATGATTTTTTTGGATTTTGATGTTTTTTGATTTTTTGAGATTTTGATGTTTTTTGATTTTTTTTGATTTTGATGTTTTTTGATGCTGATCCACATCTAGGATCCCTTGTGAAACGTAAGTCTAGGAATTGCCCCCAGTCAGGTATAGGACCAACTTATTATAGACAAAATGGGTGAACGAAGTTTATTATGGATGGATATGAAAGGATGAGGGATGCTAAGCATCAATGATTCACAAGCCATGAGAAGGATAACTAAGCTTTATAAGTTTATTGTGAATGGATGAGAAAGTGGGATCTTATTATAGAATGGAGTATGCGTGAGGAATCATGGATGGAAGCAGAAAATCAAATAGAATGATAGTAGATGATGGAGCAAAGAATGACTATACATGGCGCCTATTTGCTAGGTTTTCACCATGGTACTTATCCAAAGTGCCACTGAAGTGGTTTTGACTATTGGACAAATTATTTCTCTTTATTATTTATTTTTCTTCATTTTTTTCTTTTTTTCTTTATGTCCCTGTTGGCGTTTCAATTCGCGCCTTTGGAGTGCGTATTGGCAATGGACAGCTATGCACAGTATTAATTGCTCTTCAAATTAGGAGGGGAAGCTTCTTCTTTTGCTTATATGCATGAAAAAGTAAAATATTCTAAATCCTATCTTTTTGACTCAGCTGGTAGAGGCACAAGGTTAAGAAGCCCAATACATTGCAGCTAAGGTTTTCCTCTGGTTTCCACAGATCTTAACTACAACTAAGCTAATGCTAAAACTATCCTATGTCCTCTAGATAAACATAGCAAGAGGAATTAGGAGCAGGGAATTAGTATACGATAAACTTTAAATTGGGATTCCCAAGAAGGAGGAACCCCTATCGGAGGTGTAGGCTGAAGTAAAGGTTATTGGAAACAACATCAGATGGTAAGCTAGTTCTCAGGATTCCCA
Source organism: Sequoiadendron giganteum (assembly GCA_007115665.2). Taxonomy (NCBI): domain Eukaryota; kingdom Viridiplantae; phylum Streptophyta; class Pinopsida; order Cupressales; family Cupressaceae; genus Sequoiadendron; species Sequoiadendron giganteum. The sequence goes on from CM021103.1 coordinate 658,833,485, forward strand.
AGGAGGAGGAACCCCTATCCGAGGTGTAGGCTGAAAGTATTTTACTGGAAACAAACACTTAAACGACAAACTTTATTTCGAAATTCGCAAGGAGGAGGAACCCCTATTCGAGGTGTAGATATGAAAGAGAGCTTATTAGAAACAACATCAAACGATAATCACTATTTCTAAATTCCCAAGGAGGAGGAACCCCTATCCGAGGTGTAGATATGAAACAAGATTATTAAAAACAAATAAATCTAGGACAACAAATTGCATGAAGGATATCACACAATGAACGATCAAACCAACTTTATATTAACGAAGTGAACAAGTACAAAATATCAATATCGCACGGCAAGGTGGGCACAACAGTTTGCTATAGCAGCAAAAGTTAAAGTACAAATGAGCAATGGTGCTCTTATTTATAGAACCTCAAAGGAGTAGGGAACCCTAAAATCTTCTTAAGTTTACACTTAGTCTTACAAGCATGCAAGATTTATTCTTTAAGTCCAACTGTATGCAACCTAACAATTAACTAGAAAAACTACCTTAGTTAACTAAACTCGGCTAAATTAAATGGACGTTGCAACACACAAGTCCTTATTGATATGAGAATCAACTGATAACTATCATCAGTTAACTAAATTGTAATTGAAAGCTCCACATAGGTGACTCCAAAATAGACGTGCACAAAGGTGGGACAGCGAGTTAACTTGGAAAGAGGCATCAAGTTAACGACTGTGTCAAAAGTCTATCTTGAAGAGGTGGGACATCTTGTCTACTGGCTGTGATCTCGAGCAATTAACTCCCCCAAGAAGTTGTTAATTGCCTCATCATCTGGAGGATGTCACATGTATCAATTGTCAATTCACTGCTTGTCAGCAACTTGAGCAATCCTGGAAATATCTGCACACTCAAACTGATAGTTTACTGATTGGTAACTCTGGCGGCTCCGTAACTGGAGCGATGGCCTCTATTTCTTTTGCAACTTTACGCTTCTGATGCTTTTCACGTTTTTCTCAATGGAAGAGTGTTGAATGACGAAACCACAAAGTTTGACCGCGAACACTTAGGTTGAGAAATGCACATGAACTCATTGCACATGCAAAATTCCAACGGTATTCAACCCTCTAAACTGGCCTTGGAAGACTATCAGCTATACGAGGTATGAAACCATGTGCACTTTGAGTGGCTATGCCTACCAAATTGTCTGAATCAACCCTTTGGATGCACTTGATGCAAATTGGTGTCAACTATTCTTATGAAATCGTGAATCAAGACCGATTTGGTCTTAAATTTAGTTTGAGTGAATTGCATTCTAAAAACTAGCTTGTTGATTGTAAACACGGCTACGTTGTAACAACTTTTCCAGTGAGGCTAAAAATGGCTTATGGCGAGGCTAAAAATACCCCGTCGAGGGGCAATTTTTACAAAAAAATCCGAGGCATTGGTATTGTAGAGAAAATGTTTCTAAGCAAATCCACAACGTTGGAAGTTCAAAAAAGTGTTTTTTGCCTTGGCATGCAAAGACTTTTTGAAACAGAAGTAGTAGGGGTAGCGGGGGCTGCGAGGGCAAATTTTCCCGAAAAAATCTAGCATATGGGTTTTGTATAGAATGAAATTTAAGTCAACCCAAATTGTCAGAAACTCAAAAAAATGAGTTTTACTAAGGCATGCAAAGACTTTTCAGATTAGAACTTTAGGGGCTATAGGGGCATCAGGGGCTATTTTTGTTGAGAAAAACTGGCATATGGGTTTTGTAAGTACCAATGAGCTGAACACACGACAAATTCTTCATTTTTCAAAAAGTTGACTTTTAGGCCCACATGCAAAAGAATCTTCGAAAAAGCACAATACTTCAAAATGAGAAGTAGTGGGGCAATTTTCTTGTAAAATTCTGGAATATGGGTTTTTCTGCCAATGCTATGTTGAATGAACCCAAATGATCAGATTCTGAAAAAGATGCCATTTACTTTGACATGAGAGAGAAAACCTAAGACAAGGATAGAAGAATTTTAGAGATAGAAAATATAAGTTATATTCTGCCTCTGAAAATGATGCCTATGCCTTGAATCAAATATGATGAATTCTAAAATGCATGCGCTTGAATGATGAAGTCTGGAAAATTATTCCTCTAAAAAATATGGACCTGGCACTGCGAAGAACACTAAAAAATATCATCTATAGCGCCTTCAGATCTTGCTTGCAGGTTGCTTCCACCTGTGATGAGAATAATGGACGCCAAAATGCCTTAATAAATAAAATTTATGAAGTAAGGCATCACTTATGCATGCAAATCCCTAAATTAGGATGCAATAATCTTATTGGACCTACATTTAGTTAACTAAATGAAAAATAAGCCCTAAACTAGGCGCCACCTAGCATGCACTTCAGTTATTCGCCACATGCAAGTAAAAATTAAGTCCTGTTGAAGTCGACTCAGAAGTTAAACTGGAGATTTAATATTATTTTAAGTTGAGTTAACAAACTCGTGCATTATAGGGTGACCAACTCACTTTAGTTCAAAAGTCAAAGTTTGACTTGGGTGCCAACTCTTCAGACAAAAACTTTTTCGAAAATTTTCATTTGCAAACATCACCGGAGGCTATGTTTGATCACTGATTCTGATTGACTGATGTATCCAAAAGATTGGTTAATAGTTTCATTGAAGAGCAGGATCAAAACTGAAAAGAAGCTCCTTGTGGTTGCAAACTCTAATTTTGACTTCTGAGCCTTCAAAATTCTGGGCGCCCTTGGCCTCCAAGGGCGCTTTTATGCTTCAGACTTAGTCAATTTTCATGCAATTTGATCATTTTGAACTTGATTTTGACCTCACTTCATTTTGCATTCTCGGGCACTTGACAAAACTTCAGAGCTGGTTGACAGGCTCATTGCGGAGCTGGCTCAATTGTGAACATGATCTCTTGGAGAGCACTTTTCCTAAAACCATCATCTGGCATGTGAAAAACTTGGGCGCCCTTGGTCTCCAGGGGCGCGTTTTCTCCCAAAGTTAGCTTTCAAACTAGCTGATAATCATTCAATATCTAGCTGCAGGCTATTGACAAATCTTCTGACTCGGCTGAGATATGCAATGGAAAGCTAAAAGCATCATAGACAAGATGAGCATTTGAGCAAACTCAAATAATTGCATTTGAGGGTTCGAAACCTAGGGCGCCCTTGGCCTCCAAAGGCGCTTTTGCTCTGCATTGACATTTTTGACCATGATAAAAACCTCATGTTCGACTCATGATTTCGGCAGTTTAGCAACTCAGATTAACCTGTTGACAAATTTGTTGCAAAGCCTGATCAAGTCTGAGACAAACATCTTGGGTATCATTTGATTAGAAAGTGTCATCTGGCACTTTAAAAAGTTGAGCGCCTCTAGCCAACAAGGGCGCTTTTCTTCTCCAGTATTAGTCAAATTTTCATTGATTTCATCTCCTTCGTTGCTCGTTCAATCTCCAGTTTCAGGTGCTAGACAGATCTTTTGGATTGGTTGGTAGGCTCATCGTGAAGTTGACAGTATTTTGGAGAAGTCTTCTTGGAAGTGACAAATCTCAAAAGGATGATCCAGGCCTCTTGAATCTAGGGTGCCCTTAGCTTCTAGAGGCTCTTTTATTTCCAGAGTTAGACATTTTTTGATGATTTTCACCTTGACGAAAATCCCCTCCGAGACAAAGCATCATTTTGAACATATCTCGCCATAGAATCTTCACTGGAGCGTTTTAAGCTTAGATTTTGACACTTGGTATCTGGCCATCTGCCATTGAATACCTCAGAGGTCTTGACTCCTAACTTCTCTCCTGAAAAAGTGAAAACAACTTGCTAGACTTAAATTGACTTTTTCTTGATTCCGACTTCACCACTATGATCGTGAAGTGAAATAAGCCAATCAAAATAATTTTCAGCCAATTCTGACAAGATGCTTTTTTTTTTAGGGTTTTTTCCCAAAAATAGGGGTCCAAAAACCCTAATCTTCAAATTTTACATGTATCTTCCAAACATCAAACTGACTAAAAGCCCATACTTGATTTGCCCAAAAACTGACTTTTGATGACACTTTTACAAGGTTTAGACCATTTTAAGCAAAATGCCTTAATGAAGCAAAAATTTGTTTTGGGTACAACAGTCCCCAAGACGCCTATTTGCCAGGTTTTAATTAGGGTGACAATTTTTTTTTTTTATATTTTTCTTGATTTTTGATGGGATTCTTTGAAAGCTAGGTATAGTACTTGTGAAGGTGCATGTTGTTGATAGGATCTGGTAATGGTTCACCTTCAGGAGTAGCAAGCTGGTAAGCACCCAACCCGTATACTGTAGTTATGATATAAGGACCCAACCATTTAGGCTCATATTTGGATGACCATACTGAATGAGAGGATATGATTTGAACGAAGGGTGTGAATGATGGATACAGAGGATGATTATTGCAGTGAACAATTGGAGCTAGGGTATGATTCCTAACATGCACACTACATAGGCCATTGGGCTTCACACAAAAAGGAGTTTGGGCAACCAGTATGTTACAACACGTGAAGGGGTCATCCTCAAAGGTCAAATGAGAAATATCACCAAGGGAGATGGAGTGATATGATGGGTGTGTGGATATGGGTGGATTTGGTAGAGTGTATGGATTGGGTGAAGATGATGAAGATAGAGACTTGGGATCAACAAGCTCATCTTTTGATATTTTGCTTTGATAAATGCCCCTAGTTATTTTGGATGAAGAGGCGTAATTGGAGATCAATTTTTTCTTACTTTCATGCTTGAATTTTATTTTTATCTTTGATTTGTCCAAGAGCTTTTGATTTTGACTGAAGGACTTCTCTTGATCTCTCTTTCTTCACGTGCTTTCTTTTGATTTTGGATCTCCATTTGAAAAAGGTATTTTCACTTTTGATTCTTGAGTTATATCCTTGTTATTTTCTTGAGGTGATACTTGTTGATCCATGTCTATGAGGTGGATGAACATGGGTGAGATGGATGAGATAAATGAGGTGGCGAGAATGTGTGGTTCATAGAAAAGGTTGGCGATGCACTCAATGGATTCTTCGTGACTATCCTTTTCGGCACTGTTAACATCACAGGAGGCTTGCACATCCTTAATGAGTTGGCAAGAAGGCTTAGGAGAGGCAACAATAGGGGATGCATACCCTAACTCAAGATGGTCGAAATGGAAGGGTGATAGCTCAGAAGATGGATTAGGGGGAAGAGGATCATGAGATGGAAAGGGATGATCTTGAATATTCTCAATCGGATCATGATCAAAGGGTGGATTATCATAGATGTCATGATCAAACACAGGATTATCATAGGCCTTAAAGGATTGGGATGGAGCAGATATGGTAAGGACTAAAGGATCTCCAAGTTCCCAAAAGTTTTCCATCCAGGCATGGTCATTTATTTGCATATTCTCACAAAGATCAGGAGCTGACTTAACATCATCCTTAGGGGTCTGGATATTCTTAGCAGCATTAACATCTTCACCTGCAAGCTTAGGTGATGAGGATAGCTTCCCAATACAGAATGAACTATCAATATGATTTTCTCCATGTCATTGGTCCTGAATGTGGATTTTACCTTTGGGAAGGGGAATGAATGGAGTGGAAGATGTGCATAACGAGAAAGGATCAATGTAATGCAAGGAGGCAGATGGAGAGGCTTCCCGATTGATAGGTACTTGATGTTCAGTGGTTCCTTTCAAGTTGCTACAATTTTTCTCCACAATAGCTTCTTATTTGCATCATTCATACAACACTTTAGGTCCTGCAGATTGTCATCACCCCACAAACTGAAACAGATTCATAAGACAACATTTATATGTCTTCAGTTGCCAAGACAATCAATTCTCTTGCCAAGCCATACCGTATACATCTGAGCAAAATTAGTGCAATGATATTGCAATTGTACCATCCAAAATGGAAAGCCATTCCTCCCCAACGGTTTATGCCAATGTGGATACGATATTGACATCAAGAAGAGGGACCTCATTTTTATTTGTTAATTACACATCAATATCTATCTATTTGTTGATCCTCCACAGTTGTGCATTCCTCATGGAATAGCCTTGAATTCGTCTTATGCTGTTTCTATTTCACAAGTGGAAGCTATTAGTTGTAGAAATATTCTTACAGATCCAACAATTCAACATTTGGACTCACTGACTTCTGTCAAAGAATATGAGTACCCCTTGAAACTGTCAGTTAAGCTGTCAAATACTTCTAGCAAAATTTGACATCTGTAATTTTCTTTTATTCTGCAAGATATAACAGGATATAATTTACCAATTTGTTAGGCATTTCCAGGACATGCATCAGCAAGTTCGGTCTGCTCTATGAACAAGCTTCTGTCAGTCTATCACAATTAGAGAGAGAAGCTATGCAAGCAGATACTGAAATGAACTTTAATTAATCAACCACTTATGGAACTGTGTAATCATATAATTAATTTTAATTGTGCAGTTGAGATCGGAAGGCAGTAGAGAATTATTTCACTGCTTAGCTTTCTGAGCATCTAAAAATCTTCTGCTCTTTACAGCTGTGTGTTGAATCTGCTAGAGGCTACACAGTAGATTTTTATTCATTGGATTTTTTTTTTCTATAATTTATAATCTATAACAATTCTATAGATAATAGTTGAACTCATGAAAGAATTTTTATAGTATTTGACTCTTGATTATTTGGTGATCTCTGAGATTGATGAACATGCATTTCCCACACACAGAAGCACCCACCCTGTCCTAAATCTCAAGCCTTGTGAGGATGAGATTGACCAGATGTCCATTCTCGAGCTTAATATTATTACTGTTGATAAAGGATCAAGTTCCCACATATTGGTTAAGTATGGGGAGTCATTCCTTGCTAGATGTTACACAAAAACTAACACAAAAAAAAAAGGATTTTGGTCACTCGAAGGCCAAAGTCTACTCTTTAAGGGGAGATTGATCCTATTAAAGGTGTGTTGAAACTTAATTTATTTTTGTAGATGAGACCATGGTTGGTCTAGAGGCATGTATTTTCTAGGAAAGGTAATTGAAATCTATAAAATTTCTTATCTCCATAATCTATTCATTGCTAAATGCTATTGGATTCTGAATATGGTAATTTATTCATTTCTTTATCTATATAATGTTTAAAACTTTATATGTTTTCTAGCACTAGGAATTCAAAGATTTGGAACTCATAGATTGTCTACAAAAAAATACTTGCACAAAGAATTTATGAATATGAATGTTCTTCTGAGATGTTTTCTGGTTGGCCACAGATGACAGCATGAATGGTAATCTGTCTTATGTTTGGAGCTTGGTTGTAAGTGATAATATTATGACAGATGGAATTTGCCATGAAGGTCCCTCTGGCCTTAGTTTGGGATTGGTGGCTGGGACTCCGTCTCTCAATTCTGTACTAATTATGACAGGGAATGAGAGGCACTGTCCCTAAACCCTGTGAGGGGTGCTGTACCTCGACCTGGTTGCGGCTGCCACCCCTATATTCCAACTACGGATTTAAAAAGCAAAAGATAAAAATTGGCTAGGGCTGTGCTGGATGGAAAAGCAGTATTTCTTTTCCCTTTGTTTGGTTTTAAATAACAAAACAACATTTTCTCCCTATTTTATTGATTTTTCAGTGTTTTTTAACTTTCCATTTTTTTTCTGGATTAAATCCTGAGTAATTGAATTACAACAATGATTTTGGTTTCCTGAGTCATTCCTGATTTCGATTAGTGCTACTATGATATGCCCTTTTGTTGGTCTGATGGCACTTGTATTCTAAACTTTTGTTTCACCCTTGTGGCATAATACCATGCTTCTTTGTGAATTGTTTGGATTCTGATTTTTATTTATCTTGAATAAATAGGCAGAAATAGACTCCTTATGTAACTCTAGAGTTTTTGTTTCAATTGCAGATCATGAATCCTAGCTACTATGATTTGGAGAATACTGAGAGCGGCACTGTAAATGTTTACTTGTCGAGGTAAATTATTTTTAATGTTATATGTATTTTTAATTATATTTCAAGGAAATGACAACTGTTTGGCATGCTACAATTACAGGCTAGTAACAGATACATTGCAAGACTTGGAAGATGCTGGTTGTGTAGAGGTTGATGAAGATAACTTTGTTAAGCCTCTTATGTTGGGCACTGTTGCTTGTCAGTACTATCTTGGCTACAAAACTGTGTCACTCTTTATAACAAATATAGGTTCTGACACTTCACTTAAGGTAAGTTAGCCAAAATATTCATCAATCTTAACTGCAGTATAGGCCACTTTAATTGTTGAATTGTGGCATTTTGTTTGTAACTTAGTATAAAGTTTGTCAAACACAGACATTATTCCATGTACTCTGTGGTGCTTCAGAATATGATGAGCTTCCTGTCCGCCATAATGAGGTATGAATACTTCACATCTCTTACATTTCTATTCCTGATGTTATTATAGTTAGCAGATAATTCAATTTTAGTTGAACATGCGAACTTCATACATATAGTATTGTCTTTCCTCGTTCCAACAATTTTGGAAAAGATGGCCATAGTGTGGTAATGAATTTTATTATATATTTTGAAATTCTAATTTGCAAAATAATATGTAGCAAGTTACTGACCCTTCTTCTAGTATTATATGGAGATAAAATTCTTCTATGACATTCAGGTCAAAAATCTCTTAGTCATTGTTTCCCCTCAACATTTACTACCAAAAGTTCAATATTCTCATTCTCTATATAATATTGCTGCATTTTTAGGAACATATTAATGAAGTATTGTCAAAAGAGGTGGAGTATGAGGTTGATAAGCACAGTTTGGATGATCCACATGTAAAAACCAATTTGCTGCTTCAGGTAGGTTACATTCAAAATGTAGTTTGTATGAAGAAATTGTGAACTGGTAATGGTTTAGAGATTTAATTCATGCTGGTTCAAATCTTTTTATTCTTTTTTGTGTGAAATGTTATTGGCGGACTCAGGCTCATTTCTCACGGCTGGAGTTGCCAATCAGTGACTATGTCACTGACCTAAAATCTGTTTTGGACCAAAGTATACGAATCATTCAAGCTATGATTGATGTATCTGCCAATAGTGGATGGCTTATGAGTGCCCTAAATTCTATGCATCTCTTGCAAATGGTTATGCAGGTAAAGTTCTATGACCCTTTTCTTGGTTTATTAACTAAGTTTCATCGGTTTCCCTTGCAATATTTGAAATATACTGTTCCAATTCACTTTTTAGTTTTTGTTTCACACAATTAATCCAAAGTTTTTAGTCTGAAGATCTTGGCTTGCTTCAACTTGTGCATCATTGATGGCCATTTTGGTGGTACACAAGGACAGTGATTTGCTTGTATTGATTACAACATCATGGTTGCTTTACAAACCGCCATTGTAAGTAATTCAAATTGAGATGCATCCATTCACCTTCACAAAATCCCAAGTGAATTAGGGAGTTGTACCAATCGAAAAAAGAGAGCAAAACAATAGCATCTAAAGGCTTAGAATAGTATGTCCTGAAGATACATGTGGCTCAACAAAGGTAATTAAATACAACCAAAAAATGTTTTAATAAATTGTGCATTCAATGAGAAAAATTTGAATTAAATTACATTTAGCTGGTTTGCAGACATAAAATTAAGAGTTATGGAGATGCCATATGCATCCACTAAAGTGTTATCAAAAGATTTTGGCCAACTAGTTGATAGGCTGACTCGGTTGCTTATAGTTCTAATTTCTAAATTTATTAAATCTTGTTTGCAGCTGTGACATTATTTTTAATTATGGGTTGTTTATTAAAGCTTGTTTGCATCTGTAATATTATGTTTAACTCTGGGTTGCATTGAAACATTTTTATAATGACTTTATACAAATGTGTGAAGTTAAATAGTAGACAGTACCATCCCTTTCTTGCATACAAATTCACTTGTGTTTGTGCATACTCACTAGTATACACCATACATATATATAAAGTACTTTTGACTCCCAATAAGCATTGACATGAGTGTAAAGAACAAATCCCCTTTTGCTTGAGAGGGAGAGCTAGAAGCATATGCATCAAAATTGACATTTTCAAAATGTTGCTATCTTGATGGATTCTATTATTTGATTAGATATTATATTATATAGTTTTTCTTGCAACAACTAGAATGAAGAGCACTAAGATTTACTGGGGAGGGGGAGGGGAAGGTGAATCAGTAAATCAACACTTGTATGTTTCAATTTTTAAACTTCAATACAATATCAACTTTTTAATATGAATTCAATGCTATCAAGTTGACTACAATTAAAGTAAAAATGATCAAATGATTTATACAAAAAGTAGGTGCTAACCTACTTGAATATTGAATAAGAATTGTTTAGTAGGTTCAAACCTACAAGGAGCACTAGCCCCTTAAATTGGTTTAGTAGGCACTTAATCTACAAGGAGCTTCAACCCCTAATGCAAGGCGCCAAGTTTGACTTGATGGTGTAAAATGGCTGCCTTCAATCAGATCTGCACTGTCCCAATCCTCCAATCTGCTTTATGTGACGAATAATCTCACTCTAAGCCCACACAAGAAGATGGGTTTTGATCATAGTTACAAGACTCGGACTCGCCTCGGACTCGGCAAGCCGATTTTTGACTCGGACTCGGACTCGGAGCCCAGACTCGCCCAAGACTCGGCAAAGACTCGGCAAATAGAAAAACCCAAGAAATTTAGAGATTTTTAAGGATTTAAAGCTTGTTTCATGCACCCTTTAGTAAATAAACCTCAAATACACAATAACATCATGAAATAAAAACTACTATGATCCTATACACAAACATCTATCGATCACATAAGTATAAACGCAAATTTTAGTTGAAGGAAATAACACATTTAGATATATAAAATTACAAATATTGTCAAATGTATACAAAACTCATGGAGTATGAAATCCATGGCATCAAAACAAATATCAAAACTAAAAATATAAGTCTATGGCTCAGAAGAGCTTGGATTACTCATCCCAACATCACGACAAGTCATGCGCTAGTGTCTAAGATAGGTCCTAGATGATGATGTAGCCATGATATTCGCTTGCGTCTCAATGATTGGTATGTATATTCGAGTGAGGAATTTATTATTAAAATTTTATTGTAGCCTTCCAGACTGCATGTTTTGTTGTCTAATGTATGGAACAAGATAATCCTTGATTATGGCTTTGACTGTGAAAGATACAAAGATTTGCAACAGGGGATATGTATTTTGTAGGTTTTATGAGCATGATTCATCATTGGCCTATAACATGCTTAGACCTATAGTTTGATGAGGGTTTGGGGGAAACACCCCAACGAGGTCAAGGGGCAGTACCCCTCACGGGGGTCTGGGGGCAGCGCCCCCAGTGGGGTCAAGGGGCAATGCCCCTTGCGGGGGTTTGGGGGCAGCGCCCCTCGTAGGGTCCCAAGTTTACCAATCAAGACTCATACTAGGGTGTGACTCATAATCAAACCATGTAGTAACAAAGATCAATCAAAATGATTTACAGATGCAACCAAAAATGTTGCATACTCTCTCCTAACAAGTCACCATATCTCTCCCAAGTCCACCGCACCAAACCATGTGAACATGAACCTCCAAAAATTAGCCATAGAACAAAGAGAGGGAACTTGTAAATCATATCACATGACATCTCCTTCTGCCAGTACCTCAAAGTGCTAAGCTGTGTCAAGTAATATCTTCACAACCCCAACTAAAAAGCCTTAACAACACCCAATTGTTGAATCTCATAGAGCAAACCAAACATATGCATCTCATACAACCAACATGGATATAAGTCTCTCTAACTAAGGAAGATCAAACTCAAATCCATTCTTTAACCAAGAACAAGACCAATAACATATCCTGAACTCCTCAAAAATGATATCATAAATCAAATTGATATGCACAAGGAGAACATTATGAAGAACTCTCTCTGCAACAAATAGAATCCAAGAGCTCCTCCATGACACTAACAACCATTGCAAAAGATCCATCACCAAGTAATGAATCTAGATCATTGCCAAAGCTCCCATCGAACTTTTATACTAGCTCTCCATGTCATCGTGACAACCATCTCCTAAATGAAGATCACCCATGGTCCACACACTCAACTACAATACGAGCAGATCTAGAGAATAAAGTAGAACCAAGATCTCCATGCCAAGAAGATACTACCACCACCATAACATCATTGTCAAAAGCTTCCATTGAATCATGTAACCAAGTTATTCATGACATCGTGATAAACAACATGCTACAAGTCCCAATAACTAACTATCCAGTCACTAATCATGCATCCTTTCATCACAATGCAACATAGCAATGCAAAAATGACCACAGTCAAGGTCAACTAACTGAATTTGGATCAACACTAAAAAGATGTTGATATAGACAATCCACATTTGGTTCTCACTTCAACCAAATGGGTCACCAACCCACAAAATTGCACAACTCATAATGGAACATGCAATCTCAACAACACATCAATAACCTGCAAACTAAGATAACAATGAAAATAACTTGTAGATCTCAAGATTCAAACACCAAATCAACTTTAGATCCATTGCCAAATAAATCTGCAATCGAGCACCATAGTCAAAGAACCAAACAAGCATTTAGGAGAGAACCTGCCAATGTTCATGTGTACACAAACATTCATGACACCATAATCATTACCATCATTGTACCTGTGTTCAACTCTCATTAGACCGAGATTCCAAGTCTTGCACATGTATCAATTATGTCCTCAAACCAAAAGAAAACATGTGTATGTGTCTCCATCAAATTCTAAACTCTGAAAAGACTTAAACCTACATTACGGAGCATTAAATTTGATAGAAATTTATACCATCATATTAGTCTCATAGAAACCTATACTCCTATAAGTTTTTGCCAACCAATTCATCCAAATGCCTATAGAATCATACCTCAAGTCTTAGGCTCCTATAAGAGCTCAAACAAGTACAATTCTCTCTTCTCATCCAAGTGAAAAACCATCTGATCCACTATGTAGTAAGTTCCAAATGCTCTACATCATTTATTTGAAATAAAAAATGTTATTCCATGTGCGAAAGATATGACTTGTTAACCATTCTAGAGATATGCCAAGTTCATGGCACTTGCATTTGATAAAAGTAACAAAATCTAAAAACCAAATCTATGGCACTATGTAGTCTTCAGAGAGAGATTTTTCATGACTTTAAGATGTAAAAAATCTAATACTATGGGTGAAAGTTAAGGCCTTTGAAAGAAAAAAACAGCTCTATTAGGCTATATTAGGGGCCAAAGAGTATAGTTCATATGATCGATGTCATCGTTGACATCACTAGTGCATAAGGGCAGTAATCGTGCTTTGTTGGTGGCACATGGGTGGCTCAGGTGGTAGACTCGAAAGAGGTTTTTAACTTGTTTAAATTTTTAAAACCTAAATTTTAGGTTTTGAGCCCATAGGGGCTATAGTTGTGGTCTTGCTCAATCGGGGGCTTGGAGTTGGGGGCCAAAGGCCTTGCTAGCCTAGCATTTCAAATTGGGGGCTAATAGGTGAACTTGTAAGTACCCTATTGGTGTACACATATGGGGTGGTCTATGGACTCCCACAACCCCCCACCTCCCCCCTCTTGTCCACCCTTCCTTCCCAATTTTGTTAATTTAATTTATTTTTATTTACTTAAAAAATCAAATGTAGGTGTTTAATTTTTATTTCTTTAACCTCTGTAGATTTAAAATTGCAAGGGTGGAGGGGATTTTTTTTTCTTTGAGGTATTAATGGCCAAACTAGGTCAATTTTTATGTCAATCTTTGCCTCTTGGACCTCTTGGATCCAATGGCAAGGTTCATTTTGTTCCATGGGATCATTTATGAAACTCTCCTCGTAGAACCCTCATAGTGAACACCTAGACCTTTTTCAACCTCTTTTTCCAATCTCTCGATTTGCAAAAAAAATCACAAATTTGCAAACCCTGAAATCCCAAATCTGCAACTCTCAACTTGCACAACATATCTCATACCTTGAAACCTTTCCAACATTGTCATGGCATCAACTTTGCATCAAATATGCTCAAACAACGAATTGCGATCTATCACTCAATGTATTATTTAGCAAGGAAAGCATTAAAATATATTTATACTTTATAGTCTTCATCAATACTTTTGAAACATCAAACTCCTCCAATGCATTCTCCATGTGTCCAAGTGTATTATTCTAGGGCTAATAGAAGATTATTCAATGCTTCCCTAGTTTAGTACTATGCACAACTAACTATTGATGATAGAAATTCTTTACTAAATTCAACACCTTCCATTTGCAAACTTAATCAACTAGTACATGAAATTCAAATAATAGTGATAGCCAACTAAAGCTATTTAATTATTGTCAACTGAACATAATAGTATTACACAAGATCACAGTACAGATTCACTAACCATACATTTGTAGATCCAAGATTAGATTGGGATTGTGGTTCCTTTATAGAGTTTTGGGACAATATGGGCTGGTTTATAGAAGTCTAGCTTGAGGGTTATCGCTCTAGTATGTTTGTGTGGTTGTAATGCTGGTTTGCTAATTAATGTCTTGGACTAAAAACCTTAGATTTGAGGAATGCCTTTGCTCACTTGTATTGTTTGGTGGTCTGCTTGTCTCCTCATCCATAGTTGATGATGTTATTGACAACTAATTGACTAAGGTAGCACTTGGACTAGTGATTGAGGCATGAAACACTCAAATCTGTAGTTATATGCTTGAAATGACCCCCTTACAATTTTTTCAAAATTTTAACAACAATATCACCCGTGAGCGTTAGCAAATCCAAACCAACACTGAAATGTAACCCTACACCAAGATCCCAATGACGGGCGAGGTGTGAGCATATGGCGTCGGGGATCGTTAGATGAAAAACTGAATGTTGGAATTACAAAGCATGCAACTCGACCACTTATTCAGCGGGAGTAGAGTGACGGCTCAGCCGATCAACAAATGAGAATGTAGTACATAAAGTAAAGACGGCGAGACTTGTCTTTTCCACCAAACGATGGGAATGAAATGCTTATGCAAAGAAAGTAAATAAGGCGGCAAGCTAGCCTTCTTCCACTAAAAGTGGGAATACAATAGATAACTGCAGAAATATTAAGAGCTATTCAGTACTATTGAACTAGCATTACAATGTGAAATAGAATCTGCAAGAACCAAGAATTATAGATGTCTCAAGTGCTGGAAATGTTATATAAAGTCTCTCCAACTCCAAAAGACTCTCAACTATGAAAGCAGACCCAAAAACTCCAACTACTGAAATCTGATATATTAGAGCAGCAAACTGAAAATGCAAACCAGCAAGCTATGCTCCCAAAGAAATGCTTATAACTTCATGAAATCTCCTCCAAATGACATGAAACTGAATGGAGTTGAAACCTAGGAGAAGGGCGCCCAAGATAGAATTGGAAAACAGATGCAAACACCCCTAAATATTTTATGCACACAAATCAAGGCACCGGTAGGCAAGGGTATGGCTTCCAAGAGGGGCGACCAGCAAGAACAAATCTATCTCTTGTTAATAAAATCTGAAATTGAGCAAAGATGGATGCCTAGGGCAAAAAAGAAGAATAAGCAACTACCCAAAAGCAAACAAAAATCGTACAATGAATTATGATTGAAAATCACTTTCAGCACAACAAACCAACAACTTGCAAAACTGAAAATAAACATTTAAACTCTATCTGTGATGCTCTATTTGTATTCCTTGGATGAGAAGCAGTGTCTAGAACTCAACGAGGTGCTATCTTTCAAGCATGAAACAAAGAGAAGCTAGGTGGTATGCATTCCTCAAAGCAATTTAGTCTCCATTTTGGCAGCACTTCGTTATAGTTTTTTCCATAGAAACTGCAAATGAAGGTCAAGTCTCTTATTTATAACTTTTCTCCTCAATTTTGAAATCCACTTTTTACCCTCCAATTAGGGCACCCAAAGTGAAACTCAAATTCACCTTTCGATCTTCATTTGCATTTCATTGATTCCCTCTTCTCCAAGTCGTACAAATACGTGTGGGAGATAATACTTTATTAAAATGCAAAATACCTCATAAAGTAGGCATCCAAATATTGAAGTGAAATGACTTTATAACTTGCAAATACTTTCTCCAAGTTAGGCGTCCATTTTACTTTAGCCAAAATTCCACTTTATTAAAACATTACTTTTAACTTTAATATTCCCCTTATAAAGTCGTCCACCTTTGCATAGGAAATATTTTTCACTTAAACATTATTTCGTCAAATATCAAACTTGCTAAAATATTCACCTCAAAAGTTGGAAACCAACTGAATATACTACCTTGCCAGAAATAGCCATAATACCAAGTTGTTGAAACATTACCAAAAATAGCGCCAAGGGTGTTGGAGACCAAACTACTCAAACTAACCTGCCAGATATAGCCACTGAACTGAACTGCACAAACCTTGCTAAAAATAGCATACTGCTAAAAATAGTAAGTTGTTCCAAACTCATTTTAACCACAATCCAAGCAGCCGTCGTACTTACTAAAAATAGTAAGTCTGGAAAAGTCCTCCATTGCTGTTGCATGTCACAACACTGCAAAGCTCTCTGAAAACCCAGAAGGAATCCAAAATCCAAACTGTGAAACTCCAACATGCAAGCCCTCGAATTCGCAAAAGAAACCTCCAAGCATCTAGAAACCCTAATTCTGCCTCTGAGTAGCCTACGGGCATCTAGGAATAGGCTAGCAATCATTGGAAAGTGTAGTGCTAAAAATGGGGACATTACAATGCTTGTAATCTTGTGGTGATTGGGTGGAAATGGTTTGGTCTTCTCAGGAGCTCAACAATGAAACAATGTGTTGAATTTGATCTAGCATTGCTTGCTACCAGGTTTTGTTCACCCTTCTGATGATCTAGATCCGAGCTCTCTCTTGTCAAACTCACCTAAAATGTTATCTTTGAGTTGCCACAGAATGAGTTGATCAACTTTCAATCTCCTTGGGTGTCCGCTATCTTGGATGTGGAAGGAAGGTCGCTCTCTTTGTTGTGATTTCTGCTTTAGTTTACTCTCTAGAAAAACAAGGAATCATTTGCAAACCGATGGTGTTTCCGTCTAGATTTGATGTGGCTTGCAATTGTTGATTGATATATGATAGTTGCCCCCCTCTTAGATATTCCTAGTCCTCTCGGTGTATGAATTGCCAACTTAGGACTCTAATTAAAATTCGCTAATATAAATCTTATTTGGGACAAATAGAATTAACAGATTAGTTTGTTGCAAACCTAAGTTAGATTGTAATTAGAGGTGAGGGTTTGTGTCCTATCTCATTTGCAAATGATGGGTTTCTTCCTCTCTATAAGTTCACTAGAATTATCGATTGTAATTTCCAATAAATTTATTATTAGTTGTGCCAAAAAAATGACTTGCAAACTTGGATAAATATATGTCCAGTAATAGCTCTCATGGGCCCAAATTTTGGAGCCCAACATTTAAAAATTTGATTTTTCCTTTCTCACAAGGTTTAGCAGCCACTATTTTAAAATAAATTTTTTCTTTTTTCTTATCAAATATTTCATATTTAAATATTTATTAGTATATTTTATATTTAAATATTTATTAATATATATAAACAAAGTGTTTAAAAACCCGTTTCTTCTATAGATAATTGCTAAAGTCGGCCCTACAGAACAAGGGACATTATAGTTCTCCCTCCCCAAGATTATTTGTTCCCAAGCAATTTTATACTTGGATGCTCAAATAGCTCCACCTCTTCCCATGTGGCATCATCAAGTTGGATATTCTTCCATTTCGCCAAATACTCCAAAATGACTTTGCTCCTTAGCTTCTTCTCTCTCATGTCAATGATAGCCTCGAGCTCCAAAATCAATTTGCCTTCATCGTCAAGTAGTGGAAGTTCTAATAAAGGGGTGACTTGTTGTCCAAGGGGCTTCTTCAAATGAGAAACATGAAAAATGTTGTGAATCTTGTTGTTTTTTGGAAGTTCCAGCTCATAGGTAACCACACCTAGCTTCCTTATGATCTTGTAAGGCCCATAAAACTATGGATTTAGCTTTTTTGCACCACTTCCCTTGAGAGAGGATTGTCTATAGGGTTGTAGCCTCAAGAAAACTATGCTCTCCACCAAAAAAACTTTCTCCAATTGGTGGGAATCAACATACATCTTTTGCTGGTTTTAGGTCTGTTGTAGGCTCTCTTTGAGTGTATTCATAATATCTAAGTTTTGTTGAACCAAATCTCTAGCTCCAGGAACTCTACTATTTGAAAGAATCAAATCCATGAATGAAATAGCATTGTAACTATAGAGTGTCTTGAAAGAAGTCACACCTATAGACATATGATGAGTGGAATTGTAGCAATACTCCCCATGGTGGAGCTACTTAACCCAAGCTGTTCATTGTCTTGTGACATATTTTCTCAAATACCCTTCTATCCATTTATCCACAATTTCCATTTGCCCATCGGTTTGAGGATGATAGTTAGTACTCGGGGTCAATTTCGTACTTGTCAAATGAAATAGTTCTTGCTAAGACAAGCTGATCAATCTGTTGTCCCAATCACTCACAATGTTTCTTAGGAGCCCATGTAATCTAAATATCTCTCTAAAGAACAAATCAGCCATTTGTAGAGCCTTGTGCTCTGAAGATATAGAATGAAAATGGGCATACTTGGCGTGTCTATTTACAACCACATAGATACAATCCTTTCCTTGCACCTTTGAGAGTCTTGTGATGAAATCCATTGAAATGCTTTCCTATTTCTGATTTGGAATGGCTAGGCAACTGAGAATAGATGCTCTATTTTGTTATGTTGACAAACCAAACACTCCTTAACATACCTCAGTATGTCACTCTTGAGACCCTTCCATCAAAAGTGTCTCGTACCTACTTATATTTCTTGTACTACTCCAAATGACTAGCAAGTGATGTGCCATGGCATACCCTCAAAATTTTCTTCATCTTGTATTTTGGGACAAGATACATAATCTTTGGAAAGGATGAGCTCATCAACCACCTTGTACCTATCATCTTGTAACTTACTCTTTAAAATGTCAATATCAAATGTGTTCTTGGCATATTTAGGTATTATAGAAACCTTCCAATCAATAGATATATCAATCATAGAAAATAAATAAGGCTTTCTAGAGAGTGCATCAACCACCACATTATTCCTTCAACATACTTATTTACTCATTTTTGTTGTCCATCATTAAAATCCTTTTGATTAAGGAAGAACTTCAAGTTATTATGATTTGTTTTCACCACAAACTTTCCATAAACGAAATGCCGCTTGAATTTAGCCAGTGCATGCATGATGATTAACATCTCCTTATCATATATAGCGAAGCTCCTCTTGGATTCCTTCAGCTTCCTTCCCTCAAATCCTATGGGGTGCTTATTTTACATTAAAATAGCTCCAATCTCCTCTCTTAAAGCATTACACTCTAAAACAAAAGGAAGTGAAAATTTTGGAATAGCCAAAATAGGACTTGAACTCATTACTTCCTTGAGCTTGTCAAAATCTCTTTGTGTTGAAGTACTCCAAGAGAAGACCCCCCTTTGTGAAATTTGTCAATGGGATGCAAGTTGTGAAGGCCCTTTTACAAATACCCTATAGTAGTTGCAAAGTCCCACAAACCTTCTCAAATGTGACAAAGTCCTAGGTCGAGGTCACTCCCTAATTGCATTGATCTTCTCTTCATCCATGTTAACCCCTTGGGCACTGATCTTTTGTCCTAAGTACAATACCTCAGTCAAGCCAACCTCACAGTTGGATTCTTGGCGTAGAATGAATGTTGCTCTAGTATGCCAAGCACCTCATTTATGTGCCTGAAATGGTCCTCCCATGTCTCGCTATAAATCAAGATGTCATCAAAGAAAATTAGCACAAAATTCCTCAATTGTAAAATTAAGACCTGATTCATGCATGATCAGAATGTAGCAGGTGCATTAGTCAACCCAAATGGCATGACCAAGAACGGATAATGCCCATAATGACACTTGAAAGCTATTTTGTGCACATCCTCATCTCTAACCTTTATTATATGATACTATAACAACAAATCAATCTTAGAGTACACTGCACCATAAAGCTCATCTATCAACTCATCAATTCTAGGTATGGGGTAGCGATTCTTGCTTGTCTTCTTGTTTACGGCTCTATAATCAATACACATCTTCATAGTACCATATTTTTTCTTGACCAACACCACATAAGCAACATAGCTAGAGCTAGGTCATATGTGTCCCATGTCCAACAACTCCTTAATTTCTTTCTCAATCTCCTCCTTGTACCTCCTAGGATGATAATATGATGTAGTGACGACGGTTTTTCTCCTTCCTCAAGCTTAATCACATGCTAAGATCCCCTATCTGGTGGTAAACCTAGAGGAATTTCACTGAACACTTTGCTATCTTTATCCAGGATGGATTGAATGTCAACATAATAAGACCTCTCATCCTTGGATGGACTTGTATCTATAATCAATCACTCTGCTGCCCAAGCTACTCGGTCCTTACAAAAATCCCTATCCATCCTCTTAGCTGAAACAACCACGGTACCCCCATTGTATAGGCCATGAAGGACTACCTCCTTCCCATCGGATTTGAATTTCAATTCCAAAGTCTAACAATTCTATATGTATTCTCCAAGTGGGTGCAACCATTGCACTTCCAAGACCAAATCCTTCTCACCAATCACATAGAAATCACCTCACATCTTATGCCCTCCTAGAGTCAAACTCCATTTGCTAAATCCTTTTGTTGCATGGAAACATCTCCCTCTCCAAAGCATGATGGTCCCTTTGGCTCAATTGCATACACAAAATTCACCTAGTAGGTTGGTAGGATTGCTTGCTTTGATACCATTGTAATACCCTAGGGCTAAAAGAAGATTATTTAATACTTCCTTGGTTTAATACTATGCACAACCGACTATTGATGATAGAAATTCTTCACTAAATTTAACACCTTCCATTTGTAAACTTAATCAATTGGTATTGGAAACTCAAATAATAGTGAGAGCCAACTGAAATTATTTAATCATTGTCAATTGAACATAACAAAATTACATAGCATCATGGTACATATTCACTAACCATACTTGTGTAGATCCAAGATTAGATTGGGATTGTGGTCCCTTTACAGGGTTCTAGGACAATAAGGGCTGGTTTATAGAAGTCTAGCTTGAGGGTTTATCTTTGTAGTATGTTGGTGTGGATTTGGACTAAAAGCCCTAGATTTGAGGAATGCCTCTTCCTAGCTAGATTGTTTGGTGGTTTGCTTGTCCCTTCGTCCACAGTTGATGATGTTATCGACAACTAATTGAGAGAGGTAGCGCTTGGACTAGGGTTTGACGCGTGAAACCCTCAAATCCATATTTATATGTTTGTAATCTTCTAGTGACTAGGTGGAAAGGCTTTGTCTTCTCAACAGGTCAACAAATTTTGAAACTATTTGGTTAGTTTGATCTAGCATTGCTTGCTACCAAGTTTTTCTTGTCCTTTCGGTGATATGGATCTAAGTTCTTTTGTTGTCAAACTCGTCCCAAATTTTATCTTTAAACTGCTGGTGAGTGAATTGATGATCAACTGTCAATCTCCTTGGGCATTCACCATCTTGAATGTGGAAGGAAGGTCACTCTCTCTTTTGTGATTTTTGCTTTAGTTTATTCCTTGGAAAACAAGGAATGATCTACAAGTTGATGGTTTTTCCCTCTAGATCTGATTTGGCTTGCAATTGTTGATTGATATATGATAGTCGCCTCCCTCTTAGGTACTTGCCTAGTCCTCCAGGTGTATGAATTGCCAACTTAGGACTCTAATTGATTCACTAATTTAAATCTTATATGGGACAAATAGAATTGAGAAATTAGTTTTTTGCAACCTAGGGCTAGATTGTGATCAAAGGTGAGGGTTTGCATCCTATCTCAGGTTTGCAAATGAGGGGTTTTGTCCTCTCTACAGGTTCATTGGAATTACTAGTTGTAATAATCAATAAAATGCTCATGGTGCCAAAAGATGACATGCAAAGCTCGATTTATAGTTGTCTAGCAATAGCTCTCATTGTCCCAAAGTTTGGCACCCAACATTTAAAATTTAAATTTTGCTTTTCTCACAAGGTTTGGCATCCACCCTTTTAAATTTAATTTTTTCTTTTTTCTCGTTAAATATTTATTAATATATTTCATATTTTAATATTTGTTAATATATATACACAAATAGTGTTTAAAAACACTTTTTGTTTTTGTTAATGGATGATAGCTTCGGTCAGATATAAATAACGAATGCTGAAAGCATCTTCGTTATTTATATATGATCAAAGATTATCCTCAATATAAATTTCTGGAAATCGAATTTATGAGCATATATATTTATATAAATTCGTAATAATAAGATGTTGAAATTCGCATTTAAATATAAAACGGAATTTATATATATCTGCCACCTTTTGTTTTGTGTGTGTTAAGACACTAGCAAACTGTTATTGATAGTGTAGGGACCCGCGCTCTCTAAAGAGACATGTCTCTTTAGCGGACATGTCTCCACTTGTGGAGACACGTCCTCTCTTGAGACATGTCTCTTAGAGGCGGGTCTCCTACATACTTATGGCGGCTTCCTCATTGATATGCAAACATCGAAATCAATTAATGTTCTGCAATCAGCACATTCGACATCAAGAGAAGAATCCTGAAAAACGTTTTTGACTTAGAATTTCAGACCTTAGTTTTATCTTAGTGTTTTAGGATCCCAAATTTGTAGAAAGATTTGATTACATTTACATGGTATCAGAGCCACGTTGTGTGAATCCAAATCAAATCTAAAATCGGATTGCTCAGAAATTCGTATTTTCTAAAAATTTGAATTCACATCACATTCTTCATAATGTCAAGTGTGATCAGATTTGAAGATCGTCTTGCAGGAGCAGATAACTTTACATCATGGAAATTTAGAATCACGATGATCCTAAAAGAGAATAAACTAGACTCACTTGTGAGAGAAAATAAAAAGGAACCTGAGGCTGAACCTGAGAAAAATCAATGGATTGAAAACAATGAAACAGCCATGAAAATCCTAGTAGATGCAGTTAGGGATCATATAGTGCCTATCTTAGCAAAACATGAAACTGCATATCATATGTTCAAATCCCTTGAGAGTACCTATGAGATCAACAACACCAGTAGGACTCTTGCATTAAAGAGGCAAATCAACAATGCTCAAATAAACAAAGGAGAGTCGATCAATGCATACTTCATGAGGATCATTGAACTAAGGGATCAATTATCCACAATTGGATATCAGATTGATAGCAAAGAGTTAACTCTAATTGCACTAGGAGGCCTACCAAACTCATGGGAGTCATTTGTTCAAGGAATAAGTGCAAGATCCAAACTCCCTAAATTTGATAGGCTAAGAACTGACTGCCTTCAAGAAGAAACAAGACTCTCCACAAAAGAAAATAAACAGAAGAACATAGATGAAGACATTCATGTACTCAACACATCGTCTAATAAAAGGAATAAGAAAAACTCCTACCTGAGAGGATCTTTTAAAAGAAAGAGAAATTCCAATGGAAAGGAATCTTTTAAGAAGAAAGACATCTCTCAAGTGCAATGCTTTAGATGTGATCAATATGGTCACTATGCAATGAAGTGCCCTGACAGATCAAAACAACAAGCATCTTTTGCCAAAGTAGGAAAGACAAATTCAGATCATGAATCTGAAAACTTTGTGTTCTAGTCAGCCTTACCTAGTCAAGTATCTAACAACACCCACAACTGGGTAATTGATAGTGGTTCCTCTAGACATATCATAGGATTCAGAGAAAACCTAGACACTATGACTGAAAAGTCTAATGAAGAAGTAACCATTGGGGATGATATTGCACACCCTGTGAAAGGGGTTGGAACTTGCTCCATCAAACTGAAATCTGGACTTACCCTTCAACTCACTGGAGTCTTATTTGTACTTGGAATAAAGAGGAACCTAATATCCATCTCTGCCCTTTTAAGACAATGGATATAGAGTTACCTTTATGGATGGGAAAATTCTAGCATGGCCTAAAAACTCAACTATCAAGAAACCTCAAACTATTGGTGTAAGACAAGGGTACCTTTACAAACTATGCACCGAAGACTAAAACCATCTCATGAAGGAACTTGTAAAGGTTGTGCTTTAGGAAAGAAAATAAAACCTTAAAGACAGTCAATGGGAAAGAATACTCCTTTGAAATTTTTAAAGAATTCTGCATGAGTGCTGGAATTAAGAGGGAGTTCACAAGTTGCCTGACCTAAACATTGAAACCATTCAAGAGGGCAAGAAGTTCTAGTGAGACAAAAACCTATTCCCCTAGAGTACTTGAAGAGGAACTTGCTCCTGAGATTCAGAGGGAGCATCCTGAGGAAATGCCACATGAACTACCTTCTATTTCAGATGAGTATACAAATGACAACGGTAGAAAGAGACCACCTTGGGCCAGGAAGATGATCAAAGAAGCCGAGGATCATACAACACCCAAAGGAACGTTCAGGGAGAGTAAAAGACCCAAATGGTTCTCTAGTTATGTTGCTTTAATGAACAACATCTTAAACTCAAAACCTGCCAGTGTTACAGAAGCCTTTAGACATCAAGCTTGGAAGGATGCAATGACAGAGGAATAACCATTAAAGAGGAAGTCTATCTGGAACAGCCTGAAGATTTTGTGATACATAAATCCAACTCACTTGTGTGCAGGCTGAAGAAAGCTCTCTATGGACTTAAACAGGCTCCTAGGGTCTGGTATGAAAGAATTGACAGCTATCTCTAGGGATTAGGATTTTCCAAGAATGATGCTGACTCCAATCTCTACTTAAAGGTAATAAAAGGTGATATGCTAATAATTATATTATATGTTGATGACCTGCTGATAACAGGAGAAGATCACCTCATTGCTCAAGGGAAGCAGGATCTAATTTCTGAATTTGACATGAAAGACTTGCAAATTCTACACTACTTCCTAGGTTTAAAAGTATGGCAGAAATCAGAGGGCATTATACTAAATCAAGGGAAATATACAATTGATATTCTGAAGAGATTTGGAATGTTAGATTGTAGACCAATGTCTACACCTATGGAAACCAACCTTCACAAATTGAAAGAAGCAGTAGCAGAATCCAAAAGTGCAGATCCAACCCTTTACAGGCAGATGATTGGATCCTTGATGTATCTGGTTAACACTAGACCTGATATTTGCTATGCAGTGAATGTTCTCAGCCAGTTCATGTGTGAGCCAAAGGAAATTCACTTAATGGCTGTGAAACATATTCTGAGATATCTTCAAGGCACTATTGGATATGGTCTTCTCTACAAGAATGATCAACTGGATCTTCATGGGTACTCTGATTCAGATTGGGCTGGAAGTGTAACCGATCAGAAAATCACATCAGGATGTTGCTTCAGTTTAGGATCGGCCATGGTCTCCTAGATTTGCAGAAAACAATCTTCAGTTGCTCAGAGTTCAACGAAAGCTGAGTACATTGCAGCCTCAATGGGAGCAAGAGAAGCAGTTTGGCTTCGTAAAATACTTGTGGAACTCTTTGGTGAGCCCTTGAATCCTACAATTATTCATTGTGACAATTAGAGTTGCATCAAACTCTCTGTGAATCCTGTCTTTCATGATAGATCTAAGCACATTGAGATCCCCTATCATTATGTAAGAGATATGGTGGAAAGGAAAGTGATTCAGTTGGAGTATATCAATACAAATGATCAAATTGCAGACATTCTCACCAAGCCTCTCTCCCGAATCAAGGTAGAGCACTTCAGGAAGAAACTTGGTATGGTTGAAATGTAATTTGTTATTTATGTTTGAAATACAAATTGTTTATTGTACTAATATATAAAGATGTTTAATGTGTAAACTCTTTTGTCATGTGTGTGACTCCATGACTTTATGGGCCTACTCCCCTTGTGTACATTATTGAAAGGTGACGATCTTTCTAATAGTGAACACTTGTATTTGACATTGTAAAGTGACGACTCTACAATGATAAACTATCATGATAGATATCATGTGATTTGATATCTGTGGACATGTCATGATAGTATCTCTTAGACATTTTTGATGGATGTCATGGGACTTGATATCATATGAAGATCATTATGATCCTTAAGAGATAATCATGGTGGATATTTATATCCGTGGATATGCCATGAATTATGGTAGACATCATGTGACTTGATGTCAGTGCACATACCATAATGGAGATGTGTTATGGAGAATGTCATGTGACTTGACACTTTCAGAAGCATACCATATCTTCTGATATCATGAGTTAGGTGATATCACATTTACTTGATGAAAGTTATCCTCCCTCGTTAAAGAGGGAGGGTTGAATAATAAAGATGTGTTATGAAGAATGTCATGTGACTTGACAATATTGAGAAATCATACCATGTCTTAGATATCACGTGTTAAGGTGATATCTCTACTTATTTGATTTGAAATATCTTCCCTAGCTAAGAGGGAGTGTTAATGGATGATAGCTTTAGTCAGATATAAATAACGAATGCTGAAAGCATCTTCGTTATTTATATATGACAAAGATTATCCTTAATATAAATTTCTGGAAATCGAATTTATGAGCATATATATTTATATAAATTCGTAATAATAAAGATGTTGAAATTCGCATTTAAATATAAATCGGAATTTATATATATCCACCACCTTTTGTTTTGTGTGTGTTAGGACACTAACAAACTGTTATTGATAGTGTAGGGATCCGCGCGCTCTAAAGAGACATGTCTCTTTAGCGGAAGTGTCTCCACTTGTGGAGACACGTCTCTTAGAGGCGGGTCTCCTACATACTTATGGTGGCTTCCTCATTGATATGCAAAGATCGAAATCAATTAATGTTCTGCAATCAGCACATTCGACATCAAGAGAAGAATTCTAAAAAACGTTTTTGACTTAGAATTTCAGACCTTAGTTTTATCTTAGTGTTTTAGGATCCCAAATTTGTAGAAAGATTTGATTACATTTACAGTTTTAGATGACTACTAAAGTTGGCCCTAGGGAACAAGGTAGATAACACCAAGCATGTAACCACACATCCCATGCCATGCTTCACATTTGTACTCAACAAGAGTTCAATACAAATGACATTTCACTCAAACTAGCCAACCTCAACCACTAAACGTGTGTTTGGTTTTATTGAACCAAGATGGCACAAAACCACCAAGTGGTAAGGTAAAACCATGTGCCTCAAAAGCATGAATGCACAAAACCATTGACCCCAACATTTACTTTTTGGTACTAAGTTTCCCAATTTTAGATATTTTTTTTCTCATGTGCAACCTACACATACAATTATACAAGTGGACCCAATTAAATATTTAGTGTGGCTAAACACACCTAACGTCTCATCACAAATAAATATTTATAATACATAATTAAAATAATTCTTTCTTTTGAAAGGTGTTTGACACTGTTATGTGACTTTTTCCCCAAGAGAAGAGAAAACTATGAAATAGCCTTTTAGATTTAAAGGGGAGATAGAAAATTAAAGGATATTATGATACTTTGGTTAAAACGGAGATTGATAATGAACATTTAAGAAAAATTTTGATAAAAGAGGAATAATTATCTTTATTAAATAATAATAAGAGGCAACCTTTGTGAAAGGGTGTGATGGTTTGGAAACCAACCTTTAAGGCTTATATAAAGCATTTATGTGAGACTTGGAAAGGGGTATGGAGAACATTCAAGGAGAGTAGAGAAAAAGGAAATGAATTAATTCAGAAATTATTGGAATAGGATTCCAAGTTAGCAGGTTATGAATATTGTTGAAGGAGGCACACTAAGTGTGTCCAACCCGTAGTACAAAGTACACTCGAGACTATCATGGCCAAGGATTGGTTATTTGCACTTGTGTTGAGCATTGTTGTGTTGAACCCACACTTGTGTAGAGCGTTGTAGTACGCTTTGTTCCTCCTAGATTGCTCACGGATGGAAGAGGCTGAACTAGGGATCCGTTCTAGGCAATTTGTGGTTTTTCTATACATTCAAATAAAGATAAGTATTGAAGTCCATTAATATTAAAAGATATTGGAATATTATGATTTTGATGTTATCTTGAGCGAATTATATGGATGTGTTTTTCAATTTTATATGTCAATTATTTACTTTAGAATCCTTGTCTAATTATTACACATTGTAGTTTTCATTACTTAATTAATGTTAGCTATTCACACCATTTTTAACATTACATCTTGTAAATTATCTTAACTCTAATATTTAATCTATTAAATACATTGCTAATACTTAAACAACTTAAGGAGGAAAAGTGGCATTACAGACACCCTTTTCCTAACAATAGTCCCATGAATATGTCTACAAACCTTAATGTGGGAGTGATCCATTGGGTTCATCAAAAACCAAACAAGATTATTCATTTGCACAAAAAAAGAAGTCTCCTTTGTAGAAAGAAGGAACATAATATTTAGGAATGGCGGTAGAATTCATTTGCCAATGGTGAATCTAGTCAACGATGGTCAGGATAGAATTCACAGAGGAACAAGAAGAAGAATGCCCATTGGCAAAAATAGCACAAGCAACATGGAATGTTACTTTGATAGGTGATTCTAATGAAGAAGATTTTTTGTGTGTTGCTGAAACTCATGCCTTTACTTTTGAAAGTCTTGTTTGAAATGTTGATTTTGGTGTATGTAGATGCATGATAAGAGAACAAGAGTGGTTCTACATCCAATTAAGCTTAGGGTATCGGGGGCATTTCTGTGCCACTCAAGACTTGCAAATTTTGACTCACGAAGATTCCTTATGTTCTAGGGCTGTTGAAGAACTCTTGTCAATAAGTTGATTGCTAAAGCACAATTTAAAGGTTTAATGGTGAAAAACTGTCTCATTTAGGACAAGACTTGCAATGGTGAATGTTGAGGAAATTGTCTGGGTCAAACATTTGTGATTATAAGGCTTATTTCCAAGGCATGCAAGAAGCCATGCATGCATGTTGAACTGCAATGCATTGAACATCTGATACTCCTATTGTAATGTTATAGTTGCAAGTTAATAAAGAGATATTCAAATTTTTTGTTTGTATGTTTTCTTTGTTGCTTGACTTAGTAGCTTGTCAAAGCCCCTAAGTCTTGACCTACACCAAAATGCATGATGGCCAACATTTCTTTGCCATAAATTGAAAACCCTTTTTCTATCCCTCTAACTTTATAGCTTTCAAAAGCAATTGGATGTTTATTCTACATTAAAACAACTCCAATATTTCTTCTACTACATCACATTCAAGAACAAACGAAAGAGAGAAATCAAGAATGGCCAACATTGGACATGAGCTCATCACCTCTTTGAGTTTACGAAAAGTTTGCTGCGCTAAAATAGACGAAGTAAAAGATCCTTTGTGTCAAATCAATCAAGGATGCTACCAATTAAGAGAAACCGTTGACAAATATTCTGTAATAGTTGTAGTTACTTGTAGAGTCCTATGAACTCTCTCAGTTGAGTCAATGTTTTTGGTGGAGGCCACAATTCAAGGTGGCTCAAATCTTTTCTTGATCAACTTGAACCCCTTTAGCCTTGTTAACATAACCCAAGAATAAAATTTCTTTCTTTTCAAATTTACTGTTACATTTAGACTCTTTGGAAAATAGAGCCTGAGCCTCAAGAATGCCCAAAACTCTATTTAAATGTCTCAAATTATCCGAATAAATTTTATTGTTTGTTTATTATACACTTGATTCATACAAAATTTTAAGGTGGTTGGAGTGTTAGTCAAACTAAGTAAGTAACATGACTAAAAATTCATAGTGTCCATAATGACAACTAAAGGTCATTTTATGAATATCTTCATGAACTCTAATTTGATGGTACGTTGATCTAATGTTTATTTAGAGAAATAGATTGCATCATATAATTCATCAATTCTGGGAATTAGATATTGTTCTTGATAGTCCTTTTGTTTAGAGCTTTGTAGTCAATGCACATTCTCATTGTCCTATCTTTTTTCTTGACCTAGACTACTAAAGAAGCAAATAGGCTTGAACTTGGCCTAATGTGAACCATATTGAGAAGCTTCGTAATGGCCTTCTCTAGTGTGTTTTAGGATGGCAATAGGGAGTGGTAACAATTGGTTTTGCACCTTCATTTAACTCAATAATATACTCAAACCCTTTGTTAGGTGGCCTCTCAAGAGGTATGTCACAAAAAACTTTATTTTTCTTGTTTAGAAGAGATTGAACATCCACATGGTATGACTTCTTTCTCTTTGAAGAAATGGTGGGCATAATCAAGCATTGGCCTGCCCAAGCAACTTTTCCATGGTGGAAAGTCCTCTCCATACACTTGGCTGAAACAAGTCTTGGAACTCCATTTGACATTCTGTACCATGGTTTGGAAATTCTAAGTGATTTCTCCTTAAAGAATGCAACTAGTGAACTCGAAAAACATCTGTATCTCCTATGCTGACAACATAGAAGTCATTTTTCACCTCATAATTTCCCAAAGCGAGACTCATTTGGGGAATCTTCCTTGTGCATCAGATGGTGAGGCCATCGGCAAGCATCACGTTGAAGCCTTGGAAGTCTATAATTTTTAGACCTCTTTGCAACCTCCCCTTCATTAATGAAATTGTGAGTTGCTTCAAAATCAATGAGCATAGTAATTCTTTGTTCACATAAAACTCCACAAACTCTAAAAGGGTTATACTCAAAGAGTACTAGAAAGTTTTGCAAAGATACCTTTTGAAGTATCTTTTTCCTCCTGAACTTTCTGCATAGGCTCCTCTCCACTTTCCTACTCCAATTCTTCATCCAAAACTACTTCAATATAATGCACTTGCCCCCTTTTGAGACATTTATGGCATAGTGGCCATGAATTTTTGTATGTGAAGAAATGTTTCTTCCTTTTTAATTCATTTTTTGTCTCTTCCTCCTTTCTTGAAGGAAAGTTTTATTTTGATTGAAACTTTTATGAAAAGGTTTCTTTCGATAATTTTTTTGTCCAGGATTTGTTCTCTGGACTAGAAGTGTCAAGTGCCAAGGACCTTTTGATAGCCTCTTGTAGAGATGGATGTTCAAAAGCTTTGAGTAAACCTTCAAGGGGTTCAAACAAACCTTTTGTGAATAATATAATCAACCTTCTTTTAGTGATATTAGGTGCCATTATAGAATGTTCATGAAAATCAGTAACATACTTCTCCACACTTTCATGTTGTTTGAGCTACGCTAGCTCCTAGAAATGAACTTCGTGGTCTTTTCTATCAAACCTCTCAATTAGCCTTCTGCCGGATTCATTTTATGAATTGATGATGTCATGTCCTTGGGTAATCAGATTACGGTACCACCATTCATGAGTTACACCTTCAAAGTGAAAAGTAGCAAATTTAATGGTTTCATCTTATAGCATTGGCCTGGGAAAAATATGTTTTTAATCTTTGTATCCATGACTATGATGTACACTTGTTAGAACCATCAAACATAGGAAGTCTTAATTTTCCCTCCACATGTTGAAGATCTCTCTGATTAGCTTGAGGCCTTGGTTTAGTTTTTGGACCATTTCTTATTCTCTTCAAATTTATGAAGTTTGTAAGGGTCATTTCAATTTGTATTTTTGTTTGTAGAGCTTTGTATTCAGCATAACATGCAGTATTGTCATTCACCATCAGAACATAAACTTTTTCCTCTGCAACTTCTTCCTCCCTAAAAAGGAAAGTGGGTTGGAAAGGTCTTGCAATAGAACCAAGAACAATTCTCTAAGTGTTGATGTTGTCAGTATTGTTTACTCTTAAAGTGCTTCCTTCAACATTTTGATTTCTTGGCATGGTCATATTATTCTGCATTGTACGGATGAATTGTGCTACATATTTGTAAGGCACTCTTGCCCTTGAACAAGTATTTTGAATTGTGCCTCCCTTCAGTGATCTTCTGCCATAGTTCTTTCTTTTTCTAATACAAACTCTATATGTTTTTTCTTCCCTTGACTATTGTGTTACTTTCTTTTTCTCTCTCTAATAATAACAAAGATCTTTGTCACTATTGTGCATGAAAATAAATAGCTTCTCAAAATTTGCTAGAGGGACCACTAGCTCTGATACCACTATAATGTCCCTAGCAGAATGGTTAGCTTAAATCCAACAATTTTTTTTGCAATCAACTTAAATCCTACTTTTTCTAATTGCCAAGTTCCTGATGTGGGCAAGGTGAGAGGATATAAAGACTAGAGTGAGGACAATAAAAAATAACTAACAATTTATTGGTGGCTAGCTGACCAAATTACAATCAATTTTGAATTGACAGAATTGATCAATGCCAAACAACAAATAATTATATGTGAAATTTGATCATGTCAAATTGACAGATAACAAATAGAAATTTGTCAATGCCAAAAAGACAAACTATATCATCCGATTCTAGTTAACAAAAAATTGATGGATAATGGTATAAAAATAAAATGGATCCAACATTTAAATTGACTAGGATCTTCTTACAATGATAGAAGGGATTTGGAGGTGAACCGTCTAAGATCTTTAACAATATTAATCAAATTACTGGCAGTAAACTGTCTAGTTATTACAATCTTGAGATGAAAGCAGTTATTTTACTTTAATAACCAAACCAAGTATTATATCAAACAAGTATTTATCATCTTGAAAGAAGACATTTTGTCAAACAATTCGAAGCAAATTGTAGAAATGTAAATTACTTGAAAGATGCAATCAATTGAAGAAGTATTAGATTTATCATTTAACTAACCATATTAACTAACCATTTATAATACTATATGATTTAAATGCTTGTTTTTAATCATAGTTCATGTTGTCATGTCCCCGAAATTAGAACACCTCAAGATACAAATAAGTGAAAATGAATAACACAATACATATTAAAATTACAAAAGAAAATATTATCTTTTTAATATATTTATAATTACAATTATCATAAGATAATATTGTAATTATAAATATATATCGATGATAAACAATAAAATCAATTAATATAAATACTATCATAATTATCAAATAATTATTAAGAGATAATATTATAAATATTAAAATATACATATTTAAATAATAAATATAAATAATACTATAAATAAATATAAATAATATTACAAATAAATTAAAAAAATAAAATAGTAAAATAGTAAAATATAATACACATCAAAACAAAATAATAAAATAAATATAATTTGAGATATCACTATAATTACAATTATTTGTAATAACATTATAATTATAAATTAAGACAAAAGGAAGCAAAATGTTAATGAAAGAGCAACGCTTTTGAGATGAAAGGGCAGTGATCATAATATGAAGAGCACCAAACAATTTATGAAGGGTAGTAACCACCTTCAAAGTGTTTCATTTATTATAAGCTGTGGTTAATATTATCAAAGTTTACGATCTTATAGAAGGCAGCGCTTGGTATATGTGACAAGGCAGCGATTATCTTTAAGGAATGTTTAAACTAAAGGTCATGTCCATTTGTGAGGTTATCTCTATTCAAAGAGATGCCTCTCTTCGTGAAGGTATAAGATTATAAAATAAATTTGTGGGGAGGGGGAATATAAGAAATAAAGCATGGGCTGCATACATACCGGAGAATATTTTATGAATTGTGACCTGCTTACAGCATAAAGAGAATAAGAAAGGAATGGATGAATAAAGAAAGAATATCCAAACATATTCTAATGGATGGGAAATAAGGTAATTCTGCAGATCAAAGGTGTAAGTATTATCATCTTATATAATTGGAAGGTAAGAATAGCGGATATCAAATATATTATTAATTTGAAAATATAGTTAAATATATCATGAGGGATAAATATATTTAGAAATTGGATGACATGTTAATTATTGATAATTGTATTGTGGTGATTAACAAATACAAGGCATATATAATTATATATATATATAAATTATTTATGATTATCCCATAATGATGCTTACAACAATTATTAAGTCTTATAAGTAATTATGATCTTTTAAATGAGTATGGATAGTAGATTCTTATCCGCTTGATCAACACTAACAATATCTTCTAAGTGTGAAGACTAGATCGATTGGGAATGAAGGACTTCAATCAAGTGAAAAGTATTCACTAACTCATTTGTCATTTAGAAATTAAATTTTTCAAACAAATTTAGAGCAATCCCAAAAGGGGACATTACACATGTGCAAGTATTTATAGGAATAGATCAATAAAGGAAACCGCTAAGCAGTATTAGAATACAATGTGTATAAAACCATGCATCAAAAAATGACCTGTATACCCCAAGAATGACAGGATATACAATTTACAAAGGGTGTAAATCATGCAACACACATCCAACATATTATAAAACCAAATAACTATTCTATTCTCATTCTTAGGTTTCAAAGGACATTATTGAAATAAAATTTGGATTTATCCATATTTATTTTCTGTCTAGTTGCATTGTCATACATCCTTAAAACACTCTTGATTTGTCCAAATCTATGGTACCCCAAGTTTTCGGGACGAGGACTACAGGGGATAGGGGGACGCATATCGAGGACGGGGACGGGAGGGAGGCCAATTTTTAGGGGACGGTAGGGGGCGACTATTAAAAAATAGGGAAAATTTAAAAATATATAAAATTTCAAATATTCATATGATAAAGCAATCATCATATACATCATAGAGCCTTAACACATAATATTAGAATTCAGTTGTTATTTTCATTTCATAGAAAGCAACATAAAAAGAAATCATCATATACATCATAGATTCGAACCTTAACAAAATTAAAAACTCAGTCTCTATGCTGCACAAACTATAACCAGTTTCAAACTTATGTCAAATTGCTTACTGATATGATATGGGTATGTACTAATTTGTTGGTTATTTTATTTTTTCTTTGTTGATCTGTCAGTTGATAAAATCCTGTATATGGAATGTGAGGGAAGAGACATCAAATATTGAGAAATAGTATGATTGTAGATATATTGTGCTTAATTGTGCAGATAAAATTCAAAATATACACCAAACAATGACATGGCTTATCCCAGCCACAAATTACTGAAAATAACACAAGTTTCAACCTAGCCTTAAGCTTATATAGGCTGTAAGTATATTTTAAAATACAAAAGTAAACATAAGAATCAAACAAATGCAGAAAGTGAAACACAAACATAAAAAGAATAAAGCTTCAAACCTTGCGATACCTGCATTGGGTTGGAGGAAGAAGTTAAAATAAGCAGAGATTCCCTTGTCTTTTTTGCTTTGTTGCGACTATATTCTCTAACCCTCGCATGCGTGAGCTGAAGCTTTCATTCACAACGGCGATTTTAAGACTTTAATTTTAAAGTTTTAAACTTTAATTCCCACAAAAAAGAGAATGCCCAATGTTATAATAATCATGCTATTTAAAATTAAAGCTTTAAAAAATTAAACGTTTTATTTTGAGATTTTCCTTTAATTTTGAGAGTTTCCTTTAAATTTTTTTAAAAAATCGTAGGGGACGGCTAGCTGTCCCTATTACAGTCGGGGGACGTTTAGGCGCCTCTTGTCTTTATCGGGGATGGCTAGCTGTCCCTAGTACATTTGGGGGACGTTTAGGTGCCCCTTGTCTTTATCGGGGATGGCTAGCTGTCCCTTGGTGTTTCCAATTTTTTCTTAGGCGTACCGGAAATGTTTTTGAAATTTACAGCGAATTGGGGATGGTGCAAGGATGTTTCCAAGGTGTCCTCGCATCTCCGAGACTTTCCTAGTCGGGGACGCCTCATTTTTTGCTGAGTATGAGTCCCCAAGTAACCTAGGTCTAGATTTATCCATTGTTGCAGTTTAGGTTCATCCATTATAGATACATCGACATAGGAAATTGCTAGGCAGTATTAGAATACAATAGGTATTAAACCATGCATCAAAAAACATCTGTAAACCCTAGTAATGGCAAGATATATAGTGTGTAAAACATGCAAACTATATAGCACTAAGTTACCAATTCGGGCTCGGGTTCGGGTTTGAGGGTCGGTTCATGGATTCCATCAAAAAAATATTGGGGTTGGGTTCATTTTGGGTTCGTCCATACAAAAACATATAAAAATAAAAATTATATACATATTATGATATTTACAATAGTAATTAAGTTCAAAATACCACCTAGCATCATATATTGTATAATAAACAAAATCACCATAAAAATAAAAAACATTAGAATGTCAATTAGTCAAACTTGAATGTCATGATATATATTATATATTAAAATTAACTACATTGTTGCATTTCTCCTTGTAGGAAAGCATCAAGGAAGATTGCCCAATTGGATGACAATATTATAAATGAAGACTTGTAGGAAAACTTGGAAACTTGGACTTGGAGAGTCTAGCAAATCAAATGAATTCAATGGGAGTTTGGGGGCAATGCCCCAAATGGGGTCGAGGAGCAACGTCCCTCATAGGGGTTTGGGGGCAGCACCTCTTGTGGGGGTTTGGAGGCAATGCCCCTAGTGGGGTCAAGGGGCAACGCCCCTCACGGGTTTCAGGGGCAGCATCCCTGACGCAGTCCCTGTCGCGATACAGGGTGAGGTCGAGGGGTAGAGCCCTCACCACCAAGCCCAAATTAAGACCTCCAAAACCACACAAACCTTCATGGCGTACATCATTTTGCATTCACAATAAGACCCAAATTGAGACCTTCAAAGCCACACAAAATTTCATGGCAGACATCATTTTAGGGTTGGGGGGCTTTATTTAACAATTTTATGTCAAAAAAAATTGAAAGGGTCGGAATTTTTTTGAAATATACTGTGGGTCTGCTCGGGTTTGGCAGGGCCGGACCCATAGTTTGCTCAAACCCATAGGGAACTGGTCTCGAACCCCGAACCCCGGACCTGGGTCGGATCGGATCAAGACCTTGGGGCCCCAAGGAGTGAACCAGTAACATAGATATAACACATATCCAACAAGTTATAAAACCAAATACATATTCTATTCTCATTCATAGGTTTTCAAGGACATTTGTGAAATAAAATTTGGATTACTCTTCATTTATTTTCTGCCTGGCTCCACTTTCATATATCCTTAAAATACTCTTGATCTGTCAAGCTTCATCCATTTTTGCAATATTCAGGAGAATTGTGTCAGCCACAAGTTGCAAACACAAAATTTTATCTGTGTCAGAGTAGATTTGGATTCCTTTTATTTTCCTCTTACTTCCTCTTTTATTGATCTTCCTAATACTTTTGCAAGGAATAAGTATGGAGAGATTCAGTTTGCTTTCCTCAGATCTCTACTTGCTGGGAAGTACCTGGCTGGGACTTCACTAACTAAGACAGAAATAAGTTGACAATATAAAACTTCTCAACAGATCCCTGCAATCTTCGGAGATTTCATACTTTTCAAAAAATTTACTAGAAACTTGCAATCTGCTTTGTCGTATGCCTTAATCATGTCTACTTTAATTATGGTGCTCTTCCCTTTTGATGTTTTAAGGACTGAATGGCTTCATGGGCTATTATTATTCTATCTGAGATCTATTTAACTCTAAATTGTGCTCTGCTCATTAAATATTATCTTCCCCATGTACTGTTTCACATAGAAGGTTAATACCTTGGTTAAGATCTTATAAATTGTGTTGCAAAGGGTAATGGGGAAATAGGATTTGAGGTACTTTGTCTTTCTTTTTTGGAGTTAGGGCTCGGAAGGTAGCATTATCTTCTTTTTTAACTGCCTTTTTTCTCCTACATTCTTCCGCTCTCTCCCACATGTTTTCCTGCACAATATGCCAATTTTTTTGTAAAATAACTGCCTAAAAGCCATTTAGTCTTGGAGCCTTTTCTGCCACTAGCAAACAATGCTACTTTCACTTCCTCTTTAGTGATAGACCTACTCGAGTTATAAGTATCTGCCTTAGAGATGATTGGAAGTATGTTTTGAATTAATTTTCTTTGGTTTACGATCTGTCTTCATTAGCTTCCCTTGACAGAGATTCACAGTAGTGTATTGTTTCTCTTCTGATTTCTTCATTTCCTTAAATCTCCACTCAAGAGGGAGATAATATTTTGTTGATTTATTTTATCTTACGACAGTTGAAAGATGGAAGAATCTTGTATTTCAATCTCCTTTCTTTAACAATTTAATTTTTGTCTTCCATTTCCAAAAGGCTTCTCCTATTCTCAGAGTGCCCTTGTAGAGCAGTCTGAAATATCCCACCCTGATCTGAAATAATTTCTAACTGAAACTGCTGCTGTATGAAACTTTTTTGGTTGTGTTTTTTTTAATTTTTTATGATTTTTTGAGATGTTTGCCAAGAAAGCAAAATAAATGCAACTAAATATATATACAATTGCAGAATGGAAGATTACTGGAAATAAATAATGTAGTATATCAATCAGATTTAATATTAACTTTGCATATACAATCTGATCATACCCGAAAGTGAAAAACATAATAAGTTGTAAATCTGAAACAATTATATCAGCAAACTGGATGCTTGAAAAATCTGGTCGCCAACCTTCTTACCCTCAAATTCTCGCGATGAAATTGAAGCCAAACAATACCCTTGCCTTGGATGCCAATAATGGTGCAATTTTTGGTCTCAATCCCTAGGTGTTTCCCTTTTTGAATTCCCATGCCTAAGCTGGAGGTGTATGGCCTCCTAGAAACTGTACGGCCTGGTTTGAAAGTAGTACGGCCTGCTTAAATGATGATGCAACAGCAAGGAAATGTTAATCAGCAATGATAACCCCCAATGTAATTCTGATCTGCACAATATCTCCTGATAATTCTTGAAATGTTGTTCTCCAATATGCACAATTGTGACCTCTAAGTGAAGCCACCTAAAGATGCAAACCTTGGGTGGTATTTCACACCTGTAGAATGCACAATTTGAGAGAGCTACGTTCTCCAAGATCAATTTGCAGCTGAAAACCCTTGTTTTCTTCCCACAACCAAAACTCTTCAATTGGCAAAGTGTTGAATGAATTGATGAAATGCTTTTTGAGTGTTTTTATACCTTCTCCAAATGGCATGATTTCCCGAGCACATTAAATCCATTTAATATATTAAATTATATTTGCTTTTGTTGCCTTGAGTTATTACTTTATGTGGGTGCCCCTTTAATGACTTTAAAAGATTTGACTTTATGATATTAAATAAGCCATATATTATAAATCAATAAAGTCATTAATATATCCACTTCTATACAAAAAATAAAAACTAGATTGCAGGAATTGGGTAGCATGACCCTTTTATAATTTAATTATTATTAATCACTTTAATAATATTTCCATTAAAACTCAACATTAATTCATTTTGACAACGCCATAGGCTAACCCACCGCTCATTTGGATGCCTTACTATAAATAGTAAGGTTGGCCCCCAATCATCCAATTGACTTACTAAAAATAGTAAGTGTTTAATTATTAATAATTATTAATCACTTTAATAATAATAATTAATGTCTTAATTCCATTAAAACTCAACATTAATTCATTCTGACAACACCATAGGCTAACCCACTGCTCATTTGGATGCCTTACTATAAATAGTAAGGTTGTTTCCCAATCGTCCAATTGACTTACTAAAAATAGTAAGAGTGAAGAAACGGAGCCTAAAACCCCTGAAGAAGATCACCTCTGAATATGCCCAAGAGCTGGAGAAGAAATCACTATAAACTACCATCTAAAGAACCAGATAACTCCCACACAAGGTCCTCTAAACACCAACATTAGCCTACGAGGACCAAATGATAGGCTAATCTGTCAAACACTGAAGCTAGCTAAAAAGGGGACATTACATAGTCACTTCTAGTTGTCTTTGTTTGCAATTGTACTACTGATGCCCAAATCAGCAATGTAGAATTTTCGCTAGCTTAGAAGTAAGGCTTTCCCTTGGAAGAATTTCCCAAATTACTTTCAATTCCATTTGTTCATGTGCTTAT
Source organism: Sequoiadendron giganteum (assembly GCA_007115665.2). Taxonomy (NCBI): domain Eukaryota; kingdom Viridiplantae; phylum Streptophyta; class Pinopsida; order Cupressales; family Cupressaceae; genus Sequoiadendron; species Sequoiadendron giganteum. Next base: position 658,873,362 of record CM021103.1, read on the forward strand.
CATTCTTCAGTTTCATTTGTAAAGTGAAACATTTTGATTCTTTTTCTTGTGCCTTCCACCATTTCGTTAAATCTGTAAACTACTGCCTACAATATTTTTTCCATATATTGTGTAATCTTAGCAGCGCCATAACGCATCTGTAGAAGCTCTCTTAAATCTCTATGGATTTGATTAAACAGTTGTTAAATAGGTGGAAGAATTTCCCAAATTACTTTCAATTCCATTTGTTCATATGCTTATCATTCTTCAGTTTCATTTGTAAAGTGAAACATTTTGATCCTTTTTCTTGTGCCTTCCACCATTTCGTTAAATCTGTAAACTACTGCCTACAATATTTTTTCCATATATTGTGTAATCTTAGCAGTGCCATAATGCATCCGTAGAAGCTCTCTTAAATCTCTATGGATTTGATTAAACAGTTGTTAAATAGGTGCACTCGTTTGTATCAACAAATTGTATGAACTAAGATTGTTCTACTCCTGCCTGTTAATAATGTTTTACTTTCTCTTGCAGGGATTATGGTTTAAAAAGGAGTCCTCCTTGTGGATGCTACCAAGCATGACAAATGATCTAATGAATGTTCTGCGGCAGGAAGGGATTACAGAATTGCAGCAGTTGTTGGAGTTCTCAAAACCTTCTTTACGGAAGAATGAGATAACAGAACTGCAGCAATTACTGCAGTCAGTTCTTACCAAACCTGAATTGGCAGAATTCTTCCAAGTATGTACTTTTTGTAAATAGGAAGTTTTAGCTCACAAAAATATATTTATCATTCTTTACTTAGCTTGGGATACAAAAGGTAAAGGAATTTTTCTGCTTATGTTTTTATGTTTTGGTTGGTCTTCCAGAAGTTGTTGATACCGTCTGTGAGGATAGATGCATTTGGTATTTATTTGAGTCTACCTAATTTTTTCTCAGGTCTTGGGACAGTTTCCTCAAATTCAAGTGGATTGGAATCTTGAAAAGAGAGAAAGAAGTGGTGAACAATATTCATATATTCTTGAAATCAAATTAAAAAGAATGAAAAAGGGATCAAGAGCATTTGTACCTCGATTCCCAAAGGTAGGTATTTCAAGCTTCACTATCTAGATTTGCTTTAAGAATCTGCAGTTTATTTTTATTTTTCAACCTTCTTGTCTTTGACTCTTACCAGATAAAAGAGGAGGCGTGGTGGTTAGTTCTTGGTAATACAGAAACAAATGAGCTATATTCCTTAAAGAGAGTAAGCTTTTCTCAGGATCTAATCACTAGTATGGTCATATCACCTGATCAAGTTAACCAGGAGGTAATTGTCTTTGAAGCTAAGCTAGTGAATCCTTTTAAGTATTATTGTATTAGCCATTACATATCTATTAGGTTTAGTACTAACAGTCAAATATGAACAGGGAACAAAGTTATTTCTGGTTTCAGATTGCTACCTGGGTTTTGAACATCAGTATGCTCTTGGAAGCACCAATCGTTATGGTCATATGGCTGTGCAATAGCCAGAAGATGTCAGTATATACTTCCATAATGAATATTGCATTCTTGATGATGCAAGATCTAAAAGGATGTTAGAAGTTAATGATATTGAAGTCATCAATCAAAATATTTATCCAGGATCTTAACATTGCAGAACACTTAGTGGAGCTTATATCTGTGGTCTTCATTGTGAAATTTCTCATTCATTACTTTCACAACACTAAATATCTAGCTAGATGTATTTTTTTATGGTCTAATTTAGAAGCCAGATTTTTGTTTTTCTGTGTCATACCTCTTGCAGTGCAGCTTTATGCAATCCATGTTTGGAAAATGATGACATAATCTCTCGCTTTTTGCTTTTGCCTACGCCTGCCAATGAGTTCAATTTGGAAATTCCTAGCACTTAAATGAAATGAAATGAATGATTTTAATGACGTCCACGAGACTAAACAGTCTATGGGACCGAGTCACAACAGGCCTAATTTGTCTTCGTGCTCTTTTCCAAGTCGGATCTCCTGCTATTAATTTTGACTAGAAGGCTAGCCGTCTGATTAATCTTATCTTCCTCAAATAGCTGGTGCATATTGTCCACTTTCAAACTATTTCCATGTTGAGTATGGATATCCTCGTAAATAGTGCATTCCATGATGAAGTGCCATTCCATTTCCACAGCTCCTTTATTGCAAAAAATACAAGTTCTTTCTTCCCAAGTTTCCTTGGGTATCTTCCACCTACCGGTTTCACACCTAAGGTGATGTGATCTTGTCCTCAATTGTGCCACTAACATTCTCGCCTTCCCTTTAATAGCTGCACCTAAATAAGTTTTTCACCATGATCCTTTGCCGGGTTATTTCTTTGATGTAGTATGTTTTTTTTCGCCCAATCTGATTTGTCCACATGGCAGTTCTAAATTTTTCAGTCACATAGCTTTTTATTTCACTATTGGTATTAGGACACCCTTGTAAATTAATGTCCCACTTGTTCATCCACTTGTGGTTCTGTTTCATCCAAGTTTTTTTCCTACGATCTAGCATCTCCTTCATAACCTCTTTAGGCCAACGGTGGTTATCCATGTTTTCAACCTTCTTTAAATAGCTTATCAACCGGGTTAACGCCGAAGCTTCCAGCGAAAAAATCCCCGTTTCAGCTAAAAGAATTTCATATGGGACTGGTTTTAACTTTGAGACTGCTTGTTATTAGATGTTTCTGGATTCTTTCTAGTTGTCTCCAACTGCACTTCGACATACTACTTCCCCACACCTCACACCCGTAAAGTACAACCGGGGTAACTAGCAAACCAAAAAGGGTTTTCTTGGTTTTCCAATCCCAAAGCTTGACTTTTCTACACCTGTTTTGAAGAAGGTAAGAGGCCTTCCAACCTTCCTGTATCATTTTCGTACAAGTCTCCCAATTGAGCTTATAATGAAAGTCAATCCCAAGATATTTGTATTCTTTCACTATTTCAAGCGGGCTGCCTTCAAAAGAAAGGTATTATGCTTATATTTTCTATTCAAAGAGAAAATCATGATTTTGGTCTTGGAGATATTTATTTGCATCCCAACCTCTTGACAAAAGAGTTTTAGAGCTTTCAGATGTTCATTTAACCCATGAGTTGTTTTAGAGATTAGTATAAGATCATCAGCATATAAAAGTAGTTTTACCACATAACCTGCCAATTGGATACCATCCCCATCCGTCTTGCTTAACCAAGCTTCCAACTTATCAATGTATAGCCCAAAAAGCGTGGGAGATAGAGGGAAGCCCTGTTTAACCCCAATGTCGCTACCAAAACATTCTGACATACCTTCACTTGTTCTGATTTTAGCTCTAACCTTCTCATATAACCTGTGAACAGCTGCTCTATACACATTTGGGATGCCTAATTCCTCCATTCTATTCCATAGTTTGTCTCTAGGTACCGTGTCAAAAGCTTTCTTAAAGTCCACAAAACAACAATAAGCTTCCTCACCTTGAGTGTTCCAAATTTTTTCAATCAAATGTCTAAGGGTGATGCAGTGATCAATAGTAGAGTGTCTTGACCTAAAGCAAGCTTGCCCTTTTTCCTTTTTGCCCTCATTTTTTGCCCAACTGCTGATCTTTCGTTCAATCATGCTCCCAAAGAGCTTGCCAAAAATAGGATTGACCATAATCGTGTGGTAGTTAGATGGATTATTGATATCACCACTTTAAAATAAAAGGATGACCACACTGGTGGTCCACTCCATCGAAAATCCTTCTCGAGTGACATTATTGAAAATTCTTTTTATGAGAGGGGCAAGTGTCTCGATCCCCCATTTTAAAAATTCAGCCTGTAACCCATCTATGTCCTGTGCTTTACCGCTCGCTAAATTCTTTATTCCTTGTTTAATATCATCCACAGTGAATATTTCCGTTGATGTGTTAATAACAGGTGGATGGTCTTTCTCGTGAACCCGCTCGTAATAGTGAAAATCATCTACAGTTATTGACAATCCAGTTGCCAGTGAGAGTACTCACAAGTTATATTCACCAATTTTAAGCCGTCTCCGAATCAGCAGCCAATCAGTGTATGTTACATTGAGCGGGCTTGTCATTCACTAAGATTCAGATTTTTTCTTAATATGTTATTGAATATTTACATACTTGTTTTCTATATTTAGACAGTTTCCAGTGCTATTTCAAGCAACACAATTTTTATGAGGCCTGCTTCCTGGAAGATACAACATTTGCATGATGGGATGAGCATCTGGAAGATGAGATTTCCTGAATTCAGAAAACTCTACTCTTGCATCATGTCATCAGATTCAGATCATTATATCATTCAAAAAATTTGACATTCTTTCAAGATTCAATAATGCTGGAACTGTGCTTCTAGACCAGTTTTAGGCTTTGTTGATTGCATACTTGCCTTGATTTGGGAGGTGAAATTTATTAACTTTGTAAAATGGCATTTTATTGGCTAATATATTGAAATCTGAAATTAGAGAAATTCTCAGTTTAAGAATCATTGCCAGGATGCTATTCAATGGCAAGTTGGGAGATCATATGTGAAATTCTTGCTATGTTTCAAGTCAACTAAGAATGTCACATCATGTTTGCACAGTTGACCAATGAAAAGAAGGAAACTAAGAGTGAATAAGAGCATCACACAATTCAGCTGTCGTGTTGGAAAAATAAGTGCTACTTTGAAGCCTTTTCTATAGAATTTCCCAAGTTGTTTTAGAAATGCACTCTGAAAAAATTGTCTTAATGATCAAAATTAGTTGGAATGATAAATTAGAAAGAAACTCAAAATAAGTGGTTAAGTTGGAGGACAACATGATTATTGTTGACAAAATTAGAAAAGATTCAATCAAACTCATGATCCAAAGTTTAGTGGATCCTTTTTTGTAGGGAGTGGCAACTTATGTCACAAACATGAAGAGACAACTAAAACATGTTCCAATTTAACAGTATAGGGGCATCAACACATAAATGTTGGTTCCAACAAAAATGATAGATTCAAATTTTCTCTTCCACCTAAAAGACTTGCTTTGGACTCGCCTCTTAAAGAAAACATGATTTTTTTTTAATTCTTTCCATGTGACGATTCATTACAAGTTGTATCTTTAAAAAATTATCCCCACATAAATACTAGTTCTTGTAACATAAATGATAAATTCAAATTATCTCATCCACCTAAAAGACTTGCCTTGGAGGCACCTCTTGATTAAAAAATGATTTCTTTTTCCTTCCATGTGATGAGATCACAATACTAGAATCCTTTTGAAGGTGAGACATCTGGCTTTTAACCTTTATTAAATAAAAAAATCTAAGGGTTTCATGTAACTTTCAACATCTTTAGGGTAAACCTAATGGAAACCATATGATGTGGGATTTTTAATATGAATTAGTTAATGATAAAAAAAGGGTGAATAATTTATATAGCCATGTGTTTAATCACATGTTCATGGAGTTATAAAGCTGAGAAAGAATGCGTTGAAAGTAGGAAATTACATGAAGAGAATCCACACATAGAATGATATTCTCAAGAACCCATCTTTGCACCTACTTTAGTAGATAATGGAAACATGTTGGAAGTTTTGTTTATTTTGCAAGCTTTGCTTGAGTTGTACATTGAAGGATTGTGATCAAAGGAGAACAATTTTTTGTGTTGGACATAGATGAAATTGCACAAATATATCATATGTAATCTATTTAAGATAAGGGTTGATGGACATCTATAGAACAAGGTGATGATCGACTTTTTTCTAGTAAAGTACAAGACATTGATTATGCCTTCGATAAAGATGTGATAAATGATATCTTCTCACATGTTCATGCAGTTATAAAGCCAAGAATGAACATGTTGAAAATAGGAAATTACATGAAGAGAATCCACCCATAGAATCATATTCTCGAGAACCCATCTTTGCACCTGCTTTATTAGATAATGGAGACAAGTTGGAATTTTTGTTTATTTTGCAAGCTTTGCTCAAGTTGTATATTGAAGAAGGATTGTTGATCAAAGGAGAACAATTTTTTGTGTTGGGCATAGATGGAATTGCATTAGTATATCATTTGTAATCTATTTAAGACAACGGTTGATGAACATCTATATAACAAAGTGATGATCAAACTTTTTCTAGTAAACGAGACATTGATTATGCCTTGGAAAAAGATGTAATAAATGATATCTTCTTTGTATATAGATGATTGTTTCAAGAACTTGTGCATGATAAGATTGAGGAAAGTTTATAGATAGATGAAAAATACAATTTTCTTCTTTAAGATGATTCAACATCGAGATCACATCTTGAACCATGACTATTTGAAATAATTCTTTAATTGATATTGGCATTTTCTTGTAACATCTTGGGAGTGGGTCATTAATAGAAGATGTGATAAATTTCCTTTTGAAGTTTGATTCATCTTCATACTCATCCTCAATAGCTCCTATGAACATCAATGGAGCTGTCGATGTTGAAAATATGATGGTTGTGAAAGTTTATGTTAAGAGAAAGTTACTATAGGGGAAAATGAAAAACAATTAGAAGATCATGTTCTCACTTTGGCTTTTCTGATAGACAATGGTAGGTACACAATAAATTATTATCAATTTGATAATTTCATCTCCTTGATTAACGTTTTATTGCTCGAGATTGGCATTTTTCTTGAACATGTTTACTTTAGTGATGATATAGAGCTTGGAAAAAAATAAGGCCTTGAGGGTTTGTCAAGCCAGTATTCAAATGTAGATGACCAAATTGAATAAGTGCTACCTAAACAAGGTTCACAACCAACACTTGTTATGGATTTAAATAGTGAGAATTGGTGTTTGAGATCTTTTTCTAGCAATGCTAGCCACTTCAAAAAAATTATTTATTTTTGGAGCATAATGAAGAGAGCCCATGTGGTGATCATAATTTTTGAGGATGTTCTATGATCACAAAATTTTGTAAGATATCTTTAGTAACAAGAAGAGTATCTCTAGTAGATGGAAACAAATTTCAATGAAGAAGACTTTGTGAGCCACCCCCTTGAACTAATTATTTAACACAAGGAGCAAGATTAGTTGATGAATTAGGTTTTTCTATGGCTTTGGACTCAACACAAGCTCCTAAGTAATAGGGTAAATATGTTGGTGGTTGAAATTAGTCTCTTTCCACTAAGTAGCTTGCTTTTTGGTGATTGACAATGTTTATGGAAGGGGAGAATTTTGTATAATCCTCATCCTTAAGTCTTTTATCATAACAATGCTTGTACTTGAAGGAAATCCCTTTGTAGTCCACCAATCACCAACTATGATTTTGATTCTAGTGGGAAGGGGTTGTAATAGAATCCTTTTCCATTAAAATTCATGCAAATGTGAAGGAGGAACATAGAGTGAAGGATGGTCACCCTTCAGGGAGGGTAAGTCCTAAGATAAAATTTCCAATGGAGCATAGGTAGATGGATTCCCAAAAATGTAATGGCAGATTTGAAAGGTGCAACCAAACTAGAAAAGTTGAGAAAGTTTCTATGAAAGAATTAAAATTTGGATACCAGGGCTTCATGCCATAGTATGATTTGCCCCAAATTAAAGGGCCTCTCTATATCCTCAAAAAGTTCACAAGCGACATAAATAAACCCTTTAGCACATGGACTAATGGCCAGTTCAACTTTCAATGATGTTTTCCAATGTTTCAATATCTGGCCAAATTTTGTCCAAAAATTGTGGAAGTGATAGATTAATGAGTTTTTTTTTTTTGTGTGAAGCTCTACCTCAATGACAACCATTCCAAGACTAGCCATGGAGTGTGCACTCAAAATCAAAGATGGAGATGTAGTCTTTCCATTCTTTGCCTTGGTCTAGTAACAAATTGAGGAATATTTGACATCTTTTTTGCTCGAGTCATTAGAGTCTAGCTAGGAAGGAGCAAGGTATGTGGAAATGCTTCCTTCACCAATCTAAAGAGGAGAGAGAGTGCAAATTTTCTTCCAAACTTTAACAGTTATAATATAGAGATGCACAAATTATAGAGAATAGAGTAATAACATAATCACTACAAATACATGCAAAACAAACAACATAAGGTAACACCAAATTTACATTGGGAAAACCCTTTCAAAAGAAAAACTCCACTCCAAAAGCATAACTCAGTGTATTCACTGTAAACAAACTGGTTATAGTACAATCTCAAAGCCAAGATCTTTGAGGATTCACAAGTGTTACAATTATGGAATAAATCCAACAACATAATGATACTTGTAAAATAATCTCATTACAACTCCAAAATACAACACGTGCATTTATAACCTCTTTGTATGCACACATGCAAAGCACATGGACATGCAAAACTCACTCTTGAAATAATAAATTTACATTACCAACTCTGTCAATGACTTGAGTTAACTTCAACAAATGGGTCCTACATGTCAACTATAACACTTGCCAAGAAAGTCTAACACCTCTCTTAGTCAACTCTCACATACTGAAATCATCAATTATCCATATTTAATTAAATAGGCATATAAATAAATAAATAAACATGCTAGGAATTATCAAAGGTCGGGAAACCTTTTTCCTAACATAGATTTGTTGTAAAGACAAGCTTATTATGATGTGAGTAATCATGAAGTAGATTCTACAAAGTGTCCAATTCTAATACCATTGTATGGGTAGCATCCCCATAAAACTTCCACCTACCATGCTTAGATTGAGAGCTCGTTAGGGCATCCTTGAATGAACAAAAGTAGGCTTGAGATTATTTGTAGCCACATTAGAGGGATTTGGAAAGATCCTATAAACAAATCTTTTATGTGGAGATTGCTAATGCCATCATTGAAACATGATGCAAAGGTTGAAGGACAAAATAAGGTTTTAACAACTTTTAAAAAAATGTGAAATTCATGAATGTTTGCACAACCCAATAACCCTTTCTTAACTCGAGTGTTTTACTTGATCTAATGTCATTTTGATTAAATGTAATTGAAAAGAAAAAAAGAATTTCAATTAAATTTATAAAGGATTCAAAGAATTTCAATTAAATTTATAATGGATTCTGATGAAGTATAAATCAAATATTTTAAATTGAATCAATTATAAAATTTAAATAATTAGGTTGAATGTTGAATTCATAGCCAAAAAGTTATTCTATATTGTAAATGGATTAAAGATTATCTACTAAAAATATACAAATATGGATCAAATACTCTTTGTGAAAAATCAAGAAGCAAGTTTCAATTTTAAAAGTGTTAGATATGACTTTATCCCCATATTTAGAACCACGACTCTTTTAATTAAGCATGGAAAATGATGGAAACCATGCATGATGGTATAAATCTCTCCAAAACCATTTAGATAATCTTGAATTATCCACTACTCCCATGAAAGGGGATGAAAATCATAAATTATTTATCTTAAATAAATAATATTAAATCTCAATTAGACAGTAACAATAATAAAATATTAGTCTTCATTATTTAGATGAATAATCATGAGAAATTCTAAAAGTCAAGAATTTATCAAATATGTATCTAAAAGTCAAGAATTTATCAAATATAATCTTGCAACCCCCTTAAACTTCTTATTTAAGAACATATAATGTCAAATTTAAATTCAAAATAAAATTTCAATATTGTTTTTGATTAATTAAGCAGGGGAAGGGCCTTGATCCTGTGGTTACACAACAAGAACAACAAAAAGAGAAATAGGCTGGGAAAAACAACAACAACCACTGCCAGAACACAACAGACTAATATAACCATAACCCAAAATGGTGTGCAGGCCAAGTATCCAAAAGTGTAACCACATAACCATAATAAGCTTAATAAAAAACAAAATCCTTATACTAATCCATATAATAGTATGTAGACAATTAATAAGGTTAACCAAAGTCCAGTTGGTACGTAACCATAAAAAGCTATAATAAAATAGCAGTATGAGATAATAAAACTAAGAACCAAAATTTTCAAAGCAACCATAATAATCGTGCAAGAGGAACACAAAAAAGAGAAACCATGCCATTACTTGGAATTGGCAATCGGCTCCCAATAATCACCAATTTGGGACACAAACTCCCTCCAATTTGGGCCATCTTCATCATCCTGGTCCTTGTCTTCACTTTCCCCATCTTCTTAAGCATCTTCTTGATCTTAGTTTTGTCTAGAGGTCGCACCCACCATGGCATAATGCATGAGACCATTGGTGACCTTCATTAAGGTGATGATAGCCTTCTCCATCTCGTCCATTTGTACCTGCATAAAAGTTATCTTGCTTTTCAGAAAATTAATGTTAGAATCCTCAGGAGAATTAGAGGCAATGGCTTTGTTCTCTGTTTCAATGGTCTTCATCATAGCAACTCTTGATTCCTCATCCCTCCCATTGTATTCTTCCTTGTCATCTTTGGCCTCCTCCAAGTCCTCCTCTCCATATCATACACACACTCTTCAAATTCCAAGTTTTCACTTTCATCATCAACTTATGGCTCAAATTCTTCTACCACCATTTGTTCATCCTCATCTTGGACCATCACTTTCTATTTTCCCTTTTTGTCCAATGAGGCAACCTTAGCTAAACACACCAATCTTCGACCCCCATTACTTGAACCCGACTACCCTTCCTCCATATCATCTTGTTGATTCCCCTCTTGGTCTTCATTTATGGTAATGACCACACTATTTTTTCAATTTAGTTTTCATATTCTTAGCCCTTAGTGGTTCAAGTAGCAACAACGAGTGTTTCTGCTTCTTCGAGGTGGTTGACCAAATCAAACTCAAATATTTTTTCACAGAGGCCGACTTACTAGTAGGGGTAGAGGGTTTGGAACTATGAGCAGCCAAGGGGGTGGCATTCACAACGGAACTATCCCTAGGAGCAATAATATGAGGTTGAGGCCTAGGGTTAGGCTCCAAATTGGGATTAGCAACAACTAAGGGTTCATCTTCCACAACAACATTTTGATTAAGGATGTTCTACCTAGCAGCCAGAGGGTTTCCATGTGGGTTATTAGCTAGGGCATACTTGTAGAGGGAAAGCATAAGACCTTGGTGCAATGGGGGATTCACACCATTCTCGATATTTTGTTGCAAAGAAGATAACAGGTGAAAGGGAAAGTTAATGTGTTCATTATGGCGAATGTGGTTAAGCACGAGAAAATGATAAGCATGGACTATCATGTATCTTCCCTCTAATGTAAAATATCTCATAACAAACATACTTACGAGTGCAAAAGGTGGCGGGAGTTCCAACCAAGCATACCCATTTTGGAACCAAGCAAGTTTCTCTCCATCATGAAGAAAATTATCCACAAACACCTGATAGTCGGCTCCAGTTTTCTTAGTAACCTTTCTTCTTGCACTCTCCAAACCTAACACCTCCACAATAAGCTGAGTGGTGACCTCAACTTTCACCACCCGTATAGTCACCTGACCTTTTCTTTAAGAATTTGTGAATTTGGTCATTAGGATTTTGTTATATCCTTTCATCGCCTAAAAAAATGAGACCATTCACGCCCTTCTAAACAACCTCTAGAGGTTGGAATTTTTCTTGAGAGTCGAGAGTTGGGAGGTTCCATACATTCTTGGCCCTCCCATTTTGGAAATCTGTAAAATTTTAGGGTTTTTCTTTTGCAATCCTTTCTTCATACCACCACAACACCCAGACACCCAACTCACCTTGCAGAGCACATAAGATCTAAATTATTTGAATGGTGAAAACTTATTAAAATGTATATCGAGAACTAGTTGGTTGAAGAGACCTCTAACACGATCCCTAGGACAAAATTAGCATGATTACCTTTTCTAATAATAAATGAACCCAGATATTCCATTACAAGTTGATCCTCGATTAAGAGGTGGGAAATGACATTTGACACTTCGTAGAATTGTGATTTCACACAAGCCTTAGAAATGAAATTAACCATGTGATCCTAGGTGTTCTTGGGAATGATAGAGAAATTAAATGTTGCATATGGGGATATCTTCTTAATACCTTTCGTACCAAGATTGCCATCATTAATATTTGAGCCCCTTTCATCATGAAATTTAAATGTGCCCCTATACTAGTCCCTTGTCACAACCTTATAAGTTATATACATTTTCATATTTGTCTTTTAGCACTTTATCGTTCATTGCTAAAGGCAATTGGCTCAACTCCCATCGGGTCCATGTTTTGCACATGAGGGTTGCGTTGGTAGCATTGTCAGCAGAGTGATTACCTTCCCTGAACACGTGTTGGATGCGACCGTGAGTAAAGAATTTCATAAGTTCCTTATAGTTGTCAATTATATCCTTTAGTTCCCATGGAACTGCAACACCACCTTTCAACATGTCAACAATTAGTTTTGAGTCTCCTAGGATGAACTTCTGAAAACCAAATTCTCTTAACATCTTGATTCCTCCCCACATTGCCATAGCTTCAACTTTGTTAATGGTGCAGATACCCAAAATTTTCCCATATCCCACTGTACAATCTCCTAGGTGATTTCTTAGCAAACCCCCCACCCTTGCATTTCCAAGATTACCTTTTGAACACCCATCAAAGTTGCATTTAATCCATTCCCTTTCTAGAGGAGTTGACACTGTAGTCTTCCTAGAGAGTTGTACAATTGATATTGATAAGGTCCTTTATACCCCATAGCTTCTTGATTTTTAGTTCTTTATAAGTGGGCAATTATTTTGAATAGTTGCACCCGCCTACATCCACGTTTTCCTATATCTGAGCCTTTATTGATATACATAACTCCTGGTTGTTTCTCTCAGTTTCCCTAAATATCCTATTGTTCCTTTTCCTTCCAAATTCCCCATGTTATGAAAGGAGGGGCTTGGTTTCAGAGGTCCAATATTATCTTGTGGGAGTAAGGACTAAGAGACCAACTTTCAAAAAAAGACTTCATGGAAGGAGGGAAGACCCAATCAATGAGAAGCATAGGGAGGAAAAAGGACCAAACTTCTCTAGAGAACAAATAGTGAAATAAAAGATGCTTACCAATCTCTTCGTCTTGCTTACATAGGACACGTCTGTTAACTAGCTATAACCCCCTTCTTACAAGATTACCAATAGTTAAGATACTTCAATGGGAGATAGCCCACTAGAAACAATTAACTTTAGGGGTTAGGGTTTTTATCCACACCTTGTCCCAATGAAGATCTCTGCAATCAATAAGAGGTTTTTCCAATTCCTTGTAGGCATTTTTGACTGAGAAGCATCCAAATGGGTTCTTAATCCATAGTCATTCATCTTCCTGATATTTAGAGAATAAAGTTTCCTTCCCAATGAGGTTGTTTAGCCTTTGCACCATAGGCTCCCAATTGTGTTGTGTAGACTATTAAATTCAATCCCTTTCGGTTCATCTGCCTCCCAATTAATGTAATGTGCCACCTTTTTGCCACAAATTGTAGTCAAACTCTATTTCAAGGGGTTGAGGCCATCTATTGAAGAGAGAGGGAGCTCAACAATCCAAGAGTTCTTCCAGAAATCAATATCCTTTCCATTGCTAATACACTTTCTCACTCCCAATTTTAGCACATTTTTGTTTTTGATAAGATGGTTCCAAAAGACAGATCCATAAGGCAGATCAAAGGAAGTGAGGAAACAACTAGGTTGTCTATTCCTGAGGTATTTAACTTGAAAGATCTTAACCCAGTCCTTAGTCCCTTCCAAAAGGCTCCACCCCATTTTGTTAATAAGAGCTTTGTTGAAGAGTTTAATTCTCCTTATCCCCAATCCACCAAGATCTTTTGGGGTACACACTTTCTCCTAATCAACCAACTCCACTTTGTTTTTTTCTTTAGTACCAGACCACATGAATCTTCTCTAGATTTGTTCAATTTTTTCCACAGTAAAGGTCAAAAATTTTCAATATTGTTATTTATTGCACCAAAATTATTTTCCCCAAAATAAGGGTGTGATCCAAACCAATCGCCTAATTTTTTTGAAAATAAGAAACTCGTTTCTAATAAGTATTATTTTTATGGTACTTGTAATAAATGCCATATTTGTTGTTAAAGGGAAACGATTGTTGTTCAAAGAAGGATAATAAGAGTTATTTAATAACAAAAAATCAATTAATAATAAAAGAAGGAAACAACCTAATCAAAACTATAATTATACTAAAAATAACAATCAAAAATCAAAGAAAAATCAAAAAATTATTCTCTTATTATTCAATCATGTAGCAAATAAAGAGCACTTAGGTGGCATTGGTACAAGTAGAGATGGAAGATATCAAAAATCCAATTTTTTGGTGTCTTCTATATTTTAGTAAATTGTATTTTTGAAGGCCTTCATAACAAAATTTGGCTTTGAAACTATCGTCAGTCCCTTTAAATGAATATCCAAAAGCATGCTACTCAAGGAGTTAAAATTAGAGCTCTTGGAAAACTTCCCAATGGTGTATAAAAGTCTAGATTTTGACCATTGAGCTAGGAGTTATGACCCTACCAAGTTGGGGTACCAAAATACACATTTCTTTTGAAAATTTATATTATTTTTGTTATTTTTTCACGTCTAGTTGTTCATTTCAAATTCTAAAAAATGTAGTGACTATTGAAAATTTTCTACATAGCCCCATGAGAGAAAAGCATGAATGAAAGCTTATAGAATAACCATAATGCAAGATCAAATAGACAAGCCACAAGATAACACAAAATATAGCCTCTAGGAAAAAACCAACCTCCAAAAGCATCCACACTTTGTGTATTACTCATCAATAGAAACATTACAATGCACTTATAGAGTTTCCATGAATACTTCTAAAACATCAAGTTCCTTCAATGTACTATCCATGTGTCCAAGCATGTAACCACCCATCCCATGCCATGCTTAACATATGCACTCACAAGAAAAACACAATACTATGACAACCCACTCACTTAACAAACCTTAATCACAAAACATGTGCTTTCTTTTATAGGCTCAAACTCACACAAATAAAACAAAGTGGTAAGATAAAACCATGAGTACACAAAATCATTGACCCCTCGACCCTTATTTACTTTTTGATATTTAAGTTCTCACAATATTAAATAATTTTCCTAATTAATTATTTTATCTTACACATAAAATAACTAACCCAATATTACATACAACTTTATAAGTGAACCTAAATAAACATTTAATATGATTAAACACATCTCTTAAATACACCACAACTAAATATTTATTTATTTTACATAATAAAATCATCCATATAATACAAGGTGTACACCACCTATTCCCAACACAGATTGCATGCTAGATATTGAAGAATTCAGATAATTATTCTACCTCTATTCATAACTTATAGTTGTGATAAGACCTATAATACATATTTATAAACTAATATATAAAATCATGTCATACTTAACCCCTAAATTCACATTTCTCTTTATATATGTTTCATGAAAAACTCCAAATATTATTTGAATGCATAAGTTATTATCCATGAGATATTAAGGGTTATTCAGGCCTTTTTTCCATTACATAATAGTGTTTATAGTGATATACGTCTATTGGATTCAATGTAAATTGTGTTAAATATTTTTGCATTTGTTTCAAAATAAAATAGAGATGATTCCTCAAACATGGTTCTCTCTTTTCTTAATACTCTTAAGAGATTTATATGGAAATGTTTAAGAGATTCAAACATTTTATGAATATTTGTGTTCTTAAAAATTTAAGTTAATTTTGAGCTATCAAGTGGCATAATCATATTGTGTTAATATCTTCAATATTCGCATGACCATATTATTTTTTATGTAAAACTATGAAATGGAAAAATACATGTATATATTTTTTTGCAATAAATAGTTAAAATAGATTATCATTTTAATTTTTTTGATGCTGATTTTCATTAGAAAATATAGATATTATCTTTCACGCTTATGTTAATGAGATTTACAAAATGTAGAGATATTTTTTGTCATTTTCATATATTTTTTACATAGAAACTAAAATATAGAAGAATAAATCTCAATTTGATAAATTGAAGAGGGAGAAATATATAGATACTATAAACACAAAAGACTCAAATGGCTTGAAAATATAATCCAAATTCATTGCCAATATCTAAGAGTTAACATAGATATTATTCTCTAACATTTTATAATAAAACTTAAAAGACTTTTAAATAAGCTAATAAAGAAAAGAAGGGTGATTTTGTGCAATTAGAGCATGACACTAATTAAAAATAATATATGAGCATGTACATCCACCTTCAAATATAAATGTTGATTATTGGTTATATAAAACTAAATATAATTTCAATGGTGAAATTAATAAAAATATGGAAATTTTAGTCACTAGAGGTTTGACTTAGTAACGTGGTTTTTCTTACGAAGAAATATTTTCCTAAGTGGAAAAATGAGCACAATAAATATTCTTATTGCTTTAGTAGCCCAAATAGCTAGAAGATTCACTCGATGAATGTGAAAATAAATTTCTAAATGGTGCCCTCTAAGAAGAGATATATGTCTCAAACAATTTTTTTGAACCAAACAAAGAGATATATGTATGTAAACTAAAGAGAACATTTGTATATTGTGGTATCTTCTTGTATATTGTCATATCTTCTTAGATAAGCTTTGAGAACTTGGTATGTACATATCAAAAGTATGTTTCAATTTTATGAATTCTTTGTGTTATTTTGACAAATATTCATCTATTAAAATTTTAAATGGTTAGATTATATAATTGTGCTATACATGGATGAATTGCATATTATAAGTAATTTATTAACTCTTAGACATACAAGTATAAACGAAAATTGAATCAATCATTTGAGATGAATAATTTAGATCTTCATCATTTTGTGAATGATTGTATTCTAGAATCAATATTCTATTAAGATATCTCAAGAAAATCACTCATGATTTTTTTCATAAATTTAATATGATGGATTGTAAATTGACTAATATACCTATTAAAGTATCTATTGAGTTAAGACCCTAACCCATCATGGGAAAAGCCTAATCCTACCTTATACAAAAAAAGAGAGTAGAATGTTTGATATACTTAACTAAATCTAGACTAGATATTACCTATGTAGAAGGTATTATGTATTTAGATTTATGTATGATTCTTATGTGGAGCATTGAAAAATAATAAAAATCATATTAAAGTTTATCAAAGGTGTAATTAATTATTGTCTTTATTGCTCTTGTACTGAGAATAATAATATTTGGTTATTGTGACATTGATTTTGTTGATGATTCTAGTGATAGAAAATATACTTCAAAATTTGTCCTCAACTATGGTGCAAGGGTTATCACATCAAATAGTCAAAAACAATTTATTGTGGTAGTCAAAAACAATTTATTGTGGTCCTTTCATCTAGGAGACTTATTACAAAAGTGCAATAAAAGAAACAAAGGGGTCAATATAGTTGAAGAGATCCATATAGGTACCAATGAGAGCACCACTTTATTATGTTAGCCAATATTATACTACTCTTGCCAACAATCTAATGTTACATCAAATAACAAAACACATTGAGTTTCATTCACAGTTCATTTGAGAAAATTCAATAAATGTAGTTTAATGATGGGCTTGAATGAGTTTTTTTGAGGAGTGTGCATGACAATGACACCTCCTAGTGGCCAACTATATATAAGTATCAAAACTATAGGTAATGTACTTATAAACTTAACACACATTGGATACTCGACATATATTTTATCTATGTAGTCTAGAATTCATGATCTTCATCTTGACATATATTTTATCTATGTAGTTTAAGTGCGTTAGGGAATAATGTTTAGTTTTGGGCTAGGCTATTTATGAGTAGTGTCAGTAACATTAATATAACTCCATTTAATATAAGGTTTAGGTTTATATTTACATTTATGACTTATATGATCATAAGGGGTTGATTATTTAATTAATAGTTGAAATATAAAGTAATTATTAATTAAATAGAATTTAACTTATGACATATATAACAATTTGGTTTGAATATTAATTAATAAATTAGTATAAATATTATTTTCTCAATTAAAATCATATACACCTAAAATTGGTCTGGAGAATCCAATTAATTAAATACAAATTATCTGATTAATTATCCTAAATTCCTCTACTATTGAATAAATAGAAATATTTATTTATATAGTTCACCTTCACATTCACATTTAAATTCTTCTAATTCTTCTATTATCTCATCTTAATTAAATAAACAAAATTAAATACTTTGTTTGATTTAATTATCATTTCCCTATTTTATTCTATCACACCAAATCTTAAATTAATTAAATAAAGGTCAAACACTTTATTGATTAATTACCATATTTTTCTATTTTAATTTAATAAACAACTTCTACAGTTTGTTCTATTAAATTATTTATCCCTCTTTGGCTAATTTAAATAAATAAAAAGTATTTAAATTAAGGCATAAAGAATATTCCTCTATATTTCTTCAAAAAAACCAAATTAGATATCTTATGTCTAATTTATGTCAAAAATATGTCTAAATTAATTGATTCAAACTTCACGGGAAGATTTGGAGACAAATTGGAAATTCATCTCTCAATCCTCTTCCATCAATCCTTCCTATTCTCTTGCCTGGTGTTTTCATGGGTAGAGACAATTCCCAGAATCTTCTCAATCTCCTCCGTCTCTCACCATTCAATCCTCCAGATTGAATCCAAGCCTCTACTTTGTTGCCCTTGTGCAAAGTTGCTGCCAGGAAATCTATAAATACAACTTCATTCAACAAAGAAAAGATCCAGATTATCAAGTTTGTGCAATCTTATTCTGTAAGAAATCATTCAAGCATTCAAGCATTCAAGCAATAACATCATAGCTTTATCTCATAATCATGGCTGAATTTAGTTTGTTGCAACTTTCTTTTATTTGAATTCATGTCAAGTTTAGTAATCATCATATAGGATTAGTTTCCTGTATTTAACATCCTTCTTGTTCTTCAGATTGTCATTTTAACAGTCACATTGCTTACACGATCTGAGAGCCATAGTGGTTTAATAAATATTTGGACATAGAGAGCAATATGACTCTTTCAAATGAATTTTTGGTTTTAATAGCTTAATTCGTGGTTGAATTCTTTGATATAATGTCGTATTAAGAAGTGTCTTTAGTTGTTTTTACTCTTACATATTTTGCACTTACAAAAATATATCATTCTTTAATTCAAAATATATAACCACTAAAAATGGTATCAAATGGTATCATCCAATATTCATGGATTCTCATGTGATGAGTTTAACATATCATTGGATATGTGAATTTAACAATTATTTAATTTTGCAAGAGATATTGAGGTTGTATGTGGAGGGAGGGATTAGAGATTGAAAATTCTCAGCATAACATAATATTTTGTGAGACTTTTGACTATAAGGATTTCCTCAAATAATTATTTAAGGTTTTTCTCATGTAAAATTTATGTACTATAACATTGTCTCCACATGGTTTAATTCATTATCATAATAAATGACTAGATTTGATTAATTATTGTAATATATGAAAAATATAGTTTGTTTAGAAATCATTTTAGTTTCCCAATTAAATGTTCTTTGTATAGTACTCCTAAAGCATAATGTTATTAGGGGTCATACCCTTATAATATTTATATATTTTTCTAATATAAGGTTATACAATCTTATATATTATGTTCTTTATTAAGTATACCCCATTTAAGATAATTATAGTCTAATAAATATTAGATTATTAATTATTTGTGAATGGTAGTTGTTGAATAGGTGCAACTAATACCCCTTCAAGCATTTTGCCACCCTTTCTCCTATATTTAAGGAGGTTTTCTCTCATTTGAGAGTGTAAATTTGGAGGTTGATAATGAATTATATCACTATGCACATGAGGTATTATTTACCATGTGGAAGTATGTAGAGGAGTGTCCCCAAGTTCAATCTAATTTTTAATAGACTATTTTTTGCAAGTGCTTTAATAAAATGATGCTTTATGAGTTTTTTTTATCTAAAAGGGTTTTTTCCCATGTATATCTTTTGTAGTGTGTAAAATCTATTTTTGTATGATTCTTGTTTTATTTTTTTAATTTTTTTTTATAATCATTTAGTATTATGAGATCTTATTTTCTAACAATTATGCTAGGATGAGTCTATTGCTTGAGAATAAAGTGTTTTGATACTATTTGTATTTTTAAAATATAAAATGTTTAGATTATCCTAATAGTGTTACAATTTCACAAAAATATTTTCTCATTTGAAATAAAGCTATACAAAAAGTATAAATGTACAAACAAATGAGGATCAAAATATAAATTTAAAAAACTAATTGTAGAATAGAAAATAGCATGAAAAGTGGGATTTGGAACTAGAATTTGGAGTTCCCTAGTTGGAATGTTTAAATAGGTGTAGATTTTTGCATGATGCATTGTTGTACATATAGCACTTAGTGATTTAGAGGTATAGTAAACTCATTTTTTCCTAGAATTTTTACTCAAACACACAAAAAAGAACACAAAAAACATAATAATAATCTAGGGCACACACATAATTCTCATAGTCCATGACATTAGAACGAATCATTTCCAAATTTGACTGTGAGTTTATTTCACTGACATTTCATATCAAACTCCATGATCCATCATCATTATGTAGCAAGTAAGAGAAGATAAATGAATGGTTATTAGTAGACTAGGCTAGTTAAAAGGAGGAGGAGAGTAAAGGGACATGTGACCCAAGAATACATAAGTGAGGAGTGGAAGGTAGACACTTATTTGAATTAAAAATACAAGAACATAATTATACAAAACATAACTCAATACATGATCTCAATATGATAGAATACCAAGAAAAATATGTGAAAGATAGTGTGTGACCAAGAATGAACAAAATAATTGGTCATGAACACTCCTTTTCACACATTTTGTTGATTTTTTTTCTTGGCATTCTATTATATTGGGATCATGTATTGAGTTTTATCTTGTCTTTCCTTTCTTGCTATTTTGATTCAAAGTAGTGACTAATTTCTCCTTATCCCCTATGTCCTTGTGGATCCCATGTCCCCTTACTCCCCTCCTTATTTTAACTATCTTGGTTTACTAATAATCATTCATTTCTATTCTCTTTATTTTTTCCTCTCAATGATGGATCATGGAGTTTGATCTAAAATATAAAAGAAATAAACTCAGTCAAATCCAAAAATAATTCATGCTAGCAATTCAGGTGACAATATATAATATACTGATAAATAAATAGAGATAAGTCCATGTATTTAAATGAGAGAACTAAAATTATAGCAAAGAGGAAGACTATGCAAAACTTTTTGTGATTGATCATTTTATCAAATATGTATTAGCTAGGAAAATAGGAGAATGTTTAGGGTTGTATAGGAGTTTTCCAAGAGTGTTCATGCTCTTATTTTAGTCTTTTGACCTTCACAAGTATCCAAATGTTAAAAAATATAAAATACCGTATGTCTATCAAGGTAAGAGTGATAAAATCTATGACTATTCAATCCCTGGTCTATAGGGATAACACCCTATTATGTAAAAAAATTAATGAGGTAATGGGTGATCCCACAATAGTAGTTTATAATTTTTGGCCAAACTGGACACTGAAATTATTATTTTTAACTAAATCTTCACATTTAGGCACCTATAGCGGTTAAACCACGAGGAATTTGAAAATGATGCGAACTAGAGTCTAATCACATTTTGGATGTAGATTCTAAAAATATTTTTTTCAATTTTTTTGGAATCAGATTGCACTTCTTTTTCCATCTCCCACGAAAACCAGTTTTTTTCAGAAAACAACATTTTTAAAAAGTGACTCTCACCGTATCCAACATAACTTTTTTTGTATGAAGGATAAAATTCTATTTTTTTTGAATTTAGATTTGTAACTATGATATCTAGCACTTTCATTTGGTCTCCTAGGTTTTTATTGAATATTTTTTCCTTAATCAAGTTTCGAAGTCAAACCAATTGCAATTCAGACATAGGTGGACTGTATACAACATAACTTTTTCTGTATGTATCGAAATTCAATTTTTTTTTTTTTAATAGATCAAGAACATCAATACCCAGCATGAACATATTTTAGAAAAAATTATTTTTATAATCTGCTATTTTTCCACATGTGCAAAACAAAGAGCTTGATTTTCGGTGAAAAACCTATGTTTAATAAAACTAAAAAAACACGTACATAATAAAACCAAAACATATTAAAATTTTATTCGTTGGATAGCTCGTTCTAAGGACTACCATCTTCCAGTTGGGTTTGTGAAGTCTCCTCCATTTTCGTCCTCAAACTGAGCTTCAAAGGGCATAAATATGATAAAATTTGGTGGAAGAGGGGGAGAAGGGCAAAAAAGTGGGGTTTGAGCGAACCCCCCTTCGCTCGAAAGGGTGAAGGGGGGTTCGTTCAAAGGGGGATTCGCTCGAACCCCCCTTTTTTTGAAATTTTCATTCGTTTCTATGAAGAAATGTGACATCATAGGGTTCGAGTGAACCCACCATGCAAAAGGGGGTTCGCTCGAACTAGGGGTTCGATCGAACCCCTCTTTTGGGTTCGTGCGAACCCCCTAGCTTGAACAAACCCTTTAAAACAGGAAATTTCGAATGTGTGAGGATTTTTACAAATTTCCTTCCTCATCAAAATTGTACACCACTATTATGGGTTTACCCCTAATAAGAGGTGAGGAGATAAATATGATAGAACAATAGGATATATGCAACCAATGGTTGAACACAGGTTGTCATTGATGTCAAAGGTGCTCGCTGATGTCAAAGGTTTTTGGTCAAAAGATATGTGAGAATTAAATGCAATTTTATTGTCATATCATTTTGAGTTGAAAAAGAATATATTGCTAGCTATATTACTAAAATCAGTTGAGGATTGTCTGTAGTATCATACTACACCTATTCATATTGGTAGAAGTGATTTGGTGGTCTAGTCTGGAATGTTGGAGGTTATTTATTTAGGATAGAGAGATTTCTCTAGAAATGCAGTCATGTTTTGTATTTCCTTTTGGACACACATTCTTCTTTGTAGTTTGGGTGGAAAGTACATGTCTGCACACATTCTATCATATTCCAAAGTTTTTGGAAGTAATGTTTAGCATGAAATGAGTTTGAAGTGACATAAGGTTCTATGTTTCTATCTATAAAAAATTGGTGTTCTACAAACTATGCGGCAATGGCTAGTAGCATGTGGAAGCTAATGTTAGCATGGAGAGTTAAGATAGGTCTTGGTTAAGGCTCCCATGGAACCTCTTGGTATCATGTTCTTTTTATGGCAACAAATTTGACTTAGGACCAACCTGTTACATGTTTCATGTAATTTGAATATAGGTTCATATTATGTCATCTTGGTTAATTGTGGATCCCTAGCTGACATAGTGTGATGTTGTATGAAGATGGTGGTATATAATCATCATCACTTTGCATTATAAATTTGCAAAAGTGTTTTGTGAGAACAAGAGAAGAGAAGGTGGTGAGTGAATATACAAGGATGTGAATGTGAGAGCATCTATGCAAGCTAGTGTTATTCAATGTGAGTTACATCTCAATTGTGTGTCATCATTAGAAGATCATAATGAGTGTTTTAGAGTGTCTAAAGCAAGTTTAGACCTTGTGTGAGTTGTATTATCAGCATTGAAGATCCACAAGCCTTATCATTGTAATCTGGTAGGACTAGTGTTCTATTTGTTGAATTAACATTTGTATTGAGGATTGGTGTTTCTAGTAGGTTGGTGCCTATAGGTAAAATTGGAGATTGGTGTATTTGATAGGTTGGTGCCTACTTCATATTGTAAAACTCCTCATTATAGTCTTTGTTAGAGTAATAGGTTGTTTACTTGATTAATTTGATCATGTTGATTAATTAATTAAGTCACCCTTACTTTATTTCACTTAAGCTAAACTTAGGAATCTTTATTTTGCATTATTAAATTAGTCATGTTGTCTCATTCATTATGATTTTGACACTTGTCACATGCTAATTTAATCTTCATCCTAGGGTTCTCACTTTAGGTTTCGATCTCCTTTCTTAAGGATTGATCTCTTTGTAATTATTCACTTCTCGGGTAATGCATCTTTTGCTTCATGTTTGCAGAGAACCATTCTTGTGTCTCTTGATCTCCTTTGGTGATAGTTATTTGCTTACAGGTGTTCATTGGGATCTGTGAGGTTGGATTATCAACTTCTACATGGTATCAAAGCTCTAGATCTGCAAGTTTCTTATTCCCTTTTCGAGAGATCTTGCCTTGAAGTAGTTTTTCAGTGCATCTAGGGTCAAATCAGACCTCTCCATTAAATCCAGAGCTACTGGAGTAGTCAAGATTGATCTTTGTTTTGTCAAATTTGGCTTTCGTTTGTCAGATCTATGAGGTTTGAAGATTTGGTTTTTCTAGATCTAGACGGTACCTAATTTTTCGGAGCATTTTGAGCCCAAATGGACCTCACCATTGCGTCTGCAACAGCCAAAAACCCTAAGATCAACTGCAAAATCATCAAAATCCGAGCAGTTGATCTCTGAGTTAAAAAAAATTGCTTGTATGGCCTCGTACGTCTGCACGCAAATTGAGAAAAAAATTACAAGCCTTGTAATTTTTTATTTTATTTTTCGTCAAAAAAAAAAAATTGTAATTTTTTTTGCTTTGTTTTAAAAAAAAGAAAAGAAAAAGTCTTTTTTAAAAGGCTGAGGCGGGCCTATAGTACGCCGACTGACCGTACTGTTAGCAGTCGGCAGCAGTGCAGTCGTCCGACGGTCTGAGAGTACCGCCAGCGGTGCAAATTTAATCCCCCAGTCTATGTTTTTTGCCTTTTGAGGGCAATTTTCTTCCGGAGGCCATAACTTTTGCCCACAGTGTCAAAATCGGGCAAACAAGATATCGTCGGAAAGATGATTTAGAGTGCTTTCCATTGGTGCAGGTATGTTTTAGAGATTTTTTCCCCCAGTCTATGTTTTTTTTCCTTTTGAGGGAAATTTTCTTCCGGAGGCCATAACTTTTTCCCACAGTGTCAAAATTGGGCAAACAAGATATCATCGAAAAGATGATTTAGAGTGCTTTCCATTGGTGCAGGTATGTTTTAGAGATTTTTTCTCAGGTCCCTGTTATTTCTAGTCAAAGTCAGATCTTTTTTTCGAGAGTTGCCTTCAGTGTTTTCGACATAACTTTTGCATATGATGTCGAAAATGGGCAAACAAGATATTGTCGAAAAGCTGGTTCTGATCTCTTCAAAGTGGTGCACGTGGTTTCCATATTTGATTTTTGTTTTTTTTCCATAAATCCTTTTTCTTAGTTGTTGTCCTTTTTGGACCTTATGGGCTCACATTGCATGTATTTTTCATTTGTAAACACATTGAAATAAAGTGCCTTAGCTTTGTATGTGTAGTATTGAGATTCTTGTACATCACTTTGTGCCTTGTTGTAATCACACTATGTTATAAAGTTCCATGGGGGATTTTATGTTATGCCTTTGTTTGCAATCATACCTTTGTCAAGTGAGTGTCTCTTCCACGACAACAACCTCATGTGTGTGTGCCTTTTGTTTGCATACCCTTTATATGTGTTGGTACTTTCATGTTTGCACATTCAAATGTTTTTGATTCTTCTACATGTGCTTCTTTCTAGCATTCAGTTTCATTGTACCTATCACACCTCTCCCTTTTCAACATTATGAGGGGGTTTCTACTTTTGGTGCTAATGCTTCTTTAGTTTCGCGTTTGAGTGAGCTATGTATACAATATTTGTTCCTATGTACTAGGCAGATGCAGCGGCTGGTTAGCCATGCATTTCGTTGAGATGGAGCACTTACCATATGGACACTCTTACATTCCTGTTTTGGAGGCGACCTTCCATTTTTTACTTGATCAGTTCTTTAGATTATCTGTATCTTTGAGTTCTTGATGTTTTGCCTTGGTTTGCCATCTGATTCGAGTAGTGGAGTTGTGGGCACTCATGCAGATTCTTGTCTTCTTGATCCTGATCATCATCTGTTACAGTGAAGGTTCATCTTTTAGCATTTCAACAATCATTCTATGACAATGTTTGTAGCTTCTTCATGCTTTTGTGGTTTTCATCCTTTGTTCCTATCTTTTGGGATAATTTTTTCCTGATTGGAGGCTTCTTCATCCTTCATTTTTGTTCGGAGGCCTCTTATACCTTCACTTGTATTTCTCTCTTTTGGAGAAGAGTTTTTCCCATGAGGTTTTCTCTTTTTCTCCTGTTGTGAGAGATCTTTTACATTTGTACATGGGTACCTCATCAAGCCTTGTTTGTCGGGACCCATCTTTTCTTTCATGCATTTGCCCTCAGTTTTTTAGCTTCTCCCTAAGTTCATCTTAAGGGGGGTGTTAGAGTAATAGGTTGTTTACTTGATTAATTTAATCATGTTGATTAATTAATTAAGTCACCTTTACTTTATTTCACTTAAGCTAAACTTAGGAATCTTTATTTTTGCATTATTAATTTAGTCATGTTGTCTCATTCATTATGATCTTGACACTTGTCACATGCTAATTTAATCTTCATCCTAGGGTTCTCACTTTAGGTTTCAATCTCCTTTCTTAAGGATTGATCTCTTTGTAATTATTCACTTCTCGGGTAATGCATCTTTTGCTTCATATTTGTAGAGCACCATTCTTGTGTCTCTTGATCTCCTTTGGTGATAGTTATTTTCTTGCAGGTGTTCATTGGGATCTGTGAGGTTGGATTATCAACTTCTACATTCTTTTTTTGTTGTAAGGAAGCTATGGTAGTGGATCAATTTCCTACACTAATCTTGAGAGGAGGATAATGCAAAAATTTGCAGGTCGTTAACTATTATAAAAAATTAAATAAATATAGACATAAATATCATGCATACCACAACACAATGATTTACATGGGGAAAACCCTTTTGGGAGAAAAACCCCACACTCTAAAAGCCACCCGATATATTATTCAAAAATCATGAAGATTACAATATACTTGCAGAGCAAGATTCTCATAGGAGTATCACCAACCAAAGATTCAGAGGCAACACAACTACTATTAGACTCTAAGAATACATCACAATGTATAGTCATAGTACACTTCCCTCATAAAATAGGGTTTCCTTCTAGGGCAAGTCAAGCTAACAAAATATTGACCGTAAGATTTGAGACCTAATGATGAATGGTACAAATTTACAATACAATATAGCTTTTTGGGGCATTGCCCTTGAGCCCCCGCTAAGTTGCATGGCCTATAGACCCCCCATTGGGAGTATGATCCCCCTGGGCCCCTCATGGGTGGGGGAACCCCCATTCCCCTCATCGTTGATGTATCAATAGTACCATATGTAATTGCAAGGTTGAGACACACTTTCCCACCATTTGTGAGGCTAGATTTGGACAGTAGATCTAACAACTATTCTCACCATGGTTTTTCCCATCTTGGGTTTCCACATATATCTAGTGTTCTCATGTGTGAATGTGTTATTATGTTGTTGATTAATTATCATTAGGTTTTTTTATTCAAGTTTCATATTTAGATATATATGTTGAAGTAAAGAGTATTAAATAGATCTGATCTAGTGATTCACCTCCCCTCTCAATATTAAATAGTATTGAGCTCGAGGTAGATTTAGGATGGGAAACTCGGTGGCTTAGGAAGGATTATCTTCAAATAAAGAATTATTGTTTCATTGATCAAATTATGCTTTCTAGAGTGTAAGGATTGAATCCTACTTGATGGCTCTTGGATTGGAGGTTTGGTAGTCAGTTATTGATGGCTATGAGATTCCTGAAAGTGTCCCTAGAGATCTATCTAGGAAGAAGGCATATGAAAATAATGTTAGGGCCAAAAATGCTATTCTATGTGGATTTTCTAACTTTGAATTTATGAAGATCATGCGTTGCAGGACAGTGAATGAAGTGTGGACTAAATTGCACAAAATCTATGAAGGTGATGACAAGATTAAAGAATCTAAGCTACAAACTCATTGAAGTCAGTTTGAGAGTCAAAAAATGAAGGAAGAATAAAGCATTGCTACATTTTTGCTCTGGGTTGATGAGGTTGTTAACTCTATTAGAGGTCTTGGTGAAGAACTAAAATAAATTATGATTGTGAAAAAGCTACTTATATCTCTTCTTAGAAGGTTTGATTATAAGGTTTTTTTTGTTGAAAGGATAAAGATTTGAATTATCTAAAAATGGATGAATTGCATGGAATCTTGATTGCTTATGAAATGAGGTTTGATAGTGAAAACTCTGCAAGGAAAGAAATGACATTCAAAGAATATAAGAAGCAAGTTGATTCAGATTCTGATGTTGGATTTGATTTGAAGAAAGCAATTTTTTTCAAAAAATTACAGAGAGGTTTCAAAAAGTATAAAGGTAAGTTACCTTTCGAATGTTTTAACTGTGGTGAAATTGGGCATTTTATAGTCAAGTGTCCTTACAAGGACTCTAACAATGTTGAGCATAAGTATGGAAAGAATTAATCTTTGAAAGGAAATACTTTTAGAGGAAACACAAGAGTTTCTTCATTAATGAAAAAGTTTATTGAATTGATGAAGAAGATCGAGAAATCTCTAGGGATGAAAGAGAATGTTGTATTCATGTCTATGGAAACTACTGAAGATGATGCAAAGATGAATTCTAGAAACAATGATGATGAGGTAGATCTTGTGGAATAATTATTTTGTGTTGGAAAAGAGTTTAAAAGAATAAAGAAAAGAAATGATGAGGAAGTGAAAGATAAAGACAATGCATATTAAAATCTCGAGAAGGTGGAGAAGAAGATCATTAACCTAAAGACTAAGAGATTGTTGTCAAAGGACAAGGATTGTGAAAAAATTGAAGTAGAAATTGTGTTACTAAGAAAATACCTTGACATTATAATTCATTAGCTTAAGATGAATTTTGGAAAGATTGTTGAGATTTTGGATCAGATTATTGATAACCAAAGATATTTGCACATAAAAACTGGTATTGGGTTTGCAAATGGACAAAAGAACACGTTGATAGAGTAGCTTGTGAAGCTTGCTAAGGAGAATCCAAAAAAGACTAGTTTTGGTAGTGAAAAATCAAAACAAAGTACTACAATCAATGATGGAAGAGTGTAGAATGATGGTTTTATCCAAGTTCAAAGGAAGAGTAGAAGATCCAGAAGCCAATATTCAATAGGAAAATGATACAATACTAAGTTCAATCATTCCTTTTTTGGTTATTATTTTAATTGCAATCATTTTGGTCACAAGGTTGTGAATTTTAGAAGGGATTTTCTAAGAAGGAGTAAATTTGTTAGAAGTAAAGCATTTGCACCTTTATACAACTTCAATATTATCTATCATAAGTGCAACAATTTTGGACACATTGCTAGAAATTATAAAAGCAATTTTGTGGTTCATCTATCAAAAATTAAAAAAAAGGGTCATAATGTCAAAGTTATGAATTAGATAAAGTATAGAAGGTGAAACTGAAAGAGAAAAAGTTAGAGAAATCAATGATAGCTCAAATTGCACTACATGCTGAAATGTAAAAAAATGTGTTCATCAAAATGAGGGTTCACCAATGTAAGTTTACCAAAAATAGAAAGGAGAAAAATGGGGTGCGATGAACCTATATTTCTTCTATTTCATTAGGAAATGAGATCCCCCAATGGTGGATTGACTTTCAACCCTAGGTGAGTCAACCCAATTGGAGATCTTGCAAATTTTCTTATGATTGAGGATGGGGTAAAATTTGTTTGAACTACACTTTTGCGAGATAAAAATAAAATAGTAAATGAACACAAATATTCAATGCAAGACCTTAATCATGTAGATGAAGCATAAATCTAGCATAAAAAACAAACTTTTAGTAGATCTAAGAAAGGTAAGACACTATGTACCCGTCACCAAAAGTGTTTGTTGAGCATCTAGAAATGGTGAATGAGTCCTTGTACATAACTTTTCCTCAATTTTTAGGAGCCTCTAGAGATGGATTTGAGATGCCTTTTCCCACTGGTTCCACTACTAAAATTTTGGAAATGAATTTGGGATCTGAGTTTTCATGGTCTTGACAACTTTTTGTGACAACTTTGACAACTTTTGTTGTTTTGCACTTTTGAGATCTTCAATTCCAATCCTTTCTTCACCTATGAACCTTCACATACACAAAGAGAGGAGAAAAATGTTTATTTTTGGTGAATGGGGTTTTACCTTGGTCAAACCTTGTTTTGGTAATTAAACCTTGAAATAAAATTATAGATGAATGGAAGGAATGATGAATGAACACTATCTTGTTGCAACTCACCAAACCCTTTAATGGATACCCTTGGAGGATTGAAGTCTAACAAATCACTCCAAGGATTGGATCTTGTATGAAATGACTTTATTGGATGCTTGATTTTGATGCTTGCATTGATACTTGAATGCTTGAAACCTACATCACAATGTTAGCTCCAAAAACATGCATAAATGCAAATAGCTTTGACATTATCTTGATCTTGAATTTTGTTGTAGATGATTGAAAACTATTCTCTTCAATGCTCTTGACAATAATTTTTTCTATAGGAATGCTCTCATAAAAAATCTTATAGGACTTGAAATGATAAAAAGATCTTGTATTTATGGGTAATTTTCTAATTTTTCGACAATTAAACATCAAAGGATGACAATTGTAATTTGAATTTGAATCATAAAAATGCTGCCAAAAACATATTAAAAATTGAGATCCTCAACTTAAGGAGGACCCATTCACCCTTGGGTGAATGGGTCCTAGGATCTAAATCTAGGACACTCAATTTCTAAGGCAAATTAATTAATGTTTGCAATTGTTTAATATAGGTTCCCCTTTTGGAAAATGGATTAATTAGGTTTTTAAATGCATAATTAGGCCAATTAGAGAGGCTTAATTAAGTCCAATTAAATTAAGGGACCCAAACATCAAGTGAAAATGTAAAGGTGTACATTTTTCTACACTATACTTAGCCCCCACTATAGTGAGAGATGAGCCTTATGCTCAAACTCACACTAAAGTAGATAAATAAGTTACAAGAGGGGTCCAAGTGTACACATGTTAGTGATATAGGATGAAAAATATCAAGGAGGTTGTGCAAGCCCCTAGGATCAAATATCCCATGGCAAACCAACATAAGTAGAAAGAGACACACATGAATGTATGATATACATCAACAAGACAAGATACCCAAGCATACAATGCCAAAATTAATGCAAAGAGGAAAGATAGATGAACTAGCAAGTTGCATTATTCCACATCCATCAAATACACTCATAAGGATGTAAAATCACTTATGAAACACATGGCTCC
This sequence comes from Sequoiadendron giganteum, assembly GCA_007115665.2. Taxonomy (NCBI): domain Eukaryota; kingdom Viridiplantae; phylum Streptophyta; class Pinopsida; order Cupressales; family Cupressaceae; genus Sequoiadendron; species Sequoiadendron giganteum. The sequence continues at coordinate 658,904,460 of CM021103.1, forward strand.
ATAGGAACACAAGTTGTGTTATGCTCGGTGACCATGAAAAATACGCTCACAAGGGCTAGTGCAATCTAATATACACTAGGTGAGCCCCTAAGATAAATATGAGAAACACACACTAGCTCTACAAGGTGTGATCCCACAAAACAAGTGGTGATGGGAAAGTCATGCTAGGTCTACAGGCTCCCATACTCCAACAATACCAAAAGTTATACCTTGTTATAACTTTGATAAGGTGCCACAACAAAAGAGGTTCCACAAGGCTAGCAAGTTGTGTTATGCTAGACACTTGTGGAAAAATAAAAGGATCCATTGTCAATAAATTTATGTTATGCTTGGTTGCCATAAAAAAAATTTAAATGCAATAGGATAGCATATTTTAAGGGGTTTTGTTTAGTTCATGAAAGGTCTCACCTTAGGAAAAATCGTGTCTAATGTCACCAAGAGAGGACTAGTCAAGGATAAAACAAACTACAATTTAGGGAATGAAAGTTATAGCATTACCACTTAGAGGAATGCCATATGCCAATAAAGGTCACACTCTTGAAGTAAATCAAACTCAATTTCACCACCAAGAAGACACATCACATGAAGTAAAAAGACCACACTTTGAATAAAAAGTTTACTTTTTAGGAGATATATGTTATCATCACTAGAAAGAGAACATTCAAATAATGAATAGGGGACAATATGCCCCCCACTTAATATGTCAACATACTTGCTATGTTAGTATTTTAAGTAGAAAGAGAGGAAGAGGGGATCCTTGAAAAGAATGCACACCTCCCAAAACTAGTTATCCTTGTCCCCCAATGATAGAGGCAAAGAGAACCACCAAGGACTATCATATTGTTTCCAAAAGAAATATGGTTGCATTTAATTTTATACCACCATGAATGGAAATGAGCAAGACACATAAAGCTACCAATTCCACATAGTGATGAGAAAAATGATAGGATGAAAATCATTATCAATTAGAGGAAATAGGTGCGTCAACACAAGGAAGAGCACCACAATCCTTAAGATTTTGAATTTTATTACTCAAAGCTTTACATTCATTGGTAGAATGACCATGCACTCGATGATATGAATAAAATGAACTTTTGTTATAAAATTTCTTTCATTCTCTTGGAGAATCTTTGATAAGGTATTCTCTTTATCAATAGTAGAAGATGTTTCTTTCTTTTGTGACAAATACATTTATTTCTTAGTACAAAGTGTCATACATACATTATAACGCCCCGCTAAGGGACCCAGTGGATTAACACAAAAGACCTCAAACATCAAGCCAATAATTGTTTTTTATAAAGAAACTAAAGTGACACAACTAATGCAACTCAAAAATTTAACATGGATAACAACATTACATTAACATCATATATCATAATCACATTATGACCTAAAAGTAACATTAATCATAGCCCACTTACACACCTATCCACCATGGTCCCCTAACGTCACTACTAGGACACATCAACAATAAATAACCCTATAGAAAGACATGATACACTAAGAACACATCCAGTCAATTCTTTGAATGTAAATTAAATCTCATACAACAAATTACATATGATAACATAATTATAATTAAACCTCATGTAACACTATGTGAATATGAACCTAATCCTAGTCAATGTCATGAAATAGATACATAAAGATATATCTCATCTATTGCTAAATTAATCTCATATGCATCATAAATACAACATTCCTATGTTAACCTTTCTATTACATAATAAACAACAATATATATATATTCAAGATTACATCAATTCATTTACTTTTCCTTTACAAGAATGCTACAATGTACAAGATTCAATATTCATCTGAGAGGTACATATATATGAGATACATATTGGACACCATTTTATTAGAAATATCATCTGCACCATAAAACCAACTCAAGATTGAAGTGGAAGGAAAAACTCCAAGTTGCACATGAACCGCACCACCTAAACCCCAATGGATGGTTGGAAAATACCACCCTACCACGTGGAACCCTGAGGCCCACTCCCTCCATGCTAGGAGACAACACTAGGCCCCACACACAAGAAAGCAATAGAAATAAGTGGCCGACATTAAAAATCAAATGGCGACTACCTAAAAACAAGAATCAACCAAAAATCACAAGGACTTTCAGATACTTTCAAAGGCCCAACACATGGCACAAACGGATAGGAAACCCAAAAGTTGATCATTATGCCACAACACATACAATGAAGCACATTACATAATTTGCACAATCTTATAACATGATAACCAACTTTTAATTTCTCTTTCTCAACAAATCATAATTAAGACCAACAATGCATATCCTTGGTACAATTGATCCTTACACAAAACACAAGACCCAACACAAGATTTCACAAATAGGAAAGAATTATAAACATGCATACAATAACACATTCAATTATAAATGATAAAAAACAATACAAATCAAAGGATAGAGCTATATCCTCCTATACAACCTTTGGAACTGAACTAATTCCCTCTTGACAACAATAAATCTGTCAGTCATAAAACAAACATAAAATAGTCATATCAACTCGAAATCAAAATCTGTCAAAAGCCCATTTCAGATTTGGCCCTCGAATACTCATATTCGCAAGCGGAATTGGCCAAAAATGACTAAGAAGTTCACAAAATGAAAAACAACATATGGCTCCCAAAAAAACCCTCTTGATAACAGTCAAATATGCCATCCGTAAAACAACCATAAAATAGTCATATCAACTCGAAATCAAAATCTGTCAAAAACCCATTTCAGATTTGACCCTCAAATACTCAAAATGTGAGAAAAATTGACCAAAAACAATTCAAAAATTTGAAAAAAATGTGAAACAACAAACGGCTCCCTTAAAAACCCTCTGTTCGACATACCCGATTACAGTCAAACATCAAAATGAGAAAACCCAGCATATAAAAGAATTTCATAACTTGAAAGAAACACTTCAAAACATTCAAATAAAATATTCTATAACATCCATATAGATCTCTATGAATTTAAAACACAAATTATAAATTAAGTACAAAACCTACCTCAAAACATGAAAAATTTGAATGCAAGATGCTGAAAATTTGAAGAAGCTTTCCAAACCTGAATTCTTTAATATGAAACATGATCAGATATCAGATTCCACACAAACTAGTAGAAAATCCATTCCCCTCAAATCATAATTGAATTCCAAATCACTCTCATCCAAATTTCGATTCAAAACCACTCCAAATTTCCCAAAAAAAAACTTTTTGAAAAAATAATTACTTCAAAACCATGTAGAATCTCTCCCTTTGCTCTCCATTCTCAAAAATCCCCAAAAATATCTTCCCAATCCTCTAAATTTCATGCACACCAGAAAGTGCAAACCCCATTTCTTTATTTTTCCCATAAATAAAACTAAAAAAAGAAAGAAAACAAAAAGAAAGTAACTTTCTTTCTTTTTCCCCAAAAGAATCTTCTTTCCAAAATAAAACAAGGAAATTAAATCTCTTATCAAATAAAATATTAAAATATTAAATTAAAGCACCTATCCTCATGCCACTAATAAAATAATTAAAATCAAATAAATAATCAAATTAACTCACATAATTAACTCATTTGTTTAGGGTTTCCAACCAAATAAATTCAAAACATTGTAAAAGTTAAGAGAACCTCCTTAAAATAGCCACTCCACCAAAATAGTAAATTAAAACACAAATATAACATATACTTACATCTTAATATTGAAATATTTACTAATATACATAAATATTTAATAAATAACATTAGAATATGTTAATACTTATAACCTTATTTTCATATAACATAATTCACATATAATCATAATAATATTAATAACCAATATTCATTCACACCAAAGAATAACCATAGCAATATATATACATATATATAATAACATTAAATCATAGTTTAACACCCACATGACAACTATAGTTACCAGCAACATAACCGACCTAGAAGCTAACTTCACTTAAATAGGTCATAATCAAAGACTAAGCATAAACCACAAAATAACTTTGTACATGAAAGAGACATTCACATCAAAGCATAAATAATAAGAATGATCACAACAGTGACTGGCTTGACTTACCAAAGGACTTAGCACCATTTGAACTGAATCCATACCCAAAGCTAGACATTGGAGTTACACAATCACATAACCCAACATAACATTCACATAAGTTCAACACTCCAACCATAGGGTATATGAGATTGGGAATTGTCCCATGACATTCCAAAAAGGTGGTCACACACTAAATCAATTGTCCCTAATTGGGGACAATGGCTAGGGTTAGGGTATAAATTGGTCCTAGATGTTATCTCCTCAACCACCATTGGTGTTATAGGCACACTCAAACTTGCTAATTCAAGTGGAGACGTAGCCTAGTACCTGTTCACTCAAACATACAAATTAGAGTGTGCATAATAGTTGAATCACTAGGAAAGGAACTCTAGCAATCGTATCTCATTCCCGTATGTCCCCCATACGTCCAATGGTATGATGTCGCCCTTTCAACTTATCCTAACAAACATACTACTGCATCACTTAACTATCCAATTAAATCTCTGCATAATAATAATAACATAACAATATGCATCATACTCACAAAAGTACTAACAAAAGCTCATATTCCATCTGCAACCGCAATAATTGAACACAAGTTAGTACCTCTTCATGATAATAAATATAATCATAATCAAAATCATAATATCATATCATCATGATAATAATATGTCAAAATCATGTGAAAATCCTAAACATAACCAAAACACTTCTATAGCACAAATATGCCCATAGCTTGCATCCTAGTAACAATCATGTATGAAAACACACACACCATGATAAACCTATCCTTAAACATATATAAGTCCTATCCTAAACTTCTCACATAGTCCATAAATTCATAATATACAACATCAAATTCTTAACATCATTAGCACATACCTTTAAATATCCCTATTATTTTACCTTCATCTCCAAGTTTCAAAGCCAAACTATCTGCACATCCACGGTGAGAATGGAGGGGCACTACATACACAAGACTCTCTAGATTGTGAGATTTTGTACTTTGCCTTAAAGGAGAGTGTAAAATCTAATGAACCCTAATCATTACTAAGACATGTGTTTGAAGATTTCCTAGGAGTGTTTTGCATGATGACATTGATATTAAGCAAAGGTTTCTTTGATTCTTTTGTTTCTTTTGACCTAGACAATAACCAATACCACTAGTTTTTTCTTGTGTGTTAGACTCTATAGGAACACAAATACCTTGTTCTCTAGCACCACATCTTTTTCCATTATAGCCAAATTTCTTCAAAAGCTCATAACCTCTTCCATACAGTTTTTTCCATTTCTTTTGGATTTGGTGGTTTCTCATGATCACACTCTTCATATTATAAGATGTGTAATTATTGTTTTCCTCTTCTTTTCTAAAAGTTGTAGACTCATGTACTTTTGATGACTCAACTTGTGTGGATAGTATCTTTGTTTTTTTCTCTTTTCTTGTTTTGTGTGTAATCTTGTATTCTCCCATAAATGTAGGTGTAAATCTAAGGAACCCCACTCATCATCCAATAGCTTTGTGACTTCTTCAATATTCTTCCCTTTTTCTTCCTCTTGCACGGGTTCTACTTTTGAAGTTGGTATCAATGATCAAATGACTTTCCTTGTTTTTCTTAGTGTGTAAACAAATTTTTGGTTGAGGGTCAGCCTTGATTGTGTAAACACTGTTGCTATAGATATACTTCACTAGATGATGTAACATTGAAGGCACAACATTCATTGCATGAATCCAAGGTATACCTAGGAGAAGATTATATGAGAGTTCATTAGGCATAGTTCATGAATAGGGGTTTTCAATGTAACCTTTCCAAATGTCACGGGTGATGTTATCATGCTAAGAAGTTGCCTTCCCACTTTATCCAACCAACAAATAGACAAGGAATCAGGTTCAATTTTAGTCTTATCCACTCCAATCTTATCCAAAAGGTTTACACCACACACGTTATGGGTCAAACCATTGTCAATGAGAGTTCTTTTTATTCCATTTCTATTAATAATAGACAATATCATCAAGGCCTCATTTTGTTTTTGCACTTCTAATTGAGGTAACTCATTTTGATGAAAGGTAATGTCTAAGTTGACTCGGTTCATGCCTTGAATTAAGGCTGCTACATCATTTGGTTGCACACTGGGATGAATAAAAAATTGTTGTAAAGAATTTTGAAGAATACTATGATAATTAGGTGATGCTTGAATTAAATCCCACAAGGATATCTTAGTAGGAGTGTTGCAGAGTTGTTCTAAAAGGTCATATTATTTACCACTACGTTGTGAGATATTAGGTGTGGGTGGGAGATATGGCTGAGGAAATGGAATACATGTTGGAGTTGGTCTTGGTTGCTAATTGTTGCGAGTGTTGTGTATGAGCAACTGTATTTTAATGTGGTTGCTATGAAACATTGTTACTAGTAAGTTGTCTTGCAAAATTTTAAGATATGTCCTAGAGGTTGTGGTTGGTTTTGTGGTGGTCCTATGATAAGAAGTGGCTTAGAAGATGAATTGGGAGGTCCAATAATTAAAGGAATTATAGGAGGTCTCATAATCACAGGAGATCTAATGTTTAGAACCTCAACAAATTTATCCTCATTTTTATGATCTTCTAGTGAGGGGAAGTCTAATGTTACCTTATCATCTTCATCTAAGGAACCCACATTACTATTGTTTGAAAGACATGTATCAATGCTATCATCTTCTTGCACCATAACATCTTCCCTAGTAGGAGAGTTTTTAGGAGAGGTGTAAATGAGATTGTCATGAAATTCAATCGTTGGATCTTCTAAAATAACTTCATTGAACAAGTAGGGGAGATATGAGGAGAGGAACAACTAGTACTTTATTGCTTATCAATGATTGTATCCTCTTGTTGAAAAATATTCCCAAGTGGGAGAAGCATTGGGAGAGGGAGAAAAAAATATTCTCATGAATCTCAATGGTTGGATTTTTTAACACCAAGACACCTTCTTCACAAGTAGGAGAGGTTTTGGGAGAAGAACAACTAGGATTATCATGATTGTCAATGTGTGCATCCTCTTGTATCACATCATTCACACAAATGAGAGAGATGTGAAAAGTGATATTAGGGGATGTGCCAATGGTCTCATCCTTGTATCTAAAAATGTCTTCCCAAGTAGGACAGGTAGAGGAAGAGAAACAAATAGGATTCTTATGACTCTCATTGATTGGATCTTCTAACACTGAAATATCTTCTTTACAAATAAGAGAGATATTGAGAGAAGAACAAATGTAATTATCATGATTATCCAAAATTCTATTCTCTTTCACTAAGTTAGTTTCACCACATGGGAGAGGGATCAATGAAAAATAAGAAAAGAGGGGAAAGGACTTCATATTCATATGCTTGTAACAACAATTTCTTAGAGTATTCAACAAAATCTAAAAATAGAACATAAAGTATGATAACAAGAGACTTTTGTAATGAAAACATGATGTAATAATTGTTCTACAGATCTGAAATTTAATAAATTTTCCCAATTTTCAATGCTTAAACTAAATGGATGATTAGACCTAATGCATAAAATAGAAATTTAAAAAAAATGAAAGACTAAAATAGTGGTTTACCAATAGATTTGGGAAGTGCAAAGGACCACAAAAATGCTCAATTTTTTTTGTTTTGACGGGGCCTCAAGGACTCATTTTCCCAAGGGAAAATGGGTCCTTGTACAATTTTAAAAAAAAATGAAAAATGCAAATTCCGAGTTATTGTTTGTGTTCTCTGTTCCACGTTGTAAACTATGGTTTCTTTGACAATTTTTCTAGATTTTGGTGTGTAAATGCAAGTGCAATAAAGGGAAAAAAGTGAACAAATATGAAACTTTTTGGATGCAATTTTGAATAAATTTTCTAATTTAAATTACTGAAATTACTCTAATATGCAAGTACTATGCAAAATCAATGTGATTTGTATGCATTTTTTTAGATTTTTTAGATTCTAAACAATGCAAAATACAAACTAATACAATCTTGACAAACCTAGATGAAATGAAAAACAATGCAATTTAATGTAAACTAATGCAAATCCTAGATCCAAGGTTTGAATGAACTCCAATTTCAAAAAGTTTATAGTGCAAGGATGTTGGATTTACCAAAATGAAATGTATAAAAATGGGTTCATCAAAATGAGTGTTCACCAATATAAGTTTTCCAAAAATAGAAAAGGGAAAATGGGGTGTAATGAACCTATATTTCTTATACTTTAATAGGAAATGAGATCCCCCAATGGTAGGATTAAATTTCAACCCTAGGTAAGTCAGGCCAATTAGAGATCTTGCAAATTTTCTTATGATTGAGGACGGGGTAAAATATGTTTGAGCAATACTTTTGGGAGGTAAAAATAAAATAGCAAATGAAGGAAAATATGCAATGTAAGACCTAAATCATGTAGATAAAGCATAACTATAGTAGAAACAACAAAATTTTAGCAGATTCGAGAAAGGTAAGACACTATGTAACCATCACCAAAAGTGGTTGCTTAGTGTCCAAAAATGGAAAATGAGTCCTTGTATAGAACTTTTCCTCAATTTTTGGGAGCCTCTAGAGATGGATCTATGATGCCTTTTCCCACAGGTTCCACTACTAAAATTTCAAAAATGAATTTGGGATCTAAGTTTCTGTGGTCTTGACAACTTTGTAACCTTGACAACTTTTGCAATTTTGCACATTTGAGATATTCAATTCCAATCCTTTCTTCACTTATGAACTTGCACATACACAAAGAGAGGAGAAAAATGTTTGTTTTTGGTGAGTGGGATTTTTCCTCAGTTAAACCCCATTTTGTTAATTAAACTTTGAAATAAAATGAAACATGAATGGAAGGAATGATGAATGAAAACTAGCTTTTTGCAACTCACCAAACACTTTAATGACTGCCCTTGGAGGACTAAAGTATAACACATCACTCCAAGGATTGGATCTTGCATGAAATGGCTTGATTGGATGCTTGATTTTGATGCTTGAATTGATACTTGAATGCTTAAAACCTACATCACAATGTTAGCTCCAAAAACATGCATAAATATAAATAACTTTGACATGATGATATTGATCTTGAATGTTGTTGTAGATGACTGAAAAATCTGCTCTTCAATGCTCTTGACAATAATTTTTTCTATAGGAATGCTCTCATAAAAATTCTTCTAGGATTTGAAATGATAAAAAGACCTTGTATTTATAGATAATTTTCTAACTTCTTGACAATTAAACATCAAAGGATGACAATTGCAATTTGAATTTGAATCATAAAAATGCCACCCAAAAAATATTAAAAATTGAGATCCTCAATTCTAGGACCTAAATCTGGGACACTCAATTTCCAAGGAAATTTAATTAATATTTGTAATTGCTTAAAATAGGTTCCCCTTTTGGAAAATGGTATTAATTAGTCTTTTAAATGCATAATTGGGCCAATTAGAGGCTTAATTAAGTCCAAATAAATTAAGGGACCGAAACATAGAGTGAAAATGTAAAGGTGTACATTTTTCTACACTACACATACATAAAAGGAGAATAATATATGGATCATTGATAGCGAATGTTCAAGTTGCATGACCGGATACAAAAGTACGTTCATGTATTTCAAGAAATTTGATGGAGGATCTATAACTCTCAGAAACAATTATATTTCCAAGATTATTGGTAAGGGTACTTTGAGTCTTGATGGTGGTAGGACAAAAACTCATGATGTTCTTTATGCTGAAGGACTAAACCATAATATTTTGAGTGTAATTCAGATGTGTGATAAAGGTTACAAGATCTCTTTTAGTGTTAAAGGTTGTGAAATCAAATTTGGTACCAGAGAGTTGATTGTGGAAGGAAGCAGGACCGACAATGATATATATCATCTCATTGGGCTGAATGGAGAAAATTGCTTTGATATATAAAGAGAAGAGAGTTGGGTCCAACACAAAAGATTGGGACACATGAATTTAATGAAATTGTGAAGATTATCTCAAAAGGAATGGTAAGAGACATGCCAAATATCAATAAACCTCAATCTACTAGTTGTAAACCATGTCATGAAGGAAAACAAACAAAAATCATATTTCTTGCTAAGGAGTATTCTATAGCAAAGCCATTGGAATTAATCCATATGGATCTATGCGGACCAATGAGGAAAAAGAGTCTACAAGGTGGTAGGTAGTTTATGATGCCTATTGATGATTATACAAGAAGGACTTGGATTAATTTTCTAAAAGAAAAATCAAAAGCATTTGAGAAGTTCAAAGCACTCAAGGAATTATTTCAGAATGAAACCAAAAGAACTATCAAGGTTTTGAGATCAAACATAGGAGGAGAGTTTACTTCTAACTGGTATGGTGAATTCTATGAGGAACACGAAATCTAGAGGCATTTATTTGCTCCTAGCACTCCACAGTAAAATGGAGTTGTAAAAAGGAAGAACTAGATTGTACAAGAGATGGATAGAACAATGTTAATTCAAGAAAGCTTATCAAAAATATATTGAAGAGAAGTAGTTTAGATTGTGGTATATATCTTGAATAGGGTTCAAATTAAATAGGATTGATAAAACACCATATGAGTTGTGGAGAGGAAGACCGACTTCAGTTAGACATCTAAGGATATTTGGATGCAAATGCTACATCAAGAGGGATGAATAAAATTTGGGTAAATTTGCTTCCAGATCTGATGTAGGTATTTTTCTTGGTCACTCTTTGACAAGAAAAGCATATAGATGTTATAACAAAAGGCTAAAAATGATTGATGAAAATGTACGAGTTGATGAAACAATATAGTCTACTAGTATTTCAGAAGTAGAAAATGATGAAGATACAATCCACAACAGTGATGAAGACTCAAAATTTGACTCTAAGAAGGTTGTCAGAAAGACTCCGACAAGGTATGTTTAGAAGAATAATTTTGAAGATCAAATTATAGGAGATAAGGATAGTGAGGTTCAAATGTGGAGAAGAATTGAGAAGGAAAATAAGCAAATAAATTTTTCATTAGTATAAAAAAGTGAACCAAGGTCCTATATAGAAGTAAGCAAAGAAAAATGTTGGGTAGAAGCCATGGAGGAAGAATTGAATTAGATTAAGAAAAAAGAAACTTGGGAACTAGTCCAAGACCTAAGGGAAAGAATGTTATTGGTACCGAATGGGTCTTCAAAAATAAGCTAAATGAAGATGGAGAAGTGATCCAGAACAAGGCCAAACTTGTGTGTAAAGGATACGCTCAAGAAGGAGGAATTGAATTTGAGGAGAAAATTTCTTTGTTAGTAAGACAAGAAACAATCAAAATGTTTTTGGCTCTTTCAACATGCAATAATTTCAAGGTATATTAGATAGATGTGAAGTCAAAATTTCTAGAAGGTTAGTTAAAATAAGTCTACATTGAGCAATCAGAAGGGTTTCAATGTTCAAATAATCTATATTATGTGTAGATTGAATAGGTCTCTTTATGGAATCAAACAGGCTCCTAGAGCTTGGTATTATAAGTTGGATAAGTATTTTCAACAAGGGTTTTGGAGAGGTAGGGTAGGTAGTAATATGTACATAAAATAGAAGAGGATCAATTGTTGAGTGTTGTTGTCTATGCTGATGATATTATCTTTGGTGGAAGTAGTGATAACATGTGCAAGGTGTTCTGAAATGCAATTCATAGTGAGTTTGAAATGCCAATGCTTGGTGAATTGTATTTCTTTCTTGGTTTACAAATTTCTCAATCAAACAAAGGCATATTTATCTCTTTGAACAATTATATAAAGGAATTGTTAAGTAAGTTCAAGATGGAAGAATGCAAACTAGTATGCACACCTATGGTTACTAGATTTAAGATGAGTAAAGGTGATGAATTTTCTTTGGTAGATCAAACCTTGTAGAGATTTATGATTGGCAGTTTGTTGTATGTGACTACATCTAGACCAAACATAATGCGAGATGTTGGAGTGGTGGCTAGATTTTAGGAAGCACCAAAGGAAACTCATGTCAAAGAACTAAAGATAATATTCAGATATTTGAAAGCTACAATGGATTTTGGTCTGTTATCCCAAGAGTGAAAATTTCACTTTGACTGTATACATAGATACAAAATGGGTAGGAAGTATAGATGAATGAAAGAGTAAAAGTGGTGGAGCATTCTTTCTTGGTGACAAACTTGTATCCTGATTGACCAAGAAACAAGATTCTGTTTCTTTATCCATAGTCGAAGCATAAAAAATTGTGGTAGATTCTTGTTGTACTTAGGTATTATGGATGAAGCAAAATCTGAAGGAGATGAAGATTGAATTTGATGAACCCATTTCTATTATTTGTGATAATACTAGTGCTATAAAAATTTCAAAGAATCTGGTAATGCACTTGAGGACAAATCATATAGCAATCAAGTATCATTTTCTAAGAGAAAAAGTTGAAGAAAAGGAGGTGAAGTTGGAGAATGTTGAAACCAAGGAGCAAGTAGTAGACATTTTCACAAAACCGCTTCCTAAGGAGACCTTTGAGTTTCTCTAATAGAATCTGGTAGTTATTGATCCCTCCTCTTGAATCTAGAGGAAGCACAAGTTGAGGGGGGGCATTGTCTCCATACCACAAGAAGGCTTGGTGGTCTTGTAGAGTTTTTTTAATAGTAGTTCAATATGGTCTTAAGGGGATTCTATCCGAGAAATAGGTTTACGAATTGTGCAGGGTGTGGGAACTACAAAGGGGGGTGTTGAACTTTACCATTAATGTCAAGGGAGGATAATTGGAACTCAAAATTTTATATCTTTTGAAGAGGAGAAAGTGAGAATCATTTTGAGGTGGTTCCTAGTCCAAACTACATTAGATTTGTCTTCATGTGTGGCCATCACTTTTTTGTTTTCTATCAATAAAAAAGGGAGATATTTTAGAACAAAGTTTGTCATTGATGTCAAAGGTCTTTGGTCGAAAGATGTGTGAGAATTAAATGTAATTTTATTGTCATGTCATTTTGAGCTGTGAAAGTATATACTGCTAGCTATATTAATAAAATCAATTGAGGATTGTTTGTAGTATCAAACTACATATATTCATATTGGTAGAAGTGATCTAGAAGTCTGATCCAAAATGTTGGAGGTCAGTTATTCGGAGGAGAGAGATTTCTTTTGAAATATAGTCATGTTCCACATTTCCTTCTAGATGCGTATTTTTCTTTGCGGTTTGGGTGGAAAGTATGTCTACACATCTTCTATCATATTCTAGAGTTTTCAAAAGTAATGTTCAACATGAAAGGAGTTTGAACTAACAAAATGTTCTTTGTGCCTATTTGTCATCTAGTTAGTGTTCCAAAACTACGTGACAATTTTTAGTACCGTATGGTACCTGGTGTTAGTGTGGAGTGTTAAGATAGATCTTGGTTAAGGCTCCTATGGAACTGCTTGGCATCATGTTATTTTGGTGGAAATTTTTTTTATTTCAGACCAACTTATTAAATGGTTCATGTAATTTGAATATAGTTCCACATTATATCATCATGGTTGTTAGATGCGCATAAAAACTAAGAAGGGGGTGAATTAGTTTTATTCTTTTAAAAAATTAGAAACCCTCATTAACATTCAAATCTGTATTATTTCTTAAACCCTTATCCACCATTAAACCCTTAACATGCATTAAGAGAATGTAAACATGTAAATTAGTCATGCAAACACATCAAACACATAAGAATATCATATTTAAGTGGAAAAACCAACAAGGGAAAAAATATGGTGAGGATTAGCTCACTAATATATGGATTACATCGAATATAATAAGCCTCACTACCAAGGGCTAACTACCTAGAAAGATAAAGAAAGGCTCATTGCCAAAGGAATCACTATCTAGAAGAAAGAAAGAAGAAGGGGTGGCTCATTTCCAATTTGAACTACTAATAATGCATCTCTCATGTAATGAAGGTAAAGTTCCATTGAAGCACAAATAACACATCAAACAAATTGAAACATAGACAACTTCTACTCACTACATTAGGAAGTCATAGGAATTAAGGCTCACATTCAAGATCAACATACTCGATCACTTTCACATCTTTCACATCACACACACTTCACACTTTCCACATAAAATTTATCCTTGCATTTATACCCTTTGCAACCTAAAACAATCTCAATTACGCCAAACTTAATGAAACATGTACACCTCAACCATGTAACACCAAACAAAAAACTTCTACAATATAAAGAAGTGAAGCCAACCCATGCAACTACTTAATTGGGACCCAAATCTACACTATTTTTGTTCTCAACAGTTTCTCAATCAAAAATTATCCTTTGCAATTAGCACTAGCATGCTAGGTTGGCCAAACCTGCACTAACACTAACAAACGACTCCAAACACACTTATCAAGGTCTAGAAACATCTCATGGACCACACAAAAATACTCCATAACATCCATACAACATCTCAGAATACTCTAGAACCATCAAAATATACTGCACAACTATTGCAACAACTTGAAACTCAAGAACACTTCATTATGTGCAACTAGACATACTGGCACACACATCTAATACACCAGACAACCATGCAAAAAAACTTAGCACCTGAAACTTAAAGTGAAGGTATATACAACCATTATAAGCATGTTCCTAGATCCACAATACCAAAAACTTCACTACAGATCAGAAATGTGGAGCAATCTCATTTCTCCCAAACAACACTACTTCACAGTCCACCCACTAGTGAACACAACTTCTTCTGCCACATGATCTGGAACTTGAAACTTTGGATATAACACCTTGGAAAACCTCTAATCATCAATTCCAAACCACATGAGCATAGCCACAATATAGAAGAAATGTAGAGAAAAACATTGAACACCACTCTAACACACTGAATTCTCTTTTATTAAAATTTTCTCGAAATCACTTGGAAACCAAGCACCACAAACACCATATCAACATTTTCAACACCTTCTCATCATCTCAAACACACAAGAGGTTGATATCCACAAATAATTACTCATCATTGCTACATTATAGGTTCACACCTATAATACCCCTCTGTTTTTCCTTCTGGTTGGACAGTGTGTCTTTGTGTGGGTATGTTGCTTTGATGAGTTTCTGGTTATTTAGATGTTACCTTTATTCCATGCTTTGGATTAACATAGTGGTTATTTGAATTAAATAAATTTTATGTTTTGAAATATATTAATATGTTAGATGTGTCAGTTAGTTGCATTGCATTGGTGAAGGGGATGGTATCGCATCACTCGCTTGCGAGTGTCCTACGATCCCGTGATTTCCTCTTCATGGTGTGTATTTTATATTGTTCATATTATATGTTGTGTTTACTTGAATTACAGGTTGATAGGTACAGGGCATCGACTCCACATGGTTTCATAGGTTGGAGCGTGTTCAATAGGCAATGGTATTCGATTAGGAGATAGTAGCTAGGTTTCTGTGCCAAGTCGTCACCCTAGTCCTAGTAGGTCGTCAAATGTTAGTCGGGTTGTGTTGCTATGAATATTGTGCCCTCTCTTCGTTATTTAAAATTGCAAGTTAAAAGGTAATTAAATGGCTTTATATATATAAAGGTTGTTGATTAAATTAATCTAGTTTCAATGCATAAAATGTTATTTAAAGTTATTAAATTAATTTAATTTAATTAATAAAATAATTTAATCTTGGATTAGATTTATTTTATTGAATTAATTAAATTAATTAATTTGAAATTAAGCAAATTCATTTTGGAAATTATTTGATATTTGTTGAAATTGAAAAAATGATTTAAAAGTCAATTTGAAAGTTTGAATTCAAAAATGGAGGAAATTGAGATATTTTGCATTTTTCTGTTTTCTGAAATTTATGAGGGTGGTTGTTGAAATTTTAGGGTTTTATCCTTATGGTGGAATTTCTTTTCTCAATTTTTGGATTATGAAGTTTTGGAAAAAAAAAATGGAAATGGAGGGAGGAAGTATTGTTGGATTTTGTGGGTTTTGGATTGAAGTTGTGAAAATGGCTGATCTGAAGAGGGAATCAAAGCAAGGATCCATGCATCATCTGGATCTTCTCAAACTTTTGAAAACCAAGTTCCTCTGTAATTAGAAATTTCATTTTGAAATGCTACTTAGTTTGGTTATGCTGTTTGGAAACTATCTAAATTTTGTTTGTGAAATAATAGATCAAAACCCATGTGGAATATGAATTTAATTTGCAAAAAACCTCTGAATTGAAATATTATTCTTAAAAGAAATGAGAAAGAAATGATGTTCTTGACTGTAGCTTGTTGTTTTCAACTTGGTTTTCCCAATTTATTTTATAATCCCTTTTGAAAATATATAATATAAATACATATGCATATATATTTAGGTTATGTTTGTCAAAGTAGAATTTGTATTAAAAAAATTCATTCCCGGGCTGAATCGTGGATTTAATCCGTAGGTCTCCCTTTGTTGAAATTTTTGTTTTTGAAAAACAAAAAACAAAAACAAAAAAAAAATTTAAAATCAAAAATTGTGGGAGGCGATGCTGGGGGCTCACCTCCCCACCGCGCCCCCATGGGAGGCGCGTGGGGAGGGAGTCGTGCCCAGCGCAGACTCCCTCATGCTAACCCTTGTGGGTCGACTGTGTGGGTCGGCTGTGCATACACAGCCGATACCCACAGTGGGCCGACTGTGTTTACACAGTCGTGCCCACTGTGTGGTCGACTATGAATGCACAACGACCATTGACCGACGCGTGGCCCGAGAACTCCGACGGCTTTTCAAATAAAACAAAAAAAAGAAAAGGGTTTCATTTAATATTTAATTTTAATATTTTAAATTTATTTATTATTGTTATTATATTGTATGATAATAAAATATGATTTTTATATTTTTATTATTATATTTTATAATAATAATAAAAATAGGTTTAATATTTAATATTATATTTTATAATAGTAAAATATGTGGTGTTATTATTTTATTATTATATTATATAATTTTAAAAGTATTAATATTTTAATATTG
Organism: Sequoiadendron giganteum; assembly: GCA_007115665.2. Taxonomy (NCBI): domain Eukaryota; kingdom Viridiplantae; phylum Streptophyta; class Pinopsida; order Cupressales; family Cupressaceae; genus Sequoiadendron; species Sequoiadendron giganteum. The sequence goes on from CM021103.1 coordinate 658,921,445, forward strand.
CGTAATTTCGTCTCGAGTAAATGGGATAGGCATGTGTATATATATTTGTGATATATACATGTATTTAAATTATGTTTTTCCTTGTGGTATGATTTAAATTAGATTGCACAAATTTAAATGTGGCGACCTTAATTATATCATTATTTCCTTTTAAAACGTTATTTCAAAGGAGGTTTAGTTTTGAACTTTAAATGATTAATTTTAAAACTGAAGAAACAATATTTTTTTAAAAAAAAGCAATGTATTTTGCCTTGTGGAAATTGAATGGGTGAATTTTCATTATTTAAATGCAAGTAAGGAAATTAGATGAGTAAGTGTTAATTTCATCCATTATCTGAAAGAGACATTATTGAATCAGTTTATTGTGCAATAAATTATTGAGCGTTATTAAGGGAAATGGATTTAATATATCCGAATTTAGTTTATTTCCTCACTATTGCTTTATGTGGTTATTTCCTTAGCGTTCATGTCTGGGAAATGGGGTAAGTGTCTCTATTCTATAAGCCTTCCAGACGACCCTAGAGGTTGGGGGTTGTCGTCTTGTGATGTCGACTGTTTGTTAATCCCCTTGGGTAGTGCATGAAGATATGTCAATTTTATACCCAGTTTCTACGAACGGGAATGCTTTGTGCCTCCTGTGAAAGGAGTGGATTTTGTAATTGTGTCTCCTTGTCTGGAGTGGTTTGTTATTGTTGTTACCTCTAGTGTTTGGAGATGGATTTATCTTTGGTCACCTCCTGAGAAAGGAGTGGACGTGTTACCTTGTTTTTTGCACTTTGTTACCCTTGGTGTTTGGATGGTATGTGTGTTGTCAAGTAGAAGAATGGCTTCCGTAGGGGCCAGAGCCCAGAAGAGGTAAACTGGATAACCTTCGGAAGTGGTTTAATCAAGTGATAACTAAACAATACTTAGAAGATTAGGACTAACTTCTCATTAAGCAAGATAATTTTACCTCACTCATAGACACAAGGGCTCGTTTAGACTTGGGATGAGTGGAAGGCCTGGAATGGCAAGGTCATCTATCTTGTCTGTACGAAAGGTATTTGTTTCCGCATGAGTGAGTATGGGGGCCGAGATTTGGTAGAGGTCACCAAGATAACCCTTAGTGGGGGCCAGAGCCTATGAAGATTCTCGGGATTCAGTAGAGGTCACCAGGATAACCTTTTCTTGTGGGGGCTGGAGCCTAGGAATAATTCCAGAGGATAACCCATGACGAGTTGTGTGATGACACTCTGTCTAGGACAACAGTTGGTATTCGATTTGGTGGGTATGGTTTCCTTAACATACCTGATGTTACCATAGCCGGTATTTGATTATTATGTGTATTGTTCTCTTAACATACTTGATCTGCTATTTTTCTAGAAGCAATGTGACCATGTAGAGTTGTACTTGTGAGGTACTTGTGATGCTCTTGAGTTGTACTTTTGTTGTACGTATGTGGTACTCAGGTCGTACTTGTGATGTGCTTGTGTGGTACATGTGATTGGATGTGTCAGTTTGGTTTAGTGGTGATTTAGCCTGTGTCTAGAGGTAGATGGTCTTGGCTAGGATTCCTTGTTACTATCTCCTAGCATGAGGGGTGGGCCTTTGGGTTCCACTTGGTTGGGTGGTGTGCACCTAAATCCGTTGGGTTCTTTCTTCATGTTCATGTGGACTAGACTTCCAGTTGGAGAGCTCGTTGGATTCTGTATCAGTTCTTGCTTTATTTCATTTCAGTTGTTCTTGTATTATTTTACCCCTCATTTGTTATCAAGGTGGGAAGTTGTAATTGTAATCTTAATTATTGGACTTGCCTCATTCGGGGAATGAGAGTTGTAATTGTAATATTTAATTATGGATAAATGAGATGGGAAGTTATCTATTTTTCTTTGATGTAATTTATCTCGTATGGAATGTATGCATCCTTATTTCTTGAGTTGTTAAATGTTATGGATTTATTTACATTGTATGTGGGTTGTTAAGTTATCTCAGTCTCGTAACCTTAGGGGATGGTTGCATTGGGAAGCGAACTTATATATTAATTATACTTAAAGAAAAAAAAATTAGCCTGTTTAAGTAGTTGTTTGCAACATCCTCCAGGGTTGTGTGGCAGGGCGTTACAACACCATTGACAATACTAATGAAAACATAATGCAACCAACACAATTGAACACACTTTCTTCCTTAGGGTTAGACATCAATGTAGCAACACTCTGTTGACATCAATGACAACACAAATTCCAACAATCTCCCCCTTTATCATTGATGAAAATACCTAATATTAAAAACCATCAATAATAATAAACAACTTTGATCAACAACACATAATTCTCACCAATACATATTGCTCCCCCTTACACAAACATTTATTCTCTCCTTTTCTTCATATGGGTTTTCAGCTAACTTTCTCCCCCTTTGACATCAATGGTAAAGAAAAAAACATATTTTATTTTCTTTTACTCCCCCTTTGTCATTACTTACCTATACCTTCTTTCCCCCAAAGGCAACACCTGTAAGAGACAACAATTGTACTCTCTTCTTGTATAGTCACTTTCCTGCACACTCCCCCTTATGGGCACACAATATGCTCCAATAGACTACACCAACCAAAAATCATTACTACCTATCACCCCTAAGAGGTAGCCTTCAACTTCAATCCAAGACCAAGATATATATCTTGAAATGCTTCTCGGGAAGATGCACACACTTATGTATCTAGTTGAAAGGAGGGGCAATAACCCCTAACTTATCCTAGAGATACTCAAAATTATCTTATGGAAGAGCCTTTGTGAAAATATTAGCAACCTGATCCTAAGTAGGCACGTACTCCAACTTCAACTCATTCTCTATAAATTTCTCTCTCAAGAAATGATATCGGATTAAGATATGTTTTTTTCTTGAATGCATTACTAGATTCTTTGAAATATTGATTGTAGTTGTATTGTCACATATGATGGGAATAGGTCCATTACATGAAACTCTGATATCTTTCAATGTTTTCTTCATCCAAAACACCTATGTGTAGCATGATGCTACAACAATATATTCTACTTCTACAGTAGATAATAACATTGAATCCTGCTTCTTAGCCATGAAACCAACCTACTTTCAAGAAAGAAAGAACCACCACTTGCACTTTTCCTATCATTTACACATCCAATCCAATCTGCATCTATATATCCATTCAAATAGAAGTCGGTATCCTTAGGATACCACAAATCATAATTTGGAGTGGCCTTCAAATATCTAAATATTCTCTTCACTACTACAACTTGATATTCTTTGGGATCTTCTTGAAATCTATCCACAAGACAAACTGAATGCATGATATCCAGTTTAGTAGTAGTAAGATATAATAGTCCACCAGTCATTGATCTATACTTTCCTTGATCTGTCTTAGGAGATTCATCATTCTTTCTCAACTTACAACTACTAACCATAGGAGTACATGTCAGTTTAGAGTCATCCATTCTAAACTTCTTCAAAAATTCCTTAACATACTTAGACTACGATATGAATATACCTTTCTTTGATTGAATGATTTGGAAACTAAGGAAGAAATTCATCTCCCCACGCATTGACATTTCAAATTATTTCTACATTTCTTCTAAAAACTTCTTGCACATATCTTCATTTCCTCCGAAGATTTTGTTATCAAAATATACCACCACAATCAAGATTTTCTCTCCTTCAACTTTGAAATATAGATTGATATCTATAGTACCTTTTCTAAATCCTTGTTGCAACAAGTACTTGTCTAACCTTGCATACAAATCTCTGGTATCTTGCTTCAATCCATACAATGCTTTCTTCAACCTATAGACCATATTTTCCTCTTTTGACAACTAAAAACCTCCTGGTTGTTCAATGTATACCTCTTCTTCCAATTTACCATTCAAGAATGTATACTTCACATCCATCTTATATACTTTGAAATATTTATGTGCTGCAAAAGCTAAAAACATCCTGATAGCTTCCATTCTTGCAACTAGAGCAAAAATTTCTTCAAAGTCTATACCTTCAACCTGTGAGTAACCCACACAAGTCTAGCCTTGTTCTTGTAAAATTTTTCATTTTCATCCAACTTGTTCCAGAATACCCACTTAGTACCAATCACATTCTTATTTTCCAATCTTGGGACCGATTCCTAAGCCAAATTCTTCTCTATCTATTCTAACTCTTCCTTCATTGCTTTGATCCAATTTTCATCTTTGCATACCTTAGTCACTATTTTTGGTTCCACCTTAGAAAGTAAACAATTTTTTTCTTGTTCCTCTATCATCTTTTCTCCTTGGTAGCACACATTTTATCTTATCTCCAATGATCTGATCTTCTAAATGATTCTTCTACACATACTTAGGAGTCAGGATTATTTTTCGGAGCTTCTTCCTCTTCAACTATCAACTCTTTTCCTTTGTCTTCAACCTTTTCTTCTTCACTATAAGGGGACTCATCATATTCATATCCTTCTATAAAAATTGAACTTTGATGTGGTTCTTTATCCACTTTTACACTTTCACTCTCAACAATCTTCTTCAACCTCTTGTTGTAACACCAATAGGTCTTTCTTCCTATAGAGTATCCAAGGAATATTCCTTCATTAGATCTTGCATCGAACTTGCCTTAGTTTTCCTCATCTCTTCTAATATAACATTTTCTTCCAAAAACTTTGAAATATTTCACAATAGGGGGTTTACCATACCATAAATCATATGGAGTCTTTGAATTTTTTTCTCTTGCTCGACCTCTATTTAGAATGTAGATTATGGTATGAATTGCTTCTCTCCAATATACATCCATGAGATTAGATTCTTTCATCATTGTCTTAGCTGCTTCTTGAACTATTATATTTTTCCTTTCTACAACTTCATTCTGCTAAGGAGTTCTAGGGGCTAACAAAGGAATATTTATTCCATGATCTTCACAAAAACTATTAAACTCATTTGAAGTAAACTCAACACCTCTATTAGACCTCAAACATTTGATTTTCAGATTCATTTCATTCTCAACCATAGCCTTAAATTCTTTAAACTTGTCTAGAGATTCTAATTTTTCTATGAGAAATGTAACCCAAGCCATTCTAGAATAATCACCAATTAATAACATGAAATACATGCCACCACATGAGCTTCTATTTATGGCAGGTCTACATAGATTTGTATGCACTAACTCCAAGGGACCTACGGTAGAATATTGTTTTTTCTTGAATCTTTCCTTTGTTTGCTTTCCAACTTGACATTATTTGTAAATTACATTGATATGCTTTGTAATATTTGGAAAATATCTCACAACATTAGTAGAACTTATCCTTGCTAGGCTATCAAAATTTACGTAACTTGATCTTCTATGCCATATCCAACTTTCATTAGTTTGGGACATAAAGAACTTTTCACCATTATCTTTTAGTTGATAGACATTACCTCATGGCCTTGTTATAGCAACAACCAAAATATCAAAGCTTCATTTTCTGATTTCACAACCGCCATTATGAAATACAAGATTATATCATTTTCTACACATTCATACTACACTTAGAAGATTATGTTTTAGACCCTTGATATAAAGAACATCATTTGTGTTATTTTTTCCTTCAAAAATAATTGAACCTTTTGCATAGATCTCAACAAATGTATCATCACCAAACTTAACAAGACCACCATCATACTTTTCAAGATTAACAAAAATACTCTTATAACCTATCATATGATTTGAGCATCTATTGTCAATGGTCCAGTATTTCTTCTCCTCTCTAGCATGAAAAGAAGTAAAAATAGTTCCTTAAATGTTATGACCTATTTCTGAAGCACTTTCCTTTACACATATTTCAAGATTAGTAGAATTAGTTCTAACATTTAAAGCCATGAACAAGTATTCATCACTTTCTTCATTCTGATAATCTAATTATTCATCATTAGATACACCAATGTCCTTTTCAAAATAATAACTTTTCTTGACAAATTTACCATTATGATCCTTTTATTTGTCATTAGTAACTTTGGTTGGACATTTAGATGCATAATGACCTATATTTCCACAATTGAAATATTTGAAAGGTAGATTACCTCTATATTTTCCAAAACCCTTTTTCAATCTCCTCACAAAGTTTTCTTCCACCTCATCAAGATCACTGGGATCTTATTATCATCCTTTTCCACTTTGCAGATTTTAAAAGAAGTTTCTTTGTTTGTAGTATATTGACCAAAATCTCTCATTTCAAAAGAAGTTAAAGCACCAAACATATGATCTCTAGAATAATTATCCAAATTCTAAGCTTCCTCAATAGCAAAAAAAAAATGACATAAGCTTTAGGCAGAGTTCTTAATACCTTTTTCACAACTTCACTTTCATCCAACTTTCCACCAAGACCATTGATGGCATTGAAAACTTCATCAACTTTGAACATGTAGGTAGTAATATCTTCATCTTCAAACATCCTTAGGGTTTCAAATTTAGATTTTTAGATTTGCATATTCGCTTGTTTAACCTTTTCATCTCCTTCATAGATTCCTTCCAGCTTTATCCAAAAATCTTTAGAAAACTTGTAGCTTATAACCTTCACAAGTTTTAAATCAGTAAGGCCACTCAAAAATGCATTCCTTTCTTTTCCATTGTTCTCATATTCCTTGATCTCATCATCAGTTGATGGTCCATTTTCTGGAATGGTATAACCTCTTTCAACATATTTCCAAACACCAAATCCAAGGGAGACTAAGAAAGACTCCATCCTAGCTTTCCAATAGGTAAAATTTATTCCATCAAATAAGGGAGCTTTTTCACATTTCTTGTGCACCATCTAGATCTACCTCAAGTGGTTAAGCTTCTTCTTGACAACCACAACTTTGATACCAATTGTTATATGCACAAGACAAATGAGAGGGGGGGTGAATCAGTTGTATACTTTTAAAATATCAGAAACCCCCAGTAACATTCTGATCTACATTAGTTCTTAAACCCTTATCCGCCATTAAAGGCTTAACATGAATTAATATAATGTAAACATGTAAATTAGTAATGAAAACACATCAAATACATAATAAAACTAGATTTACATGGAAACCCCAAGAAGAGAAAAACCATGGTGAGGATTAGATCACTAATATATGAATTATACGAGTGAATATAATAAGGTTCAGTGCCAATGGATCATTTCCTACAAAGATAAAGAAAGGCTCACTACCAATGACTGAATACTAAAGGACTCATTGTACATAAGAAATAAAGAAGAAGAGGTGGCTCATTTCCAATTGGAACTGCTAACAATGCATCTCTCATATGCTGAAAGTATAGTTCCACTAAAGCACAAACAACACATCAAACATACTAAAATGTAGACACCTTCTACTCACTACATTAGGAATTCATAGGAATTAAGGATTGCATTGAGATCAACATACTTGATCAATTTCACATCTTTCACATCACACACAATTCACACTTTCCATAAAACAATCCTCCTTACATTTATACCCTCTGTGACCTAAAAAAAGTCTCAATCAGGTTGGCCTTAATGAAATGTATAAACCTCAATCATGTAACACCAAATAGGTCAACACAAAAAAAATTTACAAGATAAATAGGTGAATCCAAACCATGGAACTAATTAATTGGGACCCAAATCTACACCAAAACGCTTCTCAACACTTCCTAAATCAATAATTATCCTTCACAATTAGCGCTAGCATGCCAAGTCGGCCAAACTTACAAAAACACTAACAAGCGACTCCAAACACACTTCTCAAGGTCTAGAAACATATCATAGGCCACACAAAAATTATCCATAACATCAATAAAAAAATCTTAGAATACTCCAACTCCATCAGAATATACTACACAACTACAACAACAACTTGAAACTCAAGAACACCTTCATTCTGTGCAACCAGACATACTGGCATAAACATCCAATACACTAGAAAACATTGCAAAATAAATTAGCACCTAGAAATTCAAGGGAAGGTAGATAAAACCATTATAATCATGTTCCTAGATCCACAATACCAGAAAATTCATTGTAGAGAAATTTGGAGCAATCTCATTTCTCCCAGACAACACTACTTCACAATCCACACACTGGTAAACATAACTTCTTCTACCACATGATTCAAAATCTAAAAATCTGGATATAATGCCTTAGAAAACCTCTGATCATCACGTCCAAAACACATGAGCATAAATAGAATATAGAAGAAATGCAGAGAAAAATATTGAACACCACTTTGACACACTAAATTCTCTTTTATTCAAATTTTCTCAAAGGCATTTAGAAACCAAGCACCACAAACACCATATCAACATCTACAACACCTTCTCAGCATCTCAACCACATAAGAGGTTGATATCTACAAGCACTTACTCATAATTTATACATTATAGGTTGAAATTAGTGACAATACTAATGGCAACATAATGCAACCAACAAACTTAAATGCACTTGCTTCCTTAGGGGTTGACCTCAATACAATAATGCTCTGTTGACATCAATGAAAACACAAGTTTACAACACTTGTTAATTGTGGATCCTTGGCTGACATAGTGTGATGTTGTATGAAGAGGGTGGTATATAATCATCAACACTTCACATGATAAATTTATAGAAGTTGTGTGTGAGAACAAGAGAAGAGAAGGTGGTGAATGAATATACAAGGATGTGAATGTGAGAGCATCTTTGCAAGCTAGTGTTATTCAATGCAAGTTTCATATCAATTGTACACCATCATTGGGAGATCATACAGAGTGTTGTAGAGTGTTTGAAGCAAGTTTAGACCTTGTATGAGTTGTATTATCAACATTGAAGATCCACAAGCCTTATCATTGTAATCCAGTAGGACCAGTGTTCTACTTGTTGAATTAATTTATGTATTGGGGATTGGTGTCTCCAGTAGGTTGGTGCCTATAGGTACAATTGGAGATTGGTGTCTTTGCTGGGTTGGTGCCTATGCTTCATATTGTAAATTCCCTTATTATTTTCTTCTTTGTGAGGGTGGATTTGGATAGTGGATCCAAGAAGATATTGTCACCATGGTTTTTCCCATCTTGGGTTTCCATGTATATCTAGTGTTCTCATGTTTGAATGTGTGCTTATGTTGTTGCTTGATTATGATTTTTTTTTATTCAAGTTTCATATTCAGATACATATGTTTAAGTAAAGAGTATTAAATAGATTTTATATACTAATTCATCCCCCTCCCTTCTCAATAGATTGTGTTCCCTTCACCAATAATATACTCAAAATAAAATGAAATTTGAATGGTATTACTAGCTTAAGATTTAGAAGAAGGCAAGAAGAGTGTTGAAGATACCCACAAACCATTAATAAATTTACACCCTCCATTGAACACAATAAAATGGAGTTTATATAGTCTTATAAATATAAAAATGACAATCAATAATGAACCAAAGAGATCTTGTATGATATAACTTAGAATAAAAAATTTAAATCTTTTTTAGATAATAGGAGTGGAAGCAACAATCAAATTTAGATGAAAGAGACATTTTTTGAATGGGGAGCATTATCACCAATGACACCAAGTAGTTGAGTTGAATTAACTTTAAATTTTTAAATTTTTCTAGATTCTAGTGTGTTGTATTGGCATTTTGGAAAAATTACTCATTATTAAGCACATGATCCTAGGTTAGGAAGTAGAACTTGATTATGATATATTTTAAATTTGGGAATATAGTGAGGGTAAAATCACTAAAGTAAGGGCCAAGTGATGCTTGAAACATGCAAGGGGAGTGTGTGCTAAAGAACTTAAAAATTGTAACATGAAAAGGGTATAGAATTTTCTACATTACATTTCCCATCCACTTTAATTAGGCTAATGGCGTTATGTGACATGTTAGACTAAAGTAAAAAAATGAAAGTGTTGAAATTAAATATCATAGATATGCCAACCAAATATTATAGAGGATGCAAAAAAATTCAAGTGTAGGTATTTTTCCACCACAATGAGAATTTGTGAAACCAATACCTTTGATAAAAAAATCCTACAAGGCATTATTTTCAAAAATCATAAACTTGTAAAACCATTGTGTTAGGGTAGTCTAAGATTATATATGATCATGAGAGAAAATATAAACATAGAGGAATAATTCACTTATAAAATAAAGATAAATTATTTTTTGGGTTAGAAAAATGAAAGAGACCTAATTGTGAAAGTCATTTTAGTATTTTGCATCATAAGAGAAGACATATAGAGGAATTCTAATGTGATGAGAATAATGTTACAAAGGAGAAAATGGATCAGAAAGAGGAAGGGTGGGTGTATGCCTCCTCATTTTTTACCTAATATTTAAAAGGTAAAAATAGGAAAATAAAATTCATCAATCCATATTTTGATTCATCTTGAGGTAATATAGGGATAAATTTTAATTTGAGAAACTAAAAGGCTTTCTAAACTTAAATTATATTTTCCATTTACATTTTATTGAACACAACACCACATCAAATTTTTTGATATATTTTATTGGTTCACCTATTATTATTTTCAAACTCAAGTTCTTTTCTTGATTTACCTAGCTTACATTTCAATGAAAATATATTTCTTTTCATTTTTCAATATCTTGTCTTTTACTCCAATATTTTACTACCTTTGAAAAATGATTATCTTAAGATTATTTTTATTTTCTTGATGCCTAGGTATTAGATTATTCTCCTCAAGACTCTCATAGCATTACTATTCAAAAATAAACTTCTTCTTTTGGTTCACACTAATAATATAATAATTAGTAATAAACCTAAAATGGATATTCTAAAAAAAACCATCATAACGTGTGGGGTGCCTAGTTTACCCCAACATTATTATCCTATCATTACTCTTCAAGGTGATCCAAAAAACCATCAAAATTATGATTACTTCACTTGTATTGCACATTTCATCAAATCACAACCCATCGCTACTAAATACAATGAATTAGTTCATACTTATAACACTTGACAAAACAAATATAAGTATTTCCTATTCCTATTTCTACTCCTCTATCATCTATTATTATTCATTCAAATCCCTACCCTCCTATCATGAATGGTCATGAATATGATCTTATTGAGTAACTCCAAGATACTCAAGCCAATATTACTCTTTGGGATCTGATCAAAACTTCCCCTTCTTACCATGATATGTTTTAATAAGTCTTAAAAAAGGTTTCTATTCCATATTCTATCAAGTTTAATAAGTAATTGATTTATATGTAGACACAATATTTTTCTAATATTTTCCAAAAATACAAAAATTACCTTCTCGTAAGGTTCAACAACAAAATGAGTCTCTTCTAATCATCATTGGCATCAAGGGTATCCTCATTGACAATTATGTTTATCTCCACTTATATAGTTTAGATGTGTTCAACTACATTGATGTTGATATGTCTTTCATTTATCCAAACAACCTCTTTATTAAAGGGTTTGAAAATATTGGTCACCAAACTCTACACACTATCATGTTTCCTATGTAGTTGGGCCTAATTACATTTCCTACATTAACTTTATAATTTCAAAAGAACTTTCATATAATATTCTATTAGGTTGGCCATGGATTCACTCTATTACTGTAGTCTCATTTACCTTTCATCAATTTATCAAGTTCATTCATAACAATAGAGCATACATGGCCAAGGTTGATCTTGATGTCATGAAATATTTTCAACAAGAGAACCTTGATCATCTACTTACATCCTCTTCTATTAAAATTTGTATTCTTGTTTCTTTATAAAAATAGGTTACTTCATCTTCACCTATTCTTGAGGATGATGTGCATGTTCATTATTATCCTTCTAATGCATGTCTTGGTGATAAATTGGGATTCCTAAACTTCACTCATTTTCCAAGAGATTATAAATTTAATCTCTATATTATTGACATCCTTAACATATACAACCTAAATCTTATAAATCAGATTTTTTAATCATTCAAATAATAAATCATCTTGTTCTAAATCATGTGACTACACTGTATATTGACTATCCCATCAATGGGAACCCTCCTAATTTATAGTTAGAATCTTTCTATGGTGTAGGTTTAAAACTATTATCAAAGAGTGGATACAAAGGTAATGGATTAGGTTGTAAGGAAAATGACGCCAAGATAACTTTAGATCATACACATATCTCTACTATATTTCTTGGTGAAAAACACCCTCACCTTTATAAACCTTCATATTGGCACTTAGTTGATGTAGTGATGATTTTTTCAATCTCTTATTTTTCTTCTCTATCAATGATATACCTTGATCTAATCACATAAAATTATAAATTATGTATTCTAATTCTAGATGTATTCTATAATGAATAATCTTTAGCTAAATATCTTGACATATAATTGCATATTCCTTCATATAATCATGATCGCAATTTCCTTTATTATATTAATAGAAATGCATGCTTTGGTGAATTATCTATATCATATAAAGATCCTACTATTTATCATAAACTTCATGCTAAGATTATAACTATTCACAAAGCTTGAGACCGTATTACTCTCATATTTTGAGATACTATTGATGTTTCCATGGATATTCATGATTATAAAAAAGTAATTAAAATAATGGAATATCTCTCATTAGAACAATATTCACATTCACAACTCTTACATGACTTTCCATTTTGCCTAGAAAAACAAGGATATGCCAAATATTGCTTCTAAGGTCGTATTTAATAATATAGTATTATTTATTGATGCTCAACTTGTTCAAAAAGAATCATAAAATAAATTCTAAGGTGGCTTGAATGGTCAAGGTTGATATTGAAAAAATCTTTAAATTTGGTTTCATCCATCCCATTTACTATTTCCCTTGGATCTCTAGTATTATGGTTGTCACTAAAATTGATGTTCGCATCTATAGTTGTATCAAATTTTGTGATCTTAATTAAGAATCACCAAAAGATGATTTTCCACTTCCTAATATATTGATATAAATGTTGACGTGAACATATTCATTCATTATTTTCTCATTAGATGGCTTCTCAGATTATAGCCAAATTATTATCAACCCCCTTGATCAATATAAAATAGGTTTACCTCTCCTTAGGGGGGATTATATTATGTGACCACACGCTTTTGTTTGAATAATTTTGGTGTAACTTACCAATATGCCATGAACCTAATATTTCATGACTTAATACATAAATTTCTTGAATATTATGTCAATGAAATCTTAGCCAAATAAATTTTTCACCAAGATCATGTAGATAACCTTCATCTTATTTTTTGATGATTTTTTCTATAAAAGATACATTTAAACCTCCATAAATGTTTCTTGGGTATAGATAGTGGTAAACTTATCAAATTTATTTATCATCATGGAATTAAGGTTGAGATGAAGGATACTGATGTAATTATCAACATGCCACCCATAAAAAATATTTCATAACTTCATAGTCTCCAAATTAAGATTTATGATATTCGACTATGTATTTCTAAATTGGTGTATCATACTCTTCCTTTCACACACAATTAAAAAGGATGTTCATTTCACTTGGAATGAATATTTCCAAAAGGATTTTGAAGATTTAATAAATTTCTTGGCTAATCCTCCTATAGCAATACTTACTTACTATTCTTGGGCATCCTCTTATTGTTTAAATGTTTGCATCAACTCATACTATGGTCACTCTTCTTTTCAAAAATGATCATAAAAGAAAGGAAAATGATGTTTCTTCTATCAATTGTACCTTGCTTGATTACAAATCTCACTATAATTCACTTGATAAGTAATGTCTTTCTTTAGTATTAACTACACATAAGCTATGAAATTACCTTCTCCATGTGAAAATGCATATCACTATAAAATTTGGTCCTCTTAGACATATCATCTCTTGAAAAAATTATCAGATGTTTGGTTAAATGGATCATGCTCTTGATTGGATTTGACATTAAATTTATTACACAAATGGATCATGCTCTTGATTGGATTTAACTTAAAATTTATTACACAAAATATATCAAGGAACAAGTTTTTTGATAATTTATCCAAAAACTCCATCTCCATAATATTTTTCTAATCCTAATGATTTTCATAATTATAATATCCTTTCCAAAAATATTGATCACCTTTAGGACTTATGCTTTGATGGATCGAGGTGGTGAACTAGCTTTGAGGTTGGTGTTATCTTAGTCCCCCCTTTAGGAAATCCAATTATACTTTTCTTCCATCTTAAATTTCCAATGTACTAATAATATCACTAAGTATAAATCTCCTATTGTTGGCTTGCGTGACATGATATATCTTAACATCAAATATATCCAATTTTATGGTTATTCTCAATTAATTATAAGACAAGCCACTAGTTCTTACCAAGACAAGAAAGATACGATCTTTGAATACTATAACCTTGCCTTATAACTTTATCAATTTTCCTCGTTCTCTATATAGATCATCCTATGAAAATACAATCTTCAAGTAGATGCAATGGATAACATTTCATTTCTTGTAACCTTTGATAATTTTAAAGGATATTATCATTTTATAGTTCACACATTATCTTTACCCGCTATTGTGGATAGTCCTTCTAATCGTCTCTTTTGTTTTGAGGAATGGTATTTCCATATATTTAATTATTTGCATGATTTTACATTCTTGAATAATTCTTATAAAAGTGTTTGCACTATAATTTGTAAACTTACAAGATGATATATCATGCTTTATAATGCATTAATTAGTGAGGTTACAATGGTCTTGTCCTTTGTTATTTAGCTAAATCTAAGATCCCACTTGATGTTCAAGAAGCACATTTTAGTGCTTGTGGAGGTTGTTTTGGTGGTAGATAATTTGTTCAAAAAATTATTCCCATGGGTATAGGTTACCAATGAACTTAGGACTTAGGCCTCAATAACTTCCTCATGCACTTCTTATTGGTTCCTGGAACTCGAATAGGAACTTGGGTTCCAAGTTCATGGTTCTTCCTAGCCCTCAAATCCCACCATATTTGTCAACCAAGTTCCAAGTTCCAGTTCCAACCCTACTCTTGGACCTAATCTACATGGTAAAATACCATATTTTTTGGTAAAAAATAACTATCTCTTGACCTTTTAAGGAACATGTGATGGGTTTTCTAGGATTCAAAGCATCCCTTTTAAAATATCACATTTGAAAACCTACAAAAATTTACATAATTTTTAAACATGGAGATTTATAGGCTCCATTGCCTTATGTAGGATGACTAACAAGGATACTGATAAGGCTACCAACAAAATTGTTGAGAAGTTGGAAAAAATTCCCACCACAATAAAATATGAGTTTCAAGGGGTCCCAAAGAATATTGGGTGATGAGAAATGGAGATCAGTGAATTGATGACAATTCTAGTTAGGGCTATAGAGTCATGAGTTAATTCAATATTGCAATGGTTGAATCCTTATTATGGAACCTTAATGAAGATTTAATAGAAGACCATGCATCTCATAATACATAAGAAAACTAGGTTCTACACATGCATTTAAAGAAACAAAAAATATTTATGGAATAGTTAATGAGTCCACTTATTAATCGATTAATAGACCTAAACATTTTCTTTAGTATTATGAATAGACACTCTACAAAATCTTTGTAGAGTTTTAACAACCTTCTATTTGACAAAATTATGATACATATATCAATAAATGACATAATATTAGTGGAGATACTCACTTGATGTCAATTATATAGTTCGAAAATATTTCTTCTAGGATTACAATGCTTCATTGTAAATTTGGGTTCAACCCAAGTCATCAAAATACAAAATCAATATCTTCTTCTTCATTGAAATAAAACACTAGCTTCTAGAAGTCCTTTTATTCTCTTTATTCTAATCCAATATATTTTCCCATGCCTTGTAAAATGAGAATGAATTTGTATATACCCTCTTTAGGTTTCCCAAAAAGGGTGATGCACATAATTCACTAGGGCCTTGGAAATCCATGATTTCTTGTAGTTACAAGAAAAAACCATGTCTTCCTATTAGAGTTTGATCATATTTTAAAATAAATCCCAATGAATCGTGTTTTTTGTTCCTAATGAGAAAGGAAATAACTCCATAATCAATCAATATCACCTCAAAATTAACAACATACAAATTATATTTCAAGGACAAGGAGGATGCCCATAATTTTTTTTGAAATCATGACTTGAAGAATGACACCCTAACCTAGGGGTCTACAAATAATAACTAGGTATCTAGGTTCCATACTTATCCTTTATATCAACATAAATATACATTTAATACTTTTTTTGAGATTCCTCAGATCAAATTATAGTTGTTGGAGGTAATTAATATCATTATCAAGTGGTAGATGAAAGAAAATACATGATTTTGAGTGACCCTATTTCTATTGATGGAGTATCATGTCATTTCTTACCAACATGCCATGATTTACATTAAAACCTTTTACACCCAAAAAAATCCTTTATTGCTCACCTTGTTGGGCCATCGTGCACCTAGATACCTTTGAATTTCCTACCTATCACACTTATGATGTGGGAACATCCACCTCCAATATTCTAACAACACTGATCCATTAGGAATTGAGTCATCAACAAACTAGATTTCATGGAAAAGGTGATGAGACACTTTGAAACTTTAAAGGGGGGATGGCATCAAAGGACAACATTAACATGGAGGATGATTTCTTAGGATGGATGACATTAGCATGATGTTAGAAAGGGGAATGAAAATAGATTTTTGGGGATGGATGGAAAGGGATTCTATGAAGGGGAAGGTTGAAAATATAAAAGTCTTAGAAGAAGTTTTGTATCGTTGAAGGGAAATGTTATGATATTAGATTTTTTGGGAATTTATAACTAAGATGACAAGTCTGATGGGGGTGGATGGATCCATGGAGAAGTTTGCCAACCTAAAAGACAAATAACAACTTTTGGAGATTCAAGGAGTCAGGGATGCCAAGGAACAATAAGAAGGTAAGGGAGTCCCTAACAATCTAAAAGGATAACAATGTAATACTCAACCATTTTATGTTTTGGACTTCAAGGATTAGGGGATTAATAATATGGTATGAAAGAAAAGAAAACCTCGATAATATAAAAGAGAGACAAACCCAACACTTAGGAAACAATAATATTTAGGCTTCAAGAATCTAGGAGATAAAATGAAGGATATGATTGCAAGGGAATGTTTGACAACCTGAAAGATTAACAAAGCTAATACTTAACCACTTTTACAAGGTTTTCAAGTGGGGTTTCAGGAATGATAGGAGAGGCACACTAGAATGGATACCCCTAAAATTTGAAAAAGTGAAAAGAAACAACTAATTTATGGAAATATTAGAGCAGGGTTTAGGATCAACAAGAAAGGTATGTATGTATTAACATCCCTAAAAGTTTAAGATCCCAAAATACATAACACAGTCATTTTTTGGTTTTCTCAACATGGGTATTTGACTAAAGCATGAAGAGGGGAAATAATACAACATACAAAGACATAATATAAAGAAATATGGTCCATTTATAATCTCAAATTGGTTATCATCAATCCGAAAACAAAGGTAAAATGCAACCCTTTAAATTGTAGTAGGGAAAATGAAACACAAAAAATGGGGTGCCAAAAATCTCTAATAAAATATTTGACCTATTTAACAAATTATCCAAAAGATATTTAGTATCATGGACCATCACAAAATATGGCATTATCTCATGTAAAAAATAATAGAAAGAAGAGCCACAATCAAATAAAATGACCTCAATGCACCAATGGAGGTTGATAGAAGAAAATGAAGTGTTGGAAATTTCTAGGGAGCGATCTCCTCTATGTCTTAGAAGAATCCCAAAAAATGGGAACAATTCTAAAACAATTCAATCTAACACATATAGAAATCATCCCTAAGATCAAAGCTCCCAAAAATTTCTTAGAATTTAGGCCAATTTCTCTATGTAATATAATATATAAGATCTTTACTAAATCCATGTATCTCAAACTTCAACCACTTATCCCTAAGATCATTTCAGAGGAACAAGGAGGGTTTTCCCTTGGAAGGGAAACTATAGAAGGAGCAATAGTGGCTCATGAAGTCATGCATTCTATAAATTCTAATAATTTCCCCTCCATAATAAAACTAGACATATGAAATCATATGATAGAGTTGATTGGGGTTTCCTCATACAAGTATTGAGAAAAATTAAGTTCAATCATAAATGGTGTAAATGGGTGTTATCATGTTTGTCAACAATTGAGTTTTTAGTCATTATTAATGGGTCACTTGCAATTTTTTCAATTCTACTCAAGGAGTTAGATAGGATGGCCCCCTATCACCCCTTTTGTTTATTATATTGGCAGAGACATCAAGAAGATCTATACATAAGGTTAGAAATCAGGGTCTTTTGAAAGGTATATCTCTACCATTGACAAACATAATGATCTCACATCCCCTATTTGCTGATGACACCATCTTGTTTGGAAAAGCCTCTCTATAGGAAGATAAACAATTTAAAGTTAACTTAGACAAATATTCTGTAACATATGGGAAAAAAGTAAATGCATCCAAGTCAAAGATTTACATATTCAACACAAAGACAACAATGAAAAGGTAAATATTAAGACACCCTGGTTTTCAATTAGCATACTTTCCTTGTTCGTATTTGGGTATACCTTTCTTTTCAGGTGAAAATAAGGTGGCATACTGGAATAAAGTGATCCAAAGCATCCAATCTACAATCTCTCCATGGAAGGGTCATTGGTTTTCTCTCTCAGGGAGAATTCTAATGATAAAATCAGTCATGTCCACCATTCCCAGCTATTATAGGGCACTTTTGAGGGCACAAAAGTCAATAATATAATCAATAAAGAAATTAATCAGAGGATTTTTGTGGAAGGGTAGCATGGATAATAAAAGGAAAACACCATTGGTTTCACTAGAAAAAATTTGCATGGATAAATATAGAGGGACAGGGATCCATAATTTATCGGCTAGGAACTTGTCTTTAGGGGAAAAAATAGTATGGTATATGTATTCTAAACCTCAATCAAAGTGGTGTAGAATGATGCAAGAGAATTATTTTGATGTTGAATCCCCAAATAGGATGTTCACTATTTCAACCCCCATTGGGATCCACAATGTGGAAATTTTTGATAGAATGAAAAAAAGTAATTACACTATACCTAACATGGGAAATACATAGTGGAGAAGAAGCTTTATTTTGGGAAGATTCGTGGAATGAATAGCCTCCTTTAAAATAATCACCTAATTTACAAATAGTACAAGTTCTACATAGTAATTGGGGTAGGAAAGTAAAAGATTGTTTTGGTGTGGTTGATGAAGTGAGAGGGAGAATTTCATGGAAAGATTTTTCCACTTTGTCGGTACCTGTTGACCAAAGGTTTGCATTGGAGGAGCTTCTAAAGGAAAGGATGGTATTCAAATTAGATAGTTTAGACAAATTGATATGGGCCCCTTCAAAAATGGGTAAATATTCAGTTAGTTAGGGTTATAAGGTAGTTCTAAGGATCGGGGAAAACATACAATCCCCAAGGGATTTTTCCTTTTGTTGGAATGTAATAAAGCTTCCAAAGCAAGATATTTTGCATGGTTAGCACTAAAAAATAAGATCTTAACTAGTGACAAACTTTCAAAGATTGGAATATTTTCCCTTTTTTCATGTGTGCTATGTCGGGAGGCTTTGGAAGATGTTAATCATCTATTTGTTCAATGCACACTTTCTCAGAAATATTGGAATTTCACTCAAAACACATTGAATTGAAATTCCACTTTGCAAAACACACTATGGGAAGTTTTCTCCAACATGCTAGTATTATACAAAACTTCATTGTTTGCTTGTGTTTAGAGGGTGGTGCCAACAATTGTCATTTGGTGTATTTGGTGGGAAATGAAAAAATGAGTCTTCAGAAAAAAAAAATAGCAAGGGTGGATCAGGTTTTGATAATGTTGGAGAAATCAGTTTTGGAGGTAGCAAACACATATGTTCAAAAAGATAAAACTATATCTTCTATATTTACAGATTGGGATGCATCTTTGCTTAAAGATTGGAAACATTTGTCTATTCCATCTAAAGAGATTCTTCATCATCCAATAAAATAGAATATTTATAGTAATACCATTTCATGGATTGCCCCCTAGAAGGTTTTGGCAAACTAATTTTTGATGGGGCATCCAAGTGGAATCCTAGAATCTCAAGGGCAAGAATAGTGATCAAGGATTAGAAGGGTGATACTATAGGAGGTAAGTCAATCAGGTTGCCTCAAGGCACAAATAATGTGGCAGAGGCATAAGGTCTACTTCTTAGGCTGAAGGTGACAATTGATCAGAAAATTTCAAAACTCCAAGTAGAGGGTGATTATTTTTTAATCATAAATGCATGTAAAGAAAAAAAAAATAGAAATTGCATTATATTTTGCAGCAAGTATGGTATTTGTTGTCCAATTTTGAAATCATACACATTATGCACACCTATAGAGAGGGAAATAAATTGGCTAACCTATTGAAAAAAATGGCCTATGAGAAAAAGGAGGAAGAGGTCTCACTAAATAAAGGGATGATCAATAATAATGAAAAATTCAGGAGAATATTTTTTTATGAAATAAATTGATCAAAATTAAATAGGGTGCATATAATTTTCAATTTTGAGACATTTTTCGTATGTTTAAACATTCTGGATACTATCAAATAGAATTGTGGCCAATTAGTACAATAAATTATGCAAATAGTGATATGTGTATCATGCCAATAGATTATTTGTGAAACAAGCCAGAAGGGTAACAACTGGTACGAAGCATGCTAAGGAGGTCACCAGATCAAGGTCTCATATGCCACATAAGTAGTGTGTGGGAAGGAATGAAATTCTCCAAAGTATGGGGCTGTTCATGAATTGTTAAGCTGAAATGGCAGTTGGCGAGCCAATTCACATCCCTAATCTTTGATTTTAAAGGGGTCTCCTGATAAGCATGTGGTGATATATGAAACTTTGTGATAAGCCATGGGGGTGAATTTTATATATCAGCTCAAAGTGTAGAGTAGGAAAATGTGGTGAAATGGAATACAAACCATGGAATCTTTGAGTGTCCATGAAAGTGCGGGCCTAGGAAAGACCTTTTGAAGGTTTTCTAATGCATGAATATTTAAAGATAATATTCAATCTAGATTGTTCGAGAATTGAAGACTATGTGCGCATAGTTTTGGGTATGGATATTACCAGTCCTCAAGAAAGAAGAGAGATGATCCCTTCCCAAGTTTTCTATATTTTTCTATCAAATTTAGTGGACTTTCTTCAGTCACTTGGTGATTTAGAGGAAATGGTAGAGAAGTTTGTTAAGGAATAGTTCCTCGCCGATAATTCCCTCTTAAGGGGTGTTCAAGAATATGATATCTTCAAAGGGAAAAGATTCATTGGAGGGATCCTCCTAGGAAGTACCTCAAGCAGTGTCAAGGGTTTGTTGAAATATGTGATGCCATTAAGCTAGTGATAGCAATCGGATATGCACCCCGTCAGATTTGCAAAAATCAGACTATCTGTTGCAACATGGAAACTCTTTCCAGATGTGGGAAATCTATAAGAAAAGAGAATCTCCAGAGTGAGTTGGTTCTCCGTATGATGATCCTATTCTAAAGGTATTTCTTGGGAAAAGGGATAGAGAGTAACAGAATATTAAAATCTATGATTTTGAAATTATTTTTCAATACTTGATGGTAACCTAATGATTATTTTGGATTTTTCTCACAAACAGTGTTAAAAAAAACAACACAATCTCACAACCTCTCATGAACAATTTTACATAAATGATTTGCATGAAGATCTGATTTAAAATACGACATGCAACCTGTATCCTTGAACTTTTCTGCATCGAAACTACAGTCTTAGGACATAACAAGGACTCCTTAAACAAAAATCACAAGATAACATCAAACTGAAACTGCAAGTAGACACCAAAAATGATAAGTACGAATGTTGTTTTTTATTCAACTGTAGGAGTATGCCAAAATCTCAACTGAGTACAGAGCAGTTTACAAGATCAAAAATGTGCAAGAGCAAGAAACCATAACTGAACTGGAAAACCCTAAGTTTTCTTCAAAGATATATCTCTCAAACTTAATCCGAGCTCAAAGAAAAAGCTCAAGGAAAAGGTCCCAAAAACTGTTCAACAAGTTAGCACAAAAGTAGAAAGTCTCACTTTTTGCATGCACAAACTGTCAGGGTTCTAAAAATAGAAAAAAACTGCTTTTAAAGCAAAGAAAACACCTTATCTCTCCAACTCGAATCACAAATCCGACCAAGAAGAAAGTCAATGCTCAACTGCTAAAAATAGCAAGAAAACAAAATAATTTATAAAGTATTGTTTTTGCTTCTGCTTTACAACATGCAGTTTTACAATTATTCTATTTTTGCAATTAAAGAACTTTTGCAAACAACAACTTATATCTCCCAATACAAATTTGATTTTTCTTGTAAAAAATCATAAAAATAATAAGCCATCTCCATTATTACATTTAATTGATTGATTTCTTCTAAAATCAATTAAAAATAAAATACTTAAATCTTAAATCTTAATCCTAAGGCATATCTCCAAGACCTATTGATTTTTTATAAAATCAATTCATCAAATAAAGCCTAAGACACTATTATTCCACCTTTTAATTGTTTTCTCGAAAAACAATAAAACACATAAGGTATATGAAACTTGAGAAAATTTCCCAAGGCTCGACCTAGGCAAAAATAAATGAAGACTTTTAAACAAAGTCGACCTAGAGTATGCAAATTCGGCCCCTCATGGTATTAAGCAAGTTGAAAAATGCAGAAATTAAAAAACCCCTAAATCCGAATTAGGGCAACATAGACAAAAGGTAAAGGGAAAACCCTAACTCCACTCATTTCACATTCTTGTCTTGAGAGAATTTGCCTTTGCCTGGAAGAAAAGGCGTTGCCATGATCGTGCTTGATTTGAACCTGGAAATGCTTGGGAACTCCATGTAAAATTCAGCTCCATATCTTTAAAAAGTCGAATCTCTTCACAACAACTACGGTGAGTTGAATTTCTTTATCATTATGGCTTTCTCTCTCGTTTTGAAAGCAAGAAAAGCCTCTTAAGGCAGTGGCTTATGCATGTATTGTCTCTGATTTTCCTTGCATTCATTCTCTGTGCTTGTCTTGATTCCACCTTGGCCTCCATGGGAGGGCTCGAGCCTTAGCATTGTGAGCTCCAAGTGAGCTTGGGCATGGCTTCTCCACACTTCTACAGTCATTATAAAGTAAGCCACTCCTCGTCAATTTTTTTTTTTGTTGTTCTCTCATTAAACTAAAGCCTATGAGATTTATCTCCGCAAATAATGGTTGTTATTTCCTAGAAAAAATGTAGACCCATAGACTGGCTGTGCCATGAATGCTTGGCTCTGATTTTAAATATAAAAATCTGCATTCATACACTTGCTTTTCCTGATTCTTTGTGGTCAGAATTTGATCTTCTATGAAACTTGAAATGGTTCTCCTCATTTTCTGAAACAATAACTGAACCTCCATACCGGGCTCGACCCATGATGCATCTCAGGCATTTTTTACTTTACTTTGTAAAACCCACGTGGGTAACCGGGAAATGACACCATCTGCATTTTATTTTAAAAAACCCCATGTGGGTACACGAAATAATGAGAAAACTGTATATTGATGAACAATATGAAAGTGGGTATTTGATATGAAAGAAATTTGTCTTGTAGGAAAATGATGTGTATTATGGGTCTCTCCAAAATTTGAGCTCGACCCCCCTTCATTGTGGTTCAATTGTATTCTGAATTCTGCAAAACCCCTTTATGGGTAAATACTGCTTTAAAGAGACCACATTTCTGAGACAAAAAAAACATATGGGTATTTGTGAATTCTAAAGAAAATGTGTTTTGCATTAAAATTATCACATGGCTTCCTTCATTTCAAACCTACTGCATTTCGTTTGGAAATCCTTTCATGGTATCTGATTAACAACATTTAAGAGATAAAACACATCTGGGTATTTCAAATTCTGTGCACACTACATTTCGGCTTTGGCTGCTTTCTTCCATTTTCGGAAATGAGTATGTATGTGAACCTTTCTCCATTTACTTTCCAGTTCATTTCCTTACCTATCAAGGCATAAATTTCATAAGATTTTCACTATGTAAAAGATTCTCTCCTTGAATGAAACACAAATTGCTTTTTGTTTAAGACATCTCCATTGATTCTGGAGGAGGACAATTAATAACTTGAATGATAAACAACGAAACACTTCAAATCCCTATTGCATTTGTCTATCTGGCACTCTTCATTCCTTTTTATGCTCCATTTACCTTCTATATCATGCACTTTCTGACTTTATCGACCAGTATTCAATTGATGAGGCATATGTATGCCTGTTCATTGTCATTGTTAAGAGATAGAACACTACTACCCAAAACAGAAAAATGAAACAACATTTAAAGTGAACAGACTTAAAACAACAAAACAGTATTATGACAGCAGCTCAATTTTTTCCAAAAACATAATAGATTGATAATTCAACTGAAATAGTGCTCAAAGTATCATCCCTTTGCAACCTTCATTTCAATACGTTGATTTGACTGTAATAAATGTATGGTAGTTTGATTACTCCCTTAAGTTGTAGAGCTCAGAAGAGCAAGTTGATTGTATTTTCCTCTCTCGGCCCTCTTCTAACATATAAGGGTAGCATGTCAGGCTCTACCCTTGTGGGAGCCCATTTTTCCCCATATGCTTGGTCTTCAAAAGATAATCAGCTACATGGCTTTTCCTCTATCTACACAAGGAAACAAACAGTGTTAGCACACAAAAAAAACAAAGGATGATGATGACGTTTTCTCTCTTTTTGAGTTCATGCTTCTGCTCCTTCCTTTAGCCATTTCTCTTTATTGCAAGGATTGAAATATATCTCTATTACTACAGCACATAGTACTATTCATATCCCGAGCTCTTAATTGACACCCTTCTCAAACTCTTGCAGGTACATTCGGGAGCGGATGCAAAAAGGAGTCAGCTTTGAGAAACCAACTGAAGACCAACTCAGGCAATGAAGGATATGTCTAATGTTATTTTCCTTTTATTTTCAGTTGTATATTTCCTTTCCTATTATGAATGGAAACGACTAAAACCACGACTTGTGTGGATGTTTAATTTTGCTTTTTCATTTCCATTTTGAAAGAAAAGCATTAAAATGCAAGATTGTACCAACATTTGTATTCTCGCAATCAAATGACATGTGTAAATATGCATCACTTTATGAAATAAATGAAAGCATTATGCTTTATCATTTGTATACTCAGTTATGTACTCTATTTGATTTATACAAAAACATGAATGATACTTCAAAACTTAGTTTCTCAAAACACCTGCACAACTGTCACTTGATGAAATAAAATGAAGTGCAAACAACACTCAAGCATATTCAAAAATAACTGCATTTTCACTTTAAAATATAACAATATTTAAATCAACTCCACCATTTGAGCTGTAGCGAAAAATTGGTAACATTTTGGCAATTTCCGCTAGATGCTTGCCAGCTAAGCATAGATTAGTTGCCTTTGAAAAATCCATTGGCCGTGGAGTCAAAACCGCCCCTTCATGAAACTCAGAAAAATTTGAACAACAATACCCCAAACAACAACGAATCAAAAACAAAACAATGTTGAAAGCAAATTGACAGGCCCTGATGGCCAACAGAACATGCACAACAACACTTAGGGAAAGAAAACTATTGAAAAGAAATGTGCGTAACACACTTATTTGTAACAACTACTCTATTTATTTACAAGATAGAACTTATCTCAAAGGAAATGTTTGAGGTGGATCCCATTAATTGGGATAGACAACACCTCTCCAATTAGCTTAGAAAGTTGGAAAGCGTTGTGTTCCTTGCACTCTGTGATCACATAAGGACTGTCCCAAATTGCATCAAACTTGGAATGTCATCTAGGTCTACTTTTATATTCATTCCATTTGAAGACCGGATCACCAATGATGAACTCCCATGGTCTTTCCTTCTTATCAAAAGAGCTCTTCATCTGAGCTTGATGTATTTCAAGTTGTTTTAAAGCTTCCCTTCTAGTTTCCCCAAGCTCTACCGGCTGTGCAAACAACACTTCAAGAGGCTTCTCATTCAATAATTCCATCTCTTTAACATAACTTAAAGTTGGCAATTCAATAGAAATAGGTAGCTTAGCTTCTTTGCCATACGAAAGTACATAAGGAGAACAACCAGTGGCCCTTTTAGGAGTCACTCTGTCAGCCCACAGAGCTAACTTAAGCTTTTCGTGCCATGTTCGTTGATTGTCCTCGACAGTCTTCTTGATTATCCAGATCAAATTCTTATTTGTAGATTCTATCGGCTCGTTTCCCTGTGGATAATAGTTAGAAGATGTATTCAAATAAATGTTATTTCTAATTGACCAATCAGAAATTCTTAAACCAATGAAGGCCAAACCATTGTTAGAAATTATTGAATCTGGAGTACCAAATCTTGACACTAAGTCTTGATAAAAATTAAGCACATAAGTCTCATTTTCTTCTTTTAAAGCAACTGCCTCAGTCCATTTAGTAAAATAATCTGTGGCGGTAAGTATCCACTTATGACCCGTGCTTGAAGGCGAGTTGATTGGCCCTATAAAATCTAAGCCCCACTTAGCAAAGGGTTGTTCCACTTGAATCAGATGAAGAAGTAACACTACAAGCTTCTCTTTTCCTGAAAAATAGAGCACACTTTTCACATTTTCGGACCCAAGCAATAGCATCTTTGAATAGATTTGGCCAATAATAACCAGCCCGCATAATTTTCAGGGTTGTTGTTCTTGCAGCAAAGTGGCCTCTTGAAGGCCCATCATGAAATTATGCTAAAAGCTTATCAACTCGGTCAGGTTCAATGCATCTTAATAAAACACCTTGAAAATCTCTTCTATACAAAATGCCATCAATAATTGCAAAAGGAATAGACTATAATTTGTAATACCTCCTTTTCACTTTGTCTAGCCCTTTAGGGCACTCGCCAATTTGCAAATAATGCATCATTTGCTAACCCCAAGTAACAACAAGAACTGGAACAACAGTTGCATCATCATTGTTTAGCACTGTACCAACCTTTTCAGTTTCTTCTAAGCTGCTACCCACTGCATTTTCTGCAATCTGTTCACACAAACCCTTACCTCTGACAAGCTTGGTTATTTTAATATCTATATCAAACTCCATAACCTTGGTTATCCAACTAGCACGCTTATCATTAATTTCACGGTTCAACAAGAAATCTTTAACGGTTGAATACGCAACCAACAAATGAATCTTGTTGTTTCACAACATATGTCTGAACTTTTTTAAGCTTCTTACAATAGCAAAAACATGCTTCTCGACAAAGGAATACTTTACCTCATAATCATGTAATACCTGGTTAAAAAAAGCTACAGGTTGCTCCAAACCTTCATCGTTCTGCTAGCAAAGCATAGCAAAAATAGTATCAACTCCTCCAAATGCGTAAAGAATGAAATCTCTGTCGTACTTTGGATTAATGAGGGTAGGGGCAGCTGCAAGAGCTTCTTTGATTTGATCAAAGCTTCTTTTACCTTCATTGGTCCAAGCGAAAGGCATATTATTTTTAAGCATAAGAGTGAGAGGTTGCAACAAAGCTGCGATATTTATTATGAACCTCCTCACAAAATTTATTCTTCCAAGAAAGCTTTGCAAGCCTTTCTTGTGAGCTGGCAATGGTAATTCAAGAATTGCAGAAATTCTTTCAGAGTCTATGGAAATACAGTGCTTCGAAACAATGTGCCCAAGGAGTTTACCTTCGTGTACAAAAAATATACACTTCTTCAAATTGAGAGACACTCCGAACTCCCTGCATCTTTGAAAAATATGTTCTAAATGATCAAGATGTTCATTAGCATTTCTGGAAAAAACAGTAATATCATCTAAATATACTAGAATGATCTTGTTCATGAGGCCGTGAAAGGCCATATCCATCACTCGCTAAAAGGTTGCTCCAATGTTGGATAAGCCAAAATGCATCCTTTTGTAGGCCATTGTGCCCCACTTAGTCATGAATGCTATTTTAAATTGATCATGTTGTTTTACCAGAATCTGATAATAACCTAAGTAACCATCTAGCAAAGAAAACTTGTCAGAACCGAAAACCACCTGTAAAATTTTCTCCATGGAAGGGAGTGGGTAGTGGTCTTTCAGTGACACTCTATTTAAATCTCGGAAATCAACACATAACCTAATTTCCCCACTTTTCTTCCTAACTGGAACTAGCTTTGACACCCAAGAAGTATGCTTGATGGGAAAAATAATGCCACTTTCAACCAATTTATTCAGCTCAGCTTTCATAAGGAGTTTTAATTTGGGATTAAGAGGCCTCTATTTCTGCCTTACTGGTTTTGCAGTAGGTTCTAATTCAATAGTATGTTGGGCTTATTCTGGGTCAAACCCTTTAAAATCCTTATACTTCCAAGCAAAAATATCATTAAATTTCTGACATAACAGAATAAACTCTTGTTGTTCCTCTTTATTACATACCTTTCCCAGCTTGAGAAGCTTGCCTTTGAAGATTTCAACTGCTTCATAGTGTTCTTCTTTAACAGTCAGGCTGCACTTGTCTCTCCTCATCTGGTCATCTGAGTTGAACATAGATTCCAAGGTCACCAAACCACTCAGCAACTTGTTGGTCCTCAACTATACAATCTAATTGTCATACTACTGCTGCCACTTTTGCTGGTTTCCATATGCAAACTCAGCTTTAGCAATTAAAAAATTTACAATTTTTTCATCGTTGTCAAAAACCTGCCAACTCACATTATTGTCAGGTACAAAAGGTCTGATGACTATCTTCACATATTGACGCACCTCTACTTTTTGAATTTCGTTTGGAATATCAAATTGAGCCCCTATAGCAGTGAGTCTATCTGCATGCTTATTTTCATTTCTAGGAACTGAATAGATATTAAAAGCATCAAGATCTTCCATTAAATCCCATACACAATGCTTATATTTCTTAAGCAAGTCATTTTTTGTAGCGTTTAGATTTCTAACTTGATTCACTATTAACTTAGAATCACCATAAACATGCAAACATTTAATACCTCTTTTTCGGACCCATTCTAGGCCATGTACAAGTGCTTTGTATTCAGCTGTATTATTTGTACAACTAAATACAAATTTGAAGGCTAAATAATATTTATCTCCCTCTGCTGAAATTAGCATGGCCCCACCACCAGTGCCTACACTGCTCCTCGAACCATCAAAATAAAGTTTCCAAAGTTCATTTTCCTACCCTGCAAGTTGTACTTCCCTTTTAATCAGATTGGGCTTACCAGAATCAGGTTCACGAATCATGTAAACCCCTAATCCTATCTCATTTGTATGCTGGAAAGGATTAAGCTTGTGATCTTCGGCTGCCGATTCATCTAGATTTATATTTTCTACATGGGTGTTGTGGTCTAAGGTCATGGTTTGCTCCTCTAATGCAGGGGTGACGTAGAGGTTAGCGTTTATAGGGCTTAGAACGTATGGTTCAATATGGTCCTTGGCTAAAGGCTCAGACTTTATGGTTACTTTTGTACCATACCTTGTTCTAAAAATTAGATGAGACCAGTCAGATGACAAGAAACCCCCCAACTTAGTTGTAAAATCCCTTAAGAGGCAAATGGCAAAGTGTGGTGGAAAATCAATTACATGTATATCTTGATGAATTGCAAAACTAGGGGATGCATGCAAGGTAAGGGCTAAATTTTTTACTATACCAACAATTTTAACAACAGACCCATCCAATTGAACTACACCTTTATGAGGATTGGGTTCATAAACAAGACCTAATGCATCAACTAATTTTTTAGGCATAACAGAGATACTCACGCCAAAATCAACCATGCAATTATGCACTAATTTATCTTCAATGATCAGAGTCAAATAAAATGGGGGAGGATTTACCGCTTTAGCTTTCTACTCGCTTTTAACCTCCGAACTATTAGTGAGAACAACTTTGGTAGCACCTTGATTAGTATCATAAAAAATAGACAACTCAGCTAAAGCATCTTGCAAATAACTTTTCTGACCTGGGATGTGTAAAGAATTTAATACAGACATGTTGATAGTAGTCTTTCTGAGGTGTTCAACAATATTGAAAGAAGTAGCATTTACCTTCTTCTGGTTTTTTGTGACAGCAACATCATTCTACTTCTGCACGGGCTGCAAATGTGTCTTTGATTGTTCCTTGCCAGGTATCTCTTGGCCCTTTTGCAAAATTGCACCTTGGGTTGCGTTGCAACATTAGTACTGGGTGTAGAAACAGGCTGCTTATCCTTCATAGGCTGTTGTTGTGAAGTTCCAGCTTGTTGTCCTAAATCCATTGCTCTTTTTCTTGATCTCATGTTGGTTGTGACAAGAGAATCTTGTTGATCTTGGCCATTCATGCCACAAAACTCAAAACTCTGCCAGTTTGGCAAAACGACCTCAAAACCTTCTTGTTGTTCTAGGCTCTGATTTGAAACACTTTTTGAACCTGCATAACTATTCTGAACCATTAAGGCTTGATTTCTCATGCCATTATCACATGATGATTGGTTATGGGGCTGATTGTGTGGATAAAACCAATCGCAATCCTGAGCGATATTATTCTGAGGTACGAGTTCCCTTGACGAACTGGCTGCATTTGGGTTGTATGGCTAGAAAGGTCTTGGGTTAAAATTTCTCTTTTGGCCTTGATAATCATTCTGAAAAGTAGGCCTATTAGGTTGGTTCTCCTAATAAGTGGCTTGATAAGGTTTATGCTCATGACCTACTTGCTTTTTAATGCTCACAAGGTCATTCCCGAAGGTCTTGAGTATACTTTTAATCTCCTGAATTTCTTGGTTTTGGGCTGGAGCAACAATTTGTTGTGTTTTGGTCTGATAACCTATTGCTGGGATAGCGAAAACGGTAGCTAAAAGAGGTAAAGCAGTAGGGGTAGGTGGTTGTATTTCAGGAAACAACGACATAGGAGGTCTAGGGGCTATATCTCCAACTTGGATGAGACAATTCTTGGCTCTAATGGTGATATCATAAGCATCAAGGACCATATGCCCACCCATAGATTGGGTCATGACCAAAATTTTATTGTTCAAAGCTTTTAAGTAAAATAGAAAAGCGTGAGCTAGTAAAGGCCTTACCGTTGTAGGAATTTTGGCCCAAGTTCTTTGAAATCGATGCTTGAAATCATCCAAGTGCTCATACGACGCTCTCTGAATAGTGCTCAATTGTTCTAATAGGGACAAATTATCAGATTTATCAACAAAAATTTGGTATAGACCATTACCTAGTGCATCCCATGTTGCAATTGAGTTGGCTGCGAGGCCTCTAAACCATTGCAATGCTTTCCCATTGAGCAGTGCAACCAAGAGCCTTAATGTGACGTTCTCCTACGTGATATTGTGAACCGACCATAAGGTAGCCACATCATGAATGTGCTCCACCGGTGTTGTGTGATCCTCTCTAGTGAAGAACGACAGGATTCTAAGGGTTGTAATTGGGATGTCGTCATGTTGAGCAATGTCTAATGGACTGCCTCCATTAAAAGGTGCAAATGGGTGTTGCCTTGGCACTGTCATTGGTGGTATTTGTGATATTAGAACTGGTATTCCTGGTGATAAAACTAGAGAACTTAAAACATGAGGTGTTGATTTTGACATCACTGGCGTCTCAAACAACCTCCTTGTTGTTCTGCCAACTCTTCATGGCGGGGACAACTATCGGTATTAGAAAGGTGCATCACTTGATCTAGTTTGTACCTTTTTCATGTGCAGGTTGCACTAGGTCTGCATGTAAAATCAAAAGTCGGAGTCTCCAGGTATATTGAACAAGCCTCCAAAAGGCTGAGAAACCTGCTGCATACACCAAACAATAATTTTTTTTAAAAAAAAAACTTCTCTGAAACGAATTTTCAGAGTCCCACCGGGCGTTCCAAAAATTGTTAGCAATCAGATATGCACCTCGTCAGATTTGCAAAAATTAGACTATCTGTTGCAACATGGAAATTCTTTCCAGATGTGGGCAATCTATAAGAAAGGAGAATCTCCAGAGTGAGTTGGTTCTCCGTATGATGATCCTATTCTAAAGGTATTTCTTGGGAAAAGGGATAGAGAGTAACAGAATATTAAAATCTATGATTTTGAAATGATTTTTCAATACTTGATGGTAACCTAATGATTATTCTGGATTTTCCTCACAAACAGTGTTAAAAAAACAACACAATCTCACAACCTCTCATGAACAATTTTACATAAATGACTTGCATGAAGATCTGATTTAAAATATGACATGCAACCTGTATCCTTGAAATTTTCTACATCAAAACTACAGTCTTAGGACATAACAAGGACTCCTTAAACAAAAATCACAAGATAACATCAAACTAAAACTGCAAGTAGACACCAAAAATGATAAGTAGGAATGTTGTTTTTTATTCAACTATAGGAGTATGCCAAAATCTCAACTAAGTACAAAGTAGTTTACAAACTCAAAAATGTGTAAGAGCAAGAAACCAAAACTAAACTGGAAAACCCTATGTTTTCTTCAAAGATATATCTCCCAAACCCTAATGCGAGCTCAAAGAAAAAGCTCAAGGAAAAGGTCCCAAAAACTGTTCAACAAGTCAGCATAAAAGTGGAAAGTCTCACTTTTTGCATGCACAAACTGTCAGGGTTCTAAAAATAGAAAAAAACTGCTTTTAAAGCAAATAAAACACCTTATCTCTCCAACTGCAATCTCAAATCCGACCAAGAAGAAAGTCAATGCTCAACTGCTAAAAATAGCAAGAAAACAAAACAATTTATAAAGTATTGGTTTTGCTTCTGCTTTACAACATGCAATTTTACAATTATTCTATTTTTGCAATTAAAGAACTTTTGCAAACAATAGCTTATATTTCCCAATACAAATTTGATTTTTCTTGTAAAAATCATAAAAATAATAAGCCATCTCCATTATTACATTTAATTGATTGATTTCTTCTAAAATCAATTGAAAATAAAATACCTAAATCTTAAATCTTAATCCTAAGGCATATCTCCAAGACCTATTGATTTTTTATAAAATCAATTCATCAAATAAAGCCTAAGACACTATTATTCCACCTTTTAATTTTTTTCTCGAAAAACAATAAAACACATAAGGTATATGAAACTTGAGAAAATTTCCCAAGGCTCAACCTAGGTAAAAATAAATGAAGACTTTTAAAAAAAGTCGACCTAGAGTATGTATATTCGGCCCCTCATGGTATTAAGCAGGTTGAAAAATGCAGAAATTAAAAAACCATTAAGTCTGAATTAGGGCAACATAGACAAAAGGTAAAGGGAAAACCCTAACTCCACTTATTTCACATTCTTGTCTTGAGAGACTTTTCCTCTGCCTAGAAGAAAAGGTGCCACCATGATCATGCTTGATTTGAACCTGGAAATGCTTGGGAACTCCATGTAAAATTCAGCTCCATATCTTTAAAAAGTTGAATCTCTTCACAACAACTACGGTGAATTGATTTTCTTTATCATTATGGCTTTCTCTCTCATTTTGAAAGCAAGAAAACCCTCTTAAGGCCGCGGCTTATGCATGTATTGTCTCTGATTTTCCTTGCATTGATTCTCTGTGCTTGTCTTGATTCCACCTTGGCCACCATGGGAGGGCTCAAGCCTTAGCATTGTGAGCTCTAAATGACCTTGGGCGTGGCTTCTCCACACTTCTATAGTCATTACAAAGGAAGCCTCTCCTCCTCAAACTTTTTTTTTTTGTTGTTCTCTCATCAAACTAAAGCCTATGAGCTTTATCTATGCAAATAATGGTTGTTATTTCCTAAAAAAAATGCAGGCCCATAGACTGGTTGCGCCATGAATGCTTGGCTTTGATTTTAACTATAAAAATTTGCATTCATACACTTGTTTTTCCTGGTTCTTTGTGGTCAGACTTTGATCTTCAATGAAACTTGAAATGGCTCTCCTCATTTTTTGAAACAGTAACTGAACCTCCATACTGGGCTCGACCCATGATGCATCTTAGGCATTTTTTACTTTACTTTGTAAAACCCACCTGGGTAACCTGGAAGTGACACCATCTGCATTTTATTTTAAAAAACCCCATGTGGGTACATAGGAAATAATGAGAAAATTGTATATTGATGAACAGTCTGAAAGTGGGTATTTGATATGAAAGAAATCCATCCTTAAGGAAAATGATGTGTATTTTGGGTCTCTCCAAAATTTGAGCTCAACCCCCCTTCATTATGTTTTAATTGTATTCTGAATTTTGCAAAACCCCTATATGGGTAAATACTGCTTTAAAGAGACCACATTTCTGAGACAAAAAAACATATGGATATTTGTGAATTTTGAAGAAAATGTGTTTTACATTAAAATTCTCACATGGCTTCCTTCAATTCAAACCTAATGCATTTCGTTTGGAAATCCTTTCATGGTATCTGATTGACAACATTTAAGAGATAAAACACATCTGGGTATTTAAAATTCCCGTGCACACTCCATTTCGGCTCTGTCTACTTTCTTCCATTTTCGGAAATGAGTGTGTATGTGAACCTTGCTCCATTTACTTTCCAATTCATTTCCTTACCTATCAAGGTATAAATTTTGTAAGCTTTGCACTGTGTAAAATGATGCTCTCCTTGAATGAAACACAAACTGCTTTCTGTATAAGACATCTCCATTGATTATGAAGGAGCACAATTAATAACTTGAATGATAAACAATGAAAAAATTCAAATCCCTGTTGCATTCCTCTATCTAGCACTCTTCATGCCTTTTTATGCTCCATTTACCTTCCGTATTATGCACTTTCTTACTTTATCAAACATTATTCAATTGATGAGGCATATGTATGCCTGTTCACTGCCATTGTTAAGAGATAGAACACTACTACTCCAAAACAAAAAAATGAAACAACATTTAAAGTGAACAGACTTAAAAAATCAAAATAGTAATATGACAATAACTTAATTTTTTCAAAAAACATAATAGATTGATAATTCAACTGAAATAGTGCTCAAAGTATCATCCATTTGCAACCTTCATTTCAATACATTGATTTGACTATAATAAATGTATGGTAGTTTGATTACTCCCTTAAGTTGTAGAGCTCAGAAGAGCAAGGTGATTGTATTTTCCTCTCTTGGCCCTCTTGTAATATATAAGGGCAGTATGTCGGGCTCTACCCTTGTGGGAGCCCGTTTTTCCCCACATGCTTGGTCTTCAAAAGATAATCAGCTACATGACTTTTCCTATACCTGCACAAGGAAACAAATAGTGTTAGCACACAAAAAAAACAAAGGATGATGATGATGTTTTCTCTCTTTTTTAGTTCATGCTTCTGCTCCTTCCTTTAGCTGTTTCTCTATATTGCAAGGATTGAAATATATCTCTGTTAGTACGACACATAGTACTATTCATATCTCGAGCTCTTAATTGACACCCTTCTCAAACTCTTGCAATTACATTCGAGAGCAGAAGCATTCGGGAGTGGAAACAAAAAGGAGTCAGCTTTGAGAAACCAACCGAAGACCAACTCAGGCAATGAAGGATATGTCTAATGTTATTTGCCTTTTATTTTCAGTTGTATATTTCCTTTCCTGTTATGAATGGAAACGGCTAAAACCATGGCTTGTGTGGATGTTTAATTTTGTTCTTTCATTTCCATTATGAAAGAAAAGCATTAAAATGCAAGATTGTACCAGCATTTGTATTCTCGCAATCAAATGATATGTGTAAATATGCATCACTTCATGAAATAAATGAAAGCATTCTGCTTTATCATTTGTATACTCAGTTCTATACTCTATTTTATTTATGCAAAAACATGAATGATACTTCGAAACTCAGTTTATCAAAACACCTGCACAATTGTCACTTGATGAAATAAAATGAAGTGCAAACAACACTCAAGCATATTCAGAAATAACTACATTTTTACTTAAAATATAACAATATTTAAATCAGCTCCACCGTTTGAGTTGTAGCGAAAAATTGGTAACAACTAGCATTTGATCATAAATGCTATAGAATTCTATTGAGGGCTATGCTAAAGAACTCAAATTGTCTCTGCACCAGTATGTATATTAACATAAAAGATAAGTACTATGCAGTGGCATTTCTTCGATCACATTCATATCATCCAGCACTAAATGGTTATTAGGTGAATTTTTCTCCTCCGATGACTCCATTGTTGAATGTCCCCATAGTGCAAGTGGATATAGAAGCTACTGAAGCTATAGAAGGCCAAAGGGAGAATTTTGTTGAGCTCGTGTGCATGGAGGAATGACATATGGCCAAAACATGTTAAGTTTTTTTGTATTATTAAATGTATACAACAACTAGTAAAGGTTTGTACAAAATCCTATAAGCCAGTAAAGCTTTTTGGTAGGGCCATGGTAGGCTCAAAGTGCCAAGTTTTAAATCTTAGCTATCAATGTATAAATACTATTTGTAATGTCATGTTTATCAGAAAGGCAGTTAGAAGGTTTTAGGTTTTTTGGATCAGATAAATCTAGTCTTTTTGAGGGCAATAATGAATTTGTAATTTCTACCTTTAATATAATATAATATATACATGCAATATGCCTTTTACCAAAAAAAAATGTCAAATGAGATTTAGTATCTACATAAAAGTTTCATTTTTGTAGAACAAGAAATTGTAACTTAGTTATCTAATGCAGGAGTAACTTAGATATTCCCTTGGTATTAGAGTTAAAATTTGAGTGGGGGATACATTCAAACTATACATCTACAACTAGTGTATGAAAAACCATGGTAGTCATATGCTTATCAAATTTTCACATTGACTTGACATTTTATTACGAAGTCATTTTTTAAAGGTTTAAACTCATTTTTATTTTAATGAGTTCAACATATATACTCATTAAAAATTTGTTTGTAATATTATTTCAAATATCTCATAAATTATATAAATTTAGTTATTAGTTAGTTATGGGCTAAGAAAGCTATAAATGCAATAATTCCTAATATAATAGGGGTACTTTTTTTGGTTAATTTTTTTTGGGAAAATAGGGTGACAATTGCCTCTCACTTTCGGTAGAAGGGTTTTTTGAGTTTTCACTTTAGACAGATAATAAAGAAAGCATTCATCTCACCTATTTATGTGTCTTTTTCTATATATTTTTTTTCATATGTCAAATTGGTAATAATCTAAGTTATATCCCTTTATCTTATAAAAATGATTGGTCATGATGAGGGTGCAACCCGAGACATAGAAAATCACACAGAAAAACTAACAAATCTTATTATTTTCAAAGTATGAAATTCTTATATGTAGAGGATCTCCAATCCTCGAGTTCTGCAATACATGCAAATTACAGAAAAAAAATTATAGAAATTCCCCTATTCGCAACATGTGATCTTCTTTCCCAAAAAACTGCCCAAAAAAGTCAAAAACTACCCCATAAATAGCCCCATTCTCCATTTGGAGCCAAAAACAACATTCTAATTATGCACAAACTTCTGGAAGCCCTAACTCAAGATCTAACCGTCGGATCTTCAATGATAATACCTTTTCAGAAAGGTCTTGTGAAAATGAAGTGCTGGAAAGTGGGGCCTAAAAACTAACCACTTTAGTTTTCCGCCAATTTTCGGGCCCATCCGGAACCTTTAAGTCCCTCAAAATTAGCTCCGAAGATTCTGTAGGGCAAAAAGCAGAAACTGAAACTTGAATAACTTTTGAACCGAGAATGATCTTCGCCCGATTCTTTCACCAGAGTGTTTATTATTATATCCTGAAGCTTCCCTTAAATTTTTGTCTCCTCATGCCTTCAAATTCATACCTGCTAAAAATAGCAGTTGAGCAGAAAAAGCAAAAAAGTAGTTCTGAAAGTTGTGAATTCTTCTTTGACAAAAAGGGTATCCAGAAATGCAAAAACATCTACAAAAATCTAAATGAAAGTAAATATATTTTTGGGTGATGTAGGATTGCCTTTACACCACTGGATGCTCCCGCATCAGGTCATCTATTGAAGTATATATAAACTATTAAATGTATGTAAATAAGTACAATTATATCTTGGAATATTGATTTAAAATTATACTAATAAAAGACATCTTTTCATGTGTTGATATTTATGTGCTATTCTTTCAATATTGTAATACTATCATATACATTGTTACTACTTGTAGTGTCAAAAATTGCATACCCTTGCGATTTCACCTACACTTTTTATTCCACTTTAGTGTCCACTCCCTTAGTACTTGTGTAGGCTCATCTTAGCCGTTGCATCAACATTTTTCCTCTCAAGATGCTCAAAACCCCTTTTCAACAACTACCTTTGTGTGCCAATTTTTTGTTAACCTTATGTTTTCCTCGTTTCCATCATTCTTTAGCTTAATTTGTCTAGACACTAGCACATTGTGTGGACGTCCACATGATGCACTTACATATCACAACATTTTAATGTTAAAAAGGTCATTTTTGAGTGTCTTTCCACTTTTGACCTAACCTTGGTCAGTGGAAACGACTTGGGATAGTTTGTAATAGCTAGAGAATCTCTTTTGTCCCCTCTTTTCTCTTTTAAATCTATCTTTTCACTTCTCTTGACATCTCTTTCTCTTTCTCTCTTGAGAAGTATCTCTCTTTTTATCTCAAGCTTGCATAACTCTCTAAATCTTGCTACAATAGTTTGAAAGTTCTTACAACATTCTCTACAACTCTCTCTCTCTCTCTCTCTCTCTCTCTCTCTCTTTGAATTCCTCAAGCCTTGTTGGTAATATCTACTTGTCCTATGTCTTTGAGAGTCTTGGGATTTATCATATACCTTATCTATGCATTTATCATCTTGTCTATCTATCTATTTATCTGGCTATCTGTGGAGGTGGAAACACCAAAATAGGGGTTTGACTAAGGAAAACCCCTAAACAACCCCAACATTCTCTCTCGGTCTTATGTGTGCAGGTGTTGAAGACATATCTTCATTGGAGGCTTCATTGCTTGGTTTGTTGTGAGTGATTTCTCTCACTTCCTCTATTTAATCATATACATTCTATTTTAATTTACATAAATCACTTACTTTACTTTACTTTAGTCTTTTTTATTCTTTGCTATCTTCCTTGCATTCTTGAAAGTTCCTAGAAATTAGGATAGAAGTAGTCACTTTGCTATTTTCTGGTATATTCTTGGTTTTCGGTCTGTACAAGATGCAAGTGCACCATGGGGATATTTGTGTGCCATGATGTTGTCATTGGCTAAGAGTTTGTCAGACTGTCTAGAAGACCCTTGTGATCTACTCTTTTTGTTTTTGAAATTCTCACCATTCTATCTTGTCACCTGAGCATTGATCCTTGAGGTAGTTGAGGACCATTTGACCCTTGAGATCTCATCATCTTAAGGGTGTCAAATTTCCTCTATATTTTTGTGAAGATGACATGAACACTACATTCTTTATTATTTTTGTAAGTAGTCCTGATACAAAAAAATAAAAAATGGATAAATCAAAGATTTTCCCTTCTAAAATAATTTTTTTGAGGTACTACCCTAAAACCCATTCCATGTCATCAAAGTAGAAATAATATGCCAGACTTCGACCAACTTGTTTATGCATTATTTCATATATTTATCTTATTACTTTCAAAATATATTTACTATCTTCTTTTATTAGTTCAATTTCTAGTTTTATTCAAAGTGTTAATGATGTTCCATTCCATGTATGTGATGGTGACTTGTCTTTGCCTATGTCACTCTCTATCTTTGATCCTTCTCATGAAAGTCCTCTTATTTTAGAGGATATTTTATTGCAAGAATATGAAATCATTGATAATTTTCTTAGTGTTACTCTACCTTCTCTTCATTCCAATGCACTCTCTTCTAGAGACAATTCATTAGTGAATGATGAATCTCTTCTCACATCAAATCCTCTAAGGATAGATGTTGAGTATATTTCTTAAAATAATTCCTCTATAAGTCATAATGAATCTGTAAATGTAATCATAGTCTTTGTCACTCTTCAAAGGCCTAAGAGACTGGTCATTTATGTGACTCTGACTAGTCCTTCTCCTAAAAGGATTTATTTTGTTTGTGGGGTTCCTATTGAAAGTGATACACCAAATATTTACACAACATTTATGCAATCCAAGGCTCCCTCTTATAGAGCAATAGCCCTAATTATAGTACTAGAAGGAATCAATATAATCTTAATCAACACACTTCTTCACCACCTTCTCAACCAAGCCTTCCTCAAGCACCTATACCTGCAACTAAGCAACTAGGTGAGTATGATCTTGTCGAGCAACTTCATGTTACTCCTGCTAAGATCTCACTTTGGGATTTTCTTTAGATTGCTTTGGTTTACCCAAGTTTATTTTAGGTGTTGGAAGAATAAGGATATTTCATTGATGTTCTTGTTGGAAACAAGAGCATATGGAATGAGCATAAGGAACATATATTTATACATTGCAGTGTTGTAATTGATGTCAACAGTGTATCTCGGTAAAAACACTATGGTGTAGATCATTTTAGGTGTTATGAGCATGGTTGAAGGTTATTCTAAGAGAAAAAATTGCAAGAAGGTTTGATATGGTGAAGACAAGTTTGATGCAAATTTACTAAGTGGCTGAAGGTGATTCTGAAAGAAAATTTTGCAAGAAGGTTTGATATGGTAAAGACAATTTTGATGCAAATTGACTAAGTATTTAAGTATGTGTTGATCCATTATGTAGGTGCTATTATAGGTTAATGCCAACCCATTTCAAAGTTTTTTGAGATTTTGAGTCTTGGCGCGAAGTGTGTGTGGATAGATCTTGATCCAACATGCTACAAATTTTATTGCATGTAATTAGGCTGATCTAATTGATGTTTTGGTTGAAGTGAATATATAAGTTAGATATGTTTTTAGTATTTTGATGACAATAAAATGTGATAAGAGTTAGTGGATGTGAATTGTGAAAATATAGTGCAAATGTAGAGCTGAGAAAAGTGTTAATTCAGATTAGTATGAATATTTTTGCATCTATATTTTGAGCTTCATTAGAACTATATTTCATGCATGTGTTAGATGCAATTGTAACAATTCAAATCTAGCTATGTACCACAATCCCTTTTATATCTTTTTTTTTCTCAGTGGACAATGTGTCCACCTATAGTGAGCACTTTTGTAATATACTATACCTGGTTATAATATATTGTGAGCTAATCCTCACTATGGTTTTTCCCATTTTGGGTTTTCCACATAAAAATCTTGGTGTTCATGTGTTAAGTGACGTTGTTGGATGCTATTATGCTTTATTTCATTAATGCAATTGAAAATACTATAAGTATTGGTTTTTAAATGTTTAAGTGGTTTAAAAGAATACTAATTCACCCCCCCTCAATATTTTGGGTGTTCAACATTAGGAATCTTTACAAATGATCCTCTTTCCTTCTTCTAATAGACCGATGGATGTTAATGTATTGATAAATAATATTCGTGTGGATTTGCCAAATATTACGTGCCATCTGCATGAGATCTCACCTCTAGAAGTACAAAAGCAAGTGGATACCTTAATGATAGTAGTCTACATTAATAATATCAACATTAGACATGTTGGTCTCAAGGGAACACTGAGAGGGGGGGTGAATCAGTGTTCAACAATTTTTATCTTTAATCATCAGAAACTTGAAACCAAAACAACATAGTATTGAAAGATAGATGCATGCATTCAAAGAAGTCATTCATTACACCATAACACATAATTTTTTGTGTGGAAACCTTGTTAGGGGAAAAACCACGATGGAGGTTAATCCAACATTTGAGTACTCAAATATAATTGTATACAAAAGGGAATGCACTTTCATTCAGGCGCACTGCCTAGAGCTCACTACTCAAGAAAAAGGCTCATTGTCATATAAAAGATTTAGATTAAGACCATCTGAAGGTTGGACTGAGATGATAGTTTCATGCCAAGTTACAGTTTTGGTGAAGCTCATAGATTCAATTCTGGATCTACAAACTAATTATTTTCTTCACTCTACTCTACTCTGCTCTTATCTAATCTTCGCATCAAATCAAGATGAATCCACACTATTACTCTGCTAAATCTCGCATCACACTTTGATATTTTCCCATCATGGATCCCTCTACATTTTCTACATCCCAAAATGATAGAACTGATCTCA
Organism: Sequoiadendron giganteum; assembly: GCA_007115665.2. Taxonomy (NCBI): domain Eukaryota; kingdom Viridiplantae; phylum Streptophyta; class Pinopsida; order Cupressales; family Cupressaceae; genus Sequoiadendron; species Sequoiadendron giganteum. The sequence continues at coordinate 658,963,499 of CM021103.1, forward strand.
TATATATATATATATATCCGCAAACAAGGATTTGTTCATTCATCAATCGACTTCTTAAAATATTAAGTTACTTCCACCTTGTCGGCTAGATCCACCTCAAATTATTTATGTGCATCCTCCAAAGTCGGTTAAGACAAAGAGAGGACTAAACAAACATAATTGAGCATGAATATATTTAATTAATTACTTCTTATACATCTGTGATTACTATATTTGTCGGGTCGGCCTACTAGCACAAATATCCAACAAATTAGTATACCGGATCTCGTAGATCACGAACCATTGAGTGCATATCAAATAAATCCTTCACCAAGGTATTACAGACATCAAAAAATATTCCTCAAAGATCCACAACCCTAAATATCTATCCGGTGGGGTGTTTAGATCAACTTTTATGCTTATAATCGAATGTCCCATTCTTCACTTTGTTCTGTCGGTAGAAACCAAAACTATATTGCAGACCGAATTTCATTAAGGTTATCTAGATTGACTTAGGTTACCATCAATGACAACACTTACAAGACATATGCCAAAAATCTCCCCCTTTGGCATTGATGGCAACACTTAGTGAAAAATGACTAAGTGTCGTTATCATTATAGGTATGTTGCCAAACCTTTTACTGTATTTTCTCCCCCTGAGATTTATAAGGTATTCTCTCCCCCTATAAGGCATTTTTCACTACATTCTCTCCCCCTTTGACATCAATGACAAAGCATGGATATCATATGCCAAAAATACAAAAAGTGAACAATGACAGAATAGTGATAGATCAGTTATATGCTAATGCCAAATGACAAAACCAAGTGACAAAACACGTGTTCAAAATCCTCAAAGCTTCAAAAATTTTCCACATATATGCCGACAGTTCTCTTCCTTTGATCAAAATTTGAAAAATTTGAAAAGCAATTAACTGATACCTTAGAAGATTATCTTATGGTTTTTCTTCATTTCTGGAAGGAATTTCTTCCAGGCCTCTATTGTAATTCCAATGATAATGATCAAACTATTGTTTTTGGAAGTTTTGTTAACAATTTCAACTACAGACTCAGGAATTGTAATTGCTTCTTCTAATTCCTCACCATTCTTTAGTATTTCCATCATTTGCTCCAATCTGCATTCGGTTAGATCCTTTACCTTCCAAAAGGTGTCCACAAGAGTGTTCTAGGAGAGTTGAATTTTTGTGTGTTCTGATTGTAGTTACCGGATTATTCTCCTAACGGTGCCATCCTGATCTTGAGACATGCCAATTTTTTTTCCAATGCCATTCAACTTAGCTTCAATTTGATCCAACTTCTCTTTGTAATTGTTGACAGCATGGGGCCAACTGATACAATAATTGTAGATAGCAGTGGCTAAGCTTATGTATTGCATTAGCTCATTCATTTTCTTCTTCAGTTTAGAAAGGGACAATTTGAATTGGTCCTTCAAGTGAGAGATAACTTCACCAACTTTCTTTTCTTGTGCTTCAGAACTCAATGTTCATTTGTTTCACTCAATCATTTCATCGGGTAGAATGTTCTCTAGAATTTCTAATTTAATTTTGCATTGCTCAACGTAAGCATTCAACACATTTAGAATCATATCTTGATCATATGGTGGTCTAATGGACCATAACCTAGCAATTTTTTGCATCCCACCTTCTCCTTGAATAATCTGTTGTAGCTTTTCTTCTATCAGATCATCTTCTTCCTCATCAACCTTATCACGTTCTGATTCATTTTTCTGTGGATCCTCAATTTCTTCATTAGATTCTTCATCTAGAACATCCACAATTTCCTTTTCCCTCAATTTTGGGAACTTTGCTCTTTGGAGGACTATATTCAATAATTTCCTTACCTCTTTTATGTCCTTTATCAATGCTACTAGAAGAGGAACCAACTTCAATTGATCTTACTGGAAGGGAAGCATTTACTGAACCGCACTTCTTAAGCACATTCTTAAATAAATTTTCAAATTTTAGATCCCAATCAACCAAACTCCTAGAATATGAATATATTTTCTTGCATACCAGTTCGTTTGTCTTCCACACCACATTGTCAAGTTTCAAAAAATAATTCAGAAAGTACATTACTAAGCATGTAATCAAGGTGCCAAACTTGAAAGGATAACCCGATTCCTTTGTTAGTTGTACATTATCCATGAGTTGATCCTTCAATAACCCGCATAGGTCAAAGTCCTGACCTTCAACTATCACCTTGTGATAAATATAGACTGCACCAACTGATGTCGCTCCTCAATTTGGGTAGAAGATTTTGTATGTAATCTCATGTGCAATATACTTGATAATAGGGTTCTTGATTGTCGCAATTATCAGGGCTCTCTGATCTCCTATTACTCTGGTTAGGGTTTCGACCTCTTTATTCCGAATAGATTTCTTCCTAGGTATATCTCCAATTTTGCATAATCTCGTCAAATTTTAAATTACGTCCTTTGAAATAGTGTAGGGTTTGTCCAAAGTTAAAATATCATCATGTAATTTTCTTAATACAAATTTCACGAATTCCATGTTCTCGAAGTACGAAAACTCATACCAAATATCCAAATTTTTGTGTTCAGCTTCGCTCAATTTCTTCAACTCATCAAGCAGTAAAAAATTCCTCATGGACCTAATCTTTGCACTATTATACACATCTAGAGTGATCAAACCTTTTATTTTTTCCATTTTTCTTTCTGAGTTTAGGGTTTGCAACTGCACACTAAATTGCATGAAGAATTCAAGATTTATTTGAAATACCTGATTGATTTTCGAGAATTGCCGATGAATTTCACTACTTCTTCTATTGAGTGCTCTCCTTCCTTTCTTCTTCGTGAAAAGTGACAAATAATTATTACAACTTTACTTTTATAGCTCACACACTTGCAATAAATGTGTTTGCTCTAAATTTTTGGATACTCTATTTTGTCAAACAATGACCGAAAATATCTTCTGCGTACCTATGAGTTGTCTGAATTCCTTTTTTGAGAGTACTTCAAAACTTCTGTACACCTCAAATATACCTTCTAGACTATTTTCTGCATTCCGGTACCATCCATAGATAGGGGATGAAAGATTTACTTAAAGAGCTCCCCCTAGGCTAGTGACCTAAAATTAATTATTGGAAGAATTATCGGAAGAAGGTTCTGGTGTAGAACCATTTCTAGCTTCAGATTCATTCTTTCTTACCCATGTATTCTTCATCTAATCTTTGATTTCATCCGTAGTTACTTTCTATTTCACTTTATCATTTTTCTCTAAGTCTCTTCCTCTGTATACTGGACCTCTTATGTCTACATTTTTGTTTTTGCAAAATTTTGCAATATGACCATGCGTGTTGCAATTGTAGAATAAAATGCTTTCTTGTCTATTCCAATCATTCCAATGGTTTCTTCTTGATATGTATTGATTAGCAACATGCCCAAATTTTCCACATGTATATCATTTAACATTCCTTCTTAACACCTTTCTGCATTCAATGGATTTATGACCAAATTTTTTGTATTTGAAACATTGAACAGAGAGTGATGAATCTCTTGATCTTATATTACTTCTACATTGAGAAATCATATGAACATACTTATTACAGGAAAAACAATATCCATTAAAATTTTGAGCATTAGGTTGTCTTACCGGATATATTCCACCTGTGTTCATCTATCTGAAGTTCTTTTGTCCTGGTCTAGAGCTTTCACCCTTCTCATATCCAAGATCTCTTTTATCATTTCCAATATTTTGTCCTTGAGTTAGCTCGTCAAGTTTTACTGAATTGGTCTTAAAATTTTCTTTGTATTCATTTGCAATGACAAGATCATTCCTAAGAGTAGTGATTTGCTTACCAAGTTCTTCTTCATTGTTTCTAGATATTTGCAACTCATTTTCAACTAAGTGAATTCCCCATTTATTCTGCTACATTCATCAGATTTTTATTTTAGGGTTTGAGAAATATTTTCTTCATTTTTCTTCCTTTCTTCAATCTCCTTAGTCATCTTCATCATCATAGAGTCCATCTCACGTTTTAGTCTTGTGTTGTCCCTAGCAAGATGTTCACATTCTTCAGTTATTTCTTTCAAGGCATGATTCAAGTGAGCATCATCCATATTTTCATTCTTCTATTGTATCTGATCACATGGATCCTTTATTTTCTCCTTGGATTTAACAATCTGATCTTTCAGTGACTGAATGAATTTCTCTGCATCTTAAAGATTCACTCTCAATTCATTAACTTATGCTTTAGACTGATCAAGGTCATCAAATGCCACCATAAGCTGTTGCTGAAGACCATTAGAGTCCATTACATTCCAAGATCCACCTAAAGTTGATAAGCTTCTTCCAGAGGAACAGGGCTCTGATACCAATTGTTGGAATCAAGGGAACACTGAGAGGGGGGTTGAATCGGTGTTCAACAATTTTAATCTTTGATCATTAAAAAATTGAAACCAAAACAACATAGTATTGAAAGATAGATGCATGCATTCAAAGAAGTCATTTATTACACCATAACACAATTTTTTGTGTGGAAACCCTATTAGGGGAAAATCCACAATGGAGGTTAATTCATAATTTGAGTACTCAAATATAATTGTATACAAAAGGGAATGCACTTGCATTCAAGTGCACTGCCTAGAGCTCACTGCTCAAGAAAAAGGCTCACTGCTATACAAAAGATTCAGATTAAGACCATTTGAAGGTTGAACTAATATGATAGCATATTTTCATGCCAAGTTACAATTCCGGTGAAGCTCATAGATTCAATTCTGGATCTGCAAACTGATTCCTCTCTTCGCTATGCTCTGCTCTTCTCTTATCTGCTCTTCGAAACACATCAAGATGAATCCACACTATTACTTTGCTAAATCTTGCATCACACTCTGATATTTTATCATCATGGATCCCTCTACATTTTCTACATCCCAAAATGATAGAACTAATCTCATATATATATCCGCAAACAAGGATTTGTTCATTCATCAGTCGACTTCATAAAATATTAAGTTACTTCCACCTTGTCGGCTAGATCCAACTCAGATTCTTTATGCGCATCCTCCAAAGTCGGTTAAGACAAAGAGATGACCTAAACAAATATAATTGAGCATGAAGATATTTAATTAATTACTTCTTATACATTTGTGATTACTATATTCGTCAGGTCGGCCTACTAACGCAGATAGCCAACAAATTAGTATATCAGATCTCCTAGATCACAAACCACTAAGTACATATCAAATATTAGAGACATTAAAAAATCTTCCTCAGAGATCCACAACCCAAAATATCTATCTGGTGGGGTGTTTAGATCAACTTTTATGCTTATAACCGGATGTCTTGTTCTTCACTTTGTTCTGCTAGTAGAAACCAAAACTATATTGCAAACTGAATTTCATTAAGGTTATCTAGACTGACTTAGGTTGCCATCAATGAAAACACTTACAAGCCATATTCCAACAAGACATGCCATTATTGATACTGATTTGACACTCAACATATGTAGCATTGATATATTACCTAAAATTAAAGTTGATTCAACTTCTCTTACTACTTTTTCCTCGTATCTTTTTGGGTTTGATAATGTTGGTTGACAAGCCTTAAGCACGATAATCTTGCCTTTAAGGTTGGGACCCATTACCTACCCACCTTGGCATATATTATTCCAAGACCATTACAATATAATCTTCTCTTGGGAAGACCATGGATTCGTGCTTTAGGAGTAGTTAAATATAATTTACATCATTATATGAAGTTTGTTTCTAATAATGAGGTGATCATGATCAAGGTTGACCCTGATGTTGTACACTTATGTGAGATGACAACTACTGGTTAACCTTTGGTTGCACCTAATCTTAAAAATCTTATCCCTTCAATATCTTCCAATGTGTTGACATCTACTCTAGCAATACCTGTTACAAAGGACACTCTTGAGATAGAGGTCATTGAAGAATATCCTCCCAAAGTAGGAAATGTTGAGTCTACTCCTAATTCTTCTCCTAAACTAAATGTATATCTTGGTGATGATTGGCGATCCTTGATCTTCACCAAATCTTATGTTGGGGAGTACAAAGTATATTTTATCCACCTAGACATCCCAACAATATCATTCACACCTGCTATCAAAGATGATTATTCTTTTTATCATGGGATAATATGAACAACAATTGTAATGTCCTTAATGTTTATAATCCTCCTTCTGAGGAGTTGCAATAACATTAGGGTTTATGATTTGATATTATTTCTAAGCATGGATACAAAGGAAATGGTCTTGGGCACATGAAACACGAAGTTAAGGTCCCTTTGGAATCAACACCTCACTCTTTTGCAAGGGGTTTAGGTTACATTCATTCTCATTTTTCTCCATCCCCTTCTCCATTGCCTATTGTTCTTATTTCTTCTTCTTGTGAGCAATCAAACTTCTCTTCACAAGAGAAAGGGTTGCTTCTTGCTCCTCATCCTTTATTTGAGAAAGATCATATTTTTTTGAGGCTTCTAAAAGCCCACTTGATTACTCTTCCTCCTCCTTCACATAAGAAGTTTCATACACAAGATAAAGCAAAACATTATTTCTGTTCATACCATCAAGTGCCTGACCATTCCACTAGTGAATGTACGACCTTGAAGGACAAAATATAACATATCCTTGATTCGAGTGCCATCACTCTTCCATTTGTTGATGTACTTGTCTCTTCTTCTTATAACAATTGATATCGAGGTTTATCTATATCCTATTCATTCTATTTGATAAGCATCTTCTCATGAGGTTCTTACAACTCCCTTCTATTGTGTTTCTACCCACTATGTGGCATTAGTATCTTTTCTTGCTTATTTCCATTCATGGCGGTACACTATTGTGTGCAACCATACTTTCTCTATGGCAGCAACACAATATTATATAGCATGCTTGTCCTCACCTATGCATTGGGGGCAAGGACAACTTGTTTTGGAGGTGTACATCCCTCTTGAGGATTTCCTCTCTACTTCTTAGAATTTTCTTTCTCACAAGCTTATCCTATCTATTATAATCATGATAGGGGTTATCCTCCTTGAGGGGTTTGTTTATATCATGTGTATTATAATCATGATAGGGGTTCTCCTCCTTTTGGAGTTTGTTTCTATCACTTTTCTATTATAATCATGATAGGGGTTCTCCTCCTGGTGGGGTTTGTTTCTATCACCTATTTGGGGTTTGTTTCTATCATTTTTCTATTATAATCATGATAGGGGTTCTCCTCCTTGTGGGGTTTGTTTCTATCACCTATCTATTATGATCATGATAAGGGTTCTCCTCCTTGTGGGGTTTATTTCTATCACCTATCTATTATAATTGTGAAATGGGTTGTCCTCCTTGTGGGGTTTGTTTCTTTCACCTATCTATTATAATAATGATAGGGGTTCTCATTCTTGTGGGGTTTTTTTCTATCACCTGTCTATTATAATCATGATAGGGGTTCCCCTCCTTATGGGGTTTGTTTCTATCACCTATCTATTATAATCATTATAGGGGTTTTACTCCTTACAGGGTTTGTTTCTATCACATGTCTATTATAATCGTGATAGGGGGTTTCCTCCATAGCAAGGTTGGTTTCTATCACACTTTAGTAGCAACTTTCCTCTGTAGTGGGGTTGGTTCTACCACCTGATCAAGTGGCCAAAATATGTTTTAAATTAGTTGAAGGATAGAGAAGAGGAAGTGGGGAGAAGCTTTGGAATGTTTGTTTTGTTTCTAGGAAGCACTATTTGAGGGAATTAGAAGAATAAAATATGTGTTTTGCAAACATGTCAAAGCTTGTAGTCATTGAGACAATGAAGGGAGAGGATAAGGAAGAAGACATTATAGAGTGTGCAACTGAAACATGTCTTTTTGAGGGCATGAAAGAGAGGAAATTGGAATTTACGACTAAGACTAAAAGTGAAAGATTTACAATAGTAGTAAAAGGTGAGGTAAATTTTGATTTATTTAATTTTTGTGATTGGGAAGTGTGTGATGTTTTGCATCAAATTGAATTGAAGAGAGTAGAAGAAGGCATGAAGGTTTTGAGGGTTGTGGAACAACCAAACACAAATAATTATGTTGGAATGCAACATAGAAAGTTTGAATAAAAAGTGATAAATGTGGCTGAGAAGATGATGGAAACACTTAATTTCCATAATATTGGTATGGATATGTGTGTAGGTATAGTGGTGAGTGAAGAATTGGTTTAGAAGAATTTTTGTTGGAGGTGGATGGGTCTTGGTGGATTGATTTCCATGAAATGTTGAATGATAGGAAGTCACAATTGGAAATGGAATTCAGTTCATAATTGTGAAACATGGTGAATGGTTCAACAAAGTGTTCCATCGAAAAGGTAGAGAAAGAAACTTTGTGAGGCATCAATCATAGTAGGGGAGTATGTTGCAAGTTACTCATAACTTGGGAGTGTATTTCTACTACTGAAATCCATTTTGTGAGCCCAAGCTCACAAATTAATTACTTGACGTGTTTGATGCAGCAGCATCCAAACGAATTGGTAATCCAAGTCAAAGTGTGTTTCAATTTGATTTGTGTTGTAGTCGATTTCATTTTATCATGGAAATTAATTTAGGATTTTGGTTGGGGGGATAGTTTCAAATGATATTATTGTCATTTTCAATTGACAAAATTTTGGATTTTGAAATATTTGTTTTAAAATTTGAAATATTCAAAGAAAAGATAAATGAAATGACTTACAACCAAAGAGAAGGAGAAACCATAATTTTTAAAGACCCAAAATGATATTGTACAGAAATAGAATAAATCAATAAAAGGAAAAAATATAAGGGGACGTGGCATAGTTTGCAAGAGATTGAAAAAAATGTTGCCTAACAGGGGAAAAAGAAGTTTTAAGAAAAGTAAAAAATAAATGCAGGAGGATAGGCGCGTAGCTGAAGAGGGAAAAACAAATAGATGATAAAAGGAAAAAAGAAGATAATAAATAGGAGAAAAAGGGGGTGCATGGGATATAGATCATGCATTGTAAGATATTTCTAAACTAAATTTGCAGGTTGTGGTTAAAGGAAGAATGAATAAATTATGCAAACAAAGAGAATGTGTGGGTTTAAAAAATAGATAAAACCAATAACATGTGTGCAAAATATGATACAAGCAGTGCTTAGAAGAGATTAAATAAGTAATGCAAACAATAGATATTTCAAATGAAATAAAATATGTGCAGATTGGAGGAATACATGCGCATGAGAAAGGTAATTGATAAATGCAAGTTGAGTTGTAGAGATAATTTGTTACAATGGAAGATTGGATATCTTGAAATTGGCATACAGGGAAAACCAAATTTACAAAACTATATTAAAATAGAGAATTAAAAGAGTGAAATTTGAAATTTAGAGTTAGCAAAAGGAAAATGTATTCGTCTATAATCAATTTGAAGGATGAATAAATAAATCAATTTGAATTTTCTTTAATCTTGATGTTGTCATTAAATTATGTGAATTAATTGAATGAGCAATTGTATTGTTTAGTATGATTTTAAATTAAATTTTAATTGATAAATAAAATTGTCAATTTAAAATTATTGTTTGGCTATGAATTTTGTCAATCTAATAAGACTCACAAATTTGGTCTACACCAGGAAGTTATGATAGAAACAAAAATGTTGGCCCAAATCATACCTCTAATACCAGTCCTTAAGATATTTCTTGGAGATATTTGTAAAAATCAGAAATATACCAAACCATATCGAGGGAGTGATCTCCAATGATTAGATAAACACATATGAGTTCAATATTGTATGATATGTTGATATGGGAGAGAGTTTTCTTCCTTATTTATAGGCCAAACTATGTAAGAATGTATTCATCCTCATTAAGGGGTATTAGTGCATTGACTAATATTTATGTTTTGGGTTAAGCATGTCACAAATTCTTATCCTTAGGAATATATCATATTAGGATTGTAACAATGGAGACATGTTGAAGTGTATTCTGATACAACTAATTAATTTCCCATTTTATCACAAGAATGAAATCATGAATCATATGTTTTGGAGTTGTCAGTTTGTTAAAAATAGTGGAATGTCGTGTTTAATGATTTCCTTGCTATTTTTTTATCACAAGCTAAGTTCGAAAGAAGCTCTTCTTCGGGCCGGGTTACATGTTAATGCTATTGTTGATGGTTTTAGACATTTCATTTTGTTGCATATATGGAGAAATATATGTAAAATAATCTTTAATAACAATAATGATCATAAGAAATTTATATTTTATTTCTTTGCTTCTTTATTTTTTCTGCTCTAGATCAAGACTATGAAAATTTTCAAGATGGATCTCCAAATTCAACAAATCAAATTACAAGTTGAACAATTTTTGAGGAAAAATAAAGTTTGTATAGCATAAGGATTAAGGCATTTTTTGCAAAATTGATTACAGCTTGAGTTTTGCTTCAGCTGGTTCTACTATTTCAGTGTTGTATTGTATTTTTTCTTGAAAAAATATTTGCAGATGTATCATTGGTTGTAACCTTTCCTGGTATATTTTGAACAACAATTTCATGTTGTTTTTAATTGCAACCTTTTCTTTGTAAATGCATTTTTTTAATATATATAAAAAATAATATTTTCAACTCTTTTCACAATCTAGTTATCTAGATTCTATTTTTTATGATTAAAAAAGAAAAAAAATTATGGTCAAATTTTCTATATAACATTCCGTCTTTCTATAATAGGAAGATCAATATAATAAGAATTGGATTGTTTCTACCTACCTTATTCTACTATGACAATTCAAACATCCACATGCATGCATTGTGATATTGAATATAATTTAAACAATTTTTAAAATGAAAAACAACTTGTCTTCATGATATATGAGTAATACAAGTAAAAATATATCTATGATTTCTCTTTGAACAAAAGATAATATGGGTGCACTTATAACCCCAAAAATTGCACCTTTAAATGAATCAATACTTCCAACTCTTACTCAAATAAGATTAACTCATTCAAATTTAAGTTCTTCAAAATATTTTGTTATTCATAAGAAAAACATAGAGAAATATTAATTTTATAGTTTATTGATGCAGGAGCATCCAAGGTGAAATGGCAATCCCGTGTCACCAAAAATATTGTTATTTTGGTGGGAATTATGCATTTATGAATATTTTCTAAGTCAAATTGGGAAAATACCCCTCTCGGGCATCCAAGTCTTGGTGGGGACCATTTGGGGTGCATGTGCTTGCATGTTCAATTGCATGCCTTGCATGTAATTGCATGCTTGTGCCACAATCTTTGCATATTGTTGCATGACTGTATTTGGAGCCATTAGGGCCACCGAGAGTCAAAGAAGGTGTCTTGATTGACCAAGATGATTGGCCAAAAGTTAGGCACCCATGTGAAGGTGGTGAAGGCAATGAATTATTTAATATTTTATTTTCTTATCTCTCCTCAAGTTGGGTGTTGGAATTGGAATTCTGGGTGGTTTATGGAGGTTGTTTTGGGAAACCAATGGTGGTTTCTTCTCACATAATTTCTATATAATAATGCTTGTTCATTTGGAGAGGAGGGCTATTGGAGAAGTTATGGTTGCATACCCAGATGTTGTTGAAATGAAGCTAGAATCTTGAGTTGTAGATTTTTTGTATGTGTGAAGCCTGTGTTGTATGAGAGCGTATGAGCTCCACGTTTATGTATTTCATTTTCAGATTTTGAAGTTAATACATGTAGATTTTTATTCCATTTTGTGTGTTTCAAGTTAATTTTCTGCCTTCTTGCATAGTATTTTATGTGTGGTTGTGATCAGATTTGAGAGGGAGAGTTTCCCTTTCCATCATTTATAATAAAAAGAGAAAAATAAATAATTACACATTTGGTAGACATTAAATGAAGAAAATATAGACAAAAAATACATTAAAAGTGGTTTTATTAATTTATTTTCAAAAATCAAGTGTATCATGTTGTACATGTGATTAAAACCTATTATGCTATCAAATGGTGCTAAGTTTTTTCTCAAGCACATCTCACCACTTTCTTTCTCCATTAAAATTATCACAATTATTAAAAATTGTGAATAGTATGGAAGACCAAATCTTCTTTTGATTTGATTTGATTTTCCATATCACATCCTTATAACTCACTTTTAAATTGCACAACCAAGGAAATCTTAGTTGGTAGATTTTTCTTAAGACTTTGGCTATGATATTCCACCAATCCTTATCCTAAGCCAAAACTAAATTTTAGCATTAATAAATCATGACAAAAAAATGAGAATCTTTAGATAGCTCCTCCACTTGCTTATATTTACTATGTCTTCATCTTTAGAAAGAAGTGGATGTTTAATCTAATTACATCAACAATTGACTTATTTGACTTGTGTAAGTATGTGGTGTATAAATAATAGTTTTCAATTTCATTCGAAACATATGAAATAATGAAAAATCATAACAACTATACATGTTTGTAGTTGAGAAAAATAAAGTCACATTGGTCTTTGGAAAAATGAATTGAAATTAAATAAAAAATAGATAAGCCATAAAAAAAAATCATTCAATATAAGCTAATAAGATGCCAGAGAAATAATTCATTTTGCTATATTTTAAAATATTGATATTATTAAATATTAAAAACATGAAATTTCCACAATCCATGATATCAATATAGTAATTTTTTTTGAATTTGATTGTATAACATTTTTTATCATCAACATTTGGGATCATACTCCATAATCCATCATTTTCTCTAGCTCTAACTCATCTTGATGATGAATCATAGAGTGATCTGAAACATTGATGATACAAAAAAATTACACAATCAAATCTAGAAATTTTACTACATTAACTATAAAAAATTGTCAAAAATTTAGAAAAAGAAAAATACAACAATTGACTAATTGACTTTAATATGATATAGTGAAAAATCTTAACTGTACTATGCATGTTAATAATTGAGAAAAAAAAAAAAGTCTCATTGGTCTTTGAAAATAATGGATTGAGATTAAATGAAAAGATAGATAAGACATAAAATAATTTTTCATTCAATATAAGACAATAAGATATGAGAGAAATAATTCATTTTACTATATTTTAAAATAATACTATTAAATATTAAAAACATGGAATTTCTAGAATTTGTGATATCAATATAGTAAATTTTTTGAATTTGACTACGCATCATTTTTTATCATCAATGTTTCAGATCATATTGCATTAACTATAAAAGATTGTCAAAACTTTAGAAAAAAATAAATACAATAATTGACTAATTGACTTTAATACTATATGATGAAAAATCTTAACAACTATACATGTTAATAGTTGAGAAAAAACATAAAGTGCATTGATCTTTGAAAATAATGTATTGAAAAATAATGAAAAAATAGATAAGACATAAAATAGTTTTTTCATTCAATATAAGACCAATAATATAAGACAATAAGATATGAGAGAAATAATTCATTTTGTTCTATTTTATAATAATAATAATATTAAATATTAAAAACATGAAATTTCCACAGTCCATGATATCAATATAGCAATTTTTTTTTAATATAACCGTGTGACATTTTTTTATCATCAATGGTTCATATCATACTCCACAATCCATCATTTTCTCATTTTGATGATGGATCATGGAATATGATGTGAAACATTGATGATAAGGAAATGTTACACAAATCAAATCCATAAATTTTATTACATTAACTATAAATGATTGCCAGAACTTTTATAAAAAAGAAAAATACAATAATTGACTAATTGTGTTTAATGGATTGAAATTAAATGTAAAAATAGATGACATGAAATAGTTTTTTCATTCAATATAAGACAATAAGATATGAGAGAAATAATTCATTTTGCTATATTTTAAAATATTTATTATTAATACAATAAAAAATTAAAAACATGAAATTTCCAGTCCATGAGATCAATATAGCAAAAATTTCTGAATTAGTCAAGCATTGTATTTTTCTTTTTCTAAAGTTTTGACAATCTTTTATAGTTAATGTAGTAAAATTTCTGGATTTGATTGTGTAACATTTTTTTATCGTCAATGTTTCAAATCCAGAAATTTTACTGCATGAACTATAAAAGATTGTCAAAACTTTAAAAAAAGAAAAATACAATGCTTGACTAATTGACTTTAATTCCCGTATGAGTTTACTACATTTTTGGACTCCTATAACTCTCTATGATCTTGATAATGGATCAGGGAGTGTGATCAGAACTGGACTCCTATAGCTCTCTATGATCTTGATAATTGATCATGGAGTGTGATATGAAACGTTGATACAAAACAATCTCGCACAATCTAATCCAAAATCGACAACTGATAATGGATCAGAGAGTGTGATTGGAACCGGACTCCTATAACTCTCTATGATCTTGATAATTTATCATGAAATGTGATCTGAAACGTTGATAAAAAAAATCTCGCACAATCTAATCCAAAATCAACAACGATCAACCATATGAATAGTAAAAATTTGATATCATTAACTAATAAGAACTCATAACTGAAGTATTAACAAGTTCTAAACACCATTTGCCCTCTCCAAAAATAACTTGACCGTTACAAAGAACTTAAAAGCTTCATATACTGACAACACCAAAGACAAGACTTTCATTTTCTGCAACCTGCATGGTTTCTGTGCTCTCAACGGTTTTGTCTTCTCTGGAGGGAAACAGACTCTCAGGTTGCATGTCAGGTGGCACAGTTTGGCTTGCCTGTGTCAACCAGCTTATATATGGTCCAGGCTCGTTTGTTCTGCTGGTTGTTTTATATGTTTGTAACTTAAACAAGACTGCCATATTTACAGAGTGTTGATGATTATGACTGCCCATTCTTTATAATATATACACAATGGACAGACTGCTTTTGTTTTGTATAAAATTACTTTGTACAGGGAAAGTTTGTCTTATCAGTGCAGGCATTGCAGTGAACAGTAGAGCGATCTTTTAATACTGCCAAGATCCTTGACAAACTCAGCCACTTTTTGTCTCATTTCCTAGCTTTAACAGCATGGAATAAAGCAGTACAGAAATGTGGGATGAAAAAAAATACAGCCCCTGAATGAAATCAGCTGTCATGAATTATAATAGCCATACGTACAGGATTTACAGCCGAAACAATAGGCTGGATCTGTACGATTTATCTCGTGTTTCTAAATGGATGTTTAAAGCCATTATTGGGTGTATTGGAACCAATCCAAAATCAATGCAATTATTGATTGTTCTTATCAATTTGCTATCGATGCAACCATGACAAAATTTGTACCTCATGTTTCAGGTTTTATATATTAGATTGCAATATGATTTGGAATCCGAAAGTTCTGGCGAAATTGAAGTGTACTTTGTATTTATTCACGTGTGGGATGTTGACGATATAAAGTTCACGTTTTCTCTCGTTATAGAACACATCTCATAAAACTGTAATTTTTATTGATTTTTAAGTAAGACAATGTTCATAGTAATAGTGTTGGGAATTATATATGTGTTTTTTAATTTTATTATTTTACATAGTAGGTTAAGCAGATCGAATTCACAAAACATAAGATTAGCACTTGCATTTAAAGGAGGTTCAAGGATTATCTCGATAAAAAATTATTTGTATGTTAATATGTTAGAGAGTATGTGTTTGTGCATGGATGCATGCACATTCTAATTGCATGTGGTTGGATTAAACAATTAATAATAAGTGTTAAATAATGGAATGATATAAATTTGAGACAAATCTAGATTTTTTCCTTAAAGAAATTAAGTATTATCTGATTATGAAATATTTGCATACAGATTTAGAACTTAGCATTTTCGGACTTTGGCAGATGATCTGACAAAGTTTTAAAATTTTGAAATCTGTGACATTGGAGGTGAAATGGTTTGGTGAAAAGCTTTATAACATCAATTTATGCATCTTTGTAAGTCTTTGTGAGTTTTTGAATTCTTGGGAAAAATTTATTGCAAAAGTTGCTTTTTGACTCCAGTGATCGATGGATGGATTATATTATTTGGTGTTGTCCTCATATTTGGTTCTTTTATAATTTTGTGAATAAATCATCTAATGTGGAGGATGTATTTTCAATCTCCAATTCGAATTGACCCCAAAGTACCATAGTGGAAAAAGGTGTGGTTGATTTCTTTACAAAATATGAATTTTTATCAAATGGAATATCAAAAGAATGCAATTGAGATCAATTCAAACACCAACTTAGAGGTGATGCTTAATATCCTAGCATGAACAAAGGGTGGTTATTGCAGATAACATGACTATAGGAAGTACCTAGGGCAAATTGAGGCTATGTTGGAAGGCAGAGTGGGAGAAAGAAGCCACACCAAGAACTCCAACATAGTCCAAAGGTTGAATGGAGTTATGCACATTTTGTTTTCTCATCAAAACAATTTCCATAGGTGGACATTGGGGCCACATTATTTCAAGTGAGGAATTTAAATTGCAATAGTTACATATGTATCGCCAGTGTGTGGAGAAACTGAAGAGCTACAAAGAGGGTAGTGATCTACTCATGAAAAAGGCATGAAGAGCTGTGATAGAACACTATGGAGGCTAAATAAACTAATGCGTAGTTATTGATTGGTTGAACCACTTGTGTGAAGAGGGCAAAACTGGTGAGGGCTCGTGAATGGAAAACCACGTCAAAGGAATGAAAAGTCGTGAGTCAAGGAACTGCCAGGGAAGAGAGTGAAAGTATGCGTAGGTCAAAGATAACTTACATGTTGTGAATTGAAGATAAGGTAGTCAGTAAAGAGTGGGATTTTTGTCTTGGTAATGAAGATCACATGGCAGATTTTATGCTTAGACTGGGGTTCAATTAATGCAGAGCGGAATGTAAGAAGGGTGTGCTCGAGTTGAAGAAGATGTACTTGTTAATAGCTACTTAGAAGAACAAAGAATGCAACGCCTAAGGTAGTATAAGAATGGGCATGATGAGGGGAGTCGAGCTCACAATTTGTGCAAAATTTGGCATATAAAGTGGCAGCCCAACAAACAATATAAATTACAAGAGATTGAGTGTGGTGTATTGAAACATAGGCTGCACCATTTGAAAAAGGAATATTAATGGTGACGAAATAGTAAAGAGAAGGTAAGAGGCAAAACAGAAGTAGTAATAGGAAAATACAAAGGAGTGATTTGAAAGAATTGTAATTGTATGTTTTCCATGAAATTAAAAGAATAAATGATTTTATTTGATTTGTTTTCAAATTAGAGTATATAGTTGTGCAATGGTGAATCAATTTTAAATTGACACAAGTAATTGTCGATTTAGTATTAAATGTTTATGGAGTCTTTTGTAATATAAATTTTGTGAATTTGGGTTGAAATTTGAGGAGATTTTTTCCATCTTCATCAAATGGTATCAGAGTCAGAGGTTTTAAGCATGTGAATAGAGCATTGACTATGAGGCAGCTCGCACTAGGAGTTACGAGTGGAGATGGGATTGAGCAGAGGTTTCAGGTGTATAAGCAAATCGTCGAATGTGAGGCAACTTATGGTGGAACCCATGGATTGAGAAAGCGCAATTAAGGAGCTCAAAAGTATCATTGCAGGTGTGTGAAGTCCTAGGTGGTTGAGGATTGGGAAGCACATGGAAAGTGTTATGGAAGTAGAAAATTATAGTACATGTAGTGGGATCTTCATGAGGATCGAGGTATGATTGCAAGCTATGCAACATGGAGGTTGCAAGGGTTGAGTGTAGTGAAGAAATGCCAAGAGGAGGGCATGGAGAGAAGAAGAGAACGTATTTAGTAGAGGATGTTAGGCTTGTTAGGGTTAGAAGGTAGATATCTAACAAGTTAAATGTAGATTTGATCAATAAAATAGAGAAATAAAACACAGAAAATTATAGCAGAAACAAAACAACATAGAGAATTTAACGTGGTTCACCCAATTTGGGCTACATTCACAAAACCGCAATCATCCAATGATTTTATTATCTAGTGCAAAACATATTACAATATCGTGAATAATGCCATGCTACAACTCCCCATCCTAACTACTTATAACAAGCTTTTAGAAGCTTCTCGAAATTAGGGTTTACAAAGTCAGCTTTTTTCTTTTTCAGTGATGAAGCGAAAAAAGGTGAAAAAAATTTCGCCGCCCCTGAACCCCTGCCTGGCCCCAAACCCCGGAAAGGATACATGAAGAGTGTACAGTACTAGCATGATCAATCACCACATACCAACAATATCCCACTTGGAGACTGATTAGGCTCCACACCAACACAATCTCCCACTTGGAGATTTATCCTGGACAACACCACTGCACTTACAACTCCCACTAGAAATAAGCACCTTGGACCTTGCTGATCTATTATAATTTTAACCATGAAGAACAACCGAAGCTGAAGAGGAGCTCAGCTTCTCCCTTGTCAATTCCTTTGTAAACATATTTGCTGGATTGGTATCTGTATGTATCTTTTTACCTGTCCATCCTCCAACACCAACCGAATGAAATGATATCTCAGTTGTATGTGTTTGGTCTTAGATTGCAAGGCAAAATTCTTTGCAAGATGTATAGCAATCTAATTGTTTATAAACAAGTGATTTTCAGCCTATTGTTTGCCCAACTCTTCCATGAAAAATTGCAGCCATATCATCTCCTTTGTTGCCTTTGTTGCAGCAACATACTCTGCCTCTATGGTGGATAAAGCAACCACCTTTTGCATCCGAGAAATCCAACTCACTGTTGTCCCACCAACTGTAAATACATAACCTATAATACTCTGCCTGGTATCTATATCCCCTACCAAATTTGAATCAACATAGCCTTTTAAATCTATATTAGAGCCTCCAAAACATAAACATTTATTGGATGTACGTCTCAACTACCTGAGGATCCATTTTATCACATTCCAATGCTCAACTCCAGGATGACTCATATACCTGCTAACAACTCCTATTGCATGTGCAATATCCGGTCTTGTGCATACCATGGCATACATTAAACTGCCTACAACTGAAGCATATGGCACCTTGGACATTTTTTCTTCCTTCTCTTATGTCTTTGGACACATATCCTTAGTCAATTTGACATGTCTGGGCAATGACGTGCAAACAACTTTTGCATTCTCCATATGAAATATCTGCAACACCTTTTCAACATAATCAGCCTGAGATAGAAACAATTTTATGTTTTTCCTATCTCTTGCAATCTTCATACCAAGGATTTTTTTTGTTGCCCCCAAATCCTTCATATCAAATGAATTTGCTAACTGTTGTTTAAACTCCTTTATGTGATCTATGTTAGACCCCGCTACAAGCATATCATCAACATATAAACATAAATTAATGTAGTTATCTTCAACTAACCTTTTAAAATAAACACAATGGTCTGAATTACATCTATTGTAGCCTTGCTCAACCATAAAACTATCAAATTTGATATACCATCACTGAGGTGCTTGCTTCAAGCCATGTAAACTTTTCTTCAATATGCACACTTTTTTATCCTTACCTTTGACCTCAAATCCTTGTGGTTGTTCCATATATATTTCTCTTCCAAATCACCATGGAGAAAGGTTGTTTTAAAATCAAGTTGTTCTAAATGCAAATTTTCAACAACCACAAAACTTAAAACAATATGAATAGAAGTCATTTTAACAATTGGAGAAAAGATTACATCAAAATCAATACCCTTTTTCTGTGCAAATTTCTTTACAATTAATCTAGCTTTAAATATTTTCTTACCTCCATCCTCCTTTTTCAGCCTATAAACCCATTTGTTTGGTAAAGTGTTATACCTGCAGGCAACTTGCATAATTCTCAAGTCTGATTTTTCAACAAGAGTCCATTTCTTCTTCCATTCCATCCTCCCACTGAACCTTGGTATCCACCTGCATAACTTCATGATAACATTCTGATTCACTAGCATCAATTAATAAAATAGAATACAAAGAGGGAGAAAATCTTTCAGGAGATCTACTTATCCTTGAAGATCGTCTAACATTCACTATATTTTGTGGTATTTGTTGTTGTTGTTGTTGCGAAACATGAGGAATCATTGGAACATCGTTGTTTGGAGTATCATCCAACACTACATAATCATTTTCTTTCTTCTCATGCTGCTGCAACTGATCTTTGTACAACACTTTCTCATTAAATATGACATCCCTGTTTCTCACAATTTTCTTATTTTTAAAATCCCAAAGCCTATAATCAAATTCATCAATGTCATATCCAACAAATATACATTTATTTGATTGTGCATCAAGCTTGGTTCTATTTTCAGAATCTACATGTGCAAATGCTTCACAACCGAAGGTTTTCAAAAAATAATAACTCACCTTCTTATTTGTCCATGCTTCCTCTGGAATACCACAACCCAAAGGATTAGAGAGAACTCTATTAATTAAATAAATAGCAATGTTTACAGCCTCTATGCATATGTTTAAAGGTAGCCCAACATGCAATCTCATAGTCTGTGCATGCTCCATTATTGTTCTATTCATGCACTCAACCACTCCATTTTCCTGTGAAATCTTTGGAACCATTTTCTTCCTATGAATACCATTAGAGGAACAATAATCTTCAAACTCTTTGCTATAATACTCACCATCATTATCAAATCCGAGACATTTTTACTTTTTACCCATCTCATTCTCAACCAAGTTTCTCCATTTTTAAAAGTTTCAAATACATCAGATTTATGCCTAAGGAAATAAATCCATACCTTCTTAGTTGCATTATCAATGAATGTAACATAATACTAAGAGCCACCAAGAGAAGATACCTGAGTTGGTCCCCATACATCTGTATGCACAAGCTCCAATTTCTCATCTTTCTTTGGTTTCCCATGGATCTTTGAGAAAACTAACTCTCTTTTGTTTTCCATACACACAACTTTCATAGAAATCCATATTGACACATTTTAGACCTAGTAAAACATTCCTTCAGTGAAGTACTTTCATACCTTTTGCACTCATATGCCGAAGTCTATTATGACATAGTGGTGATTCATAATCCACATCAACTATCTGATTTTTTACTCGCTGAACTGCAACAACTATTCCTGAACATTGATTTTTGTTTGCAATAGTTAAAGTAGAAGGATCAGTATGACCTGTACAAAGATATAAGGTGCCTACTTTCACACCTTTTGCTACCACTAAGACACCTTTTGCAACCTTCCAATTTTTATCACTAAATGTAAGAACACAACCTTCATCATTTAGCTGCCTTGCTGAAATTAAATTTTTTCCTAACTTTGGAACGTGCCTTACCTCATGTAGTAGCCAATGATTCTCATTCTGCAACTTAATATTGATTCTTCCCTTTCCAATAATCTGACAGGGTTAGTTATCTCCCAAATAAACCAGCCCAAAATCCCCTTTGACATAATCAAGAAAATAATTTCTATGGGGTGTAGCATGAAATGAAGCCCCTGAATCTAACACCCAAGAATAATCAACATTTTCAAGGGAAATAATCAAAGCATCCTCATTAGATTTATTACTTACCACATTTGCCTCTTTATTTCCTTCCTTTTTGTCTCCTTTATTTTTCCAAGACCAACAATCTTTCTTTAAATGACCCAACTTGCCATAGTACCAACAATTCCTCTTGTCTCTAGATTGGGACCTTTTGTCCTTTGATTTTCCTCGTGACTTCCCACGACTTCCAGAATTGTTTCTTCTCTCCTTTTTTTGCCCCTACTTTCTGCATTCAAAACACTGCCTGATATGGATGTTCCACCTGAGCTTTTCCTTCAAATTTCCTCACTCAAAATAACACCAACAACATCATCAAATTTCAATGTATTCGAACCAGAAACATAATTGCTAACAACCATTACCAAGCTATTCCAACTTTCAGGCAAAGAACACAGAACCAAAAGAGCCCTAACTTGTTCATCAAAGTTTACATCTACATAAGTTAATTGACTGGTAACCGTATTAAACTCATTTAAATGGTCAACAACTGACCCACCTTCTACCATTTTCATATTAAATAAACGCTTCATAAGAAATACCTTATTCAAAGCAAAAGAATTTTCATATAACTTTGCTAGGGTTTCCATCAACTCTTGAGTTGTCTTTTCTTTTGTAATATTGAATGCCACTGATTGTGTCGGACATAAACGAATATTTCCAAGTGCCTTTATATCCAAAATATCTCAGTCCTCATCAGACATCACTGAGGGTTTCTTGGTTTTCCCTTCCAATGGTTGTCATAAATCCTTCTGATAGAGGTAGTCCTCCATCCACATCTTCCATAACTGATAGTTTTTCCCATTGAACTTCTCAACCTTCAACTTACCCTCGTTTGCCATTTCTCCCACTCAACCGTGAGATCTTCCTATAGAGGATAATTGAAAAACAACCCGCTTTGATACCACTTGTTAGGGTTAGAAGGCAGATATCTAACAAGTTAAATGTAGATTTGATCAATAAAACAGAGAAATAAAACACACAAAAAATTATAGTAGAAATAAGACAACATAGAGAATTTAACATGGTTCACCCAATCTGGGCTACATCCACAAAACCACAATCATCCAATGGTTTTATTATCCAGTGCAAAACATATTAAAATATCGCGAATAATTCCATGCTACAACTCCCCATCCCAACTGCTTATAAAAAGCTTTTAGAAGCTTCCAAAAATTAGGGTTTACAAAGTCAATTTTTTTCTTTTTCGGTGACGAAGCGAAAAAAGTTGATTTGTTTTTTTGTCGCCCCTGAACCCCCGCTTAGAGCTTGGAAAGGATACATGAAGAGTGTACATTATAGCATGATCGGTCACCACATACCAACAATCTCCCACTTGGAGACTGATCAGGCTCCACACCAACACAATCTCCCACTTGGAGACTGATCCTGGATGACACCGCTGCACTTACAACTCCCACTAGAAATAAGCACTTTGGACCTTGCTGCTCTGTTATACTTTTAACCATTAAGACCAACCAAAGCTGAATAATTCCATGCTACAACTCCCCATCCTAACTGCTTATAACAAGCTTTTAGAAGCTTCCAAAAATACATTACTAAAGAGTGTACAATATAGAATGACTAGTCACCACATACCAACAAGGCTATCAATGATGGAGTCCAATGTTGATTATTTGCAATCTAGAAGGGCGATTGTATCACTCAACTCCACCTTTATGATCCCGTGCTCACAAATTTCTTACCCGACGTGTCCGATGCAAGAGCATCTGGGTGAACGCGCAATCCTGCATCAACCAAAAAATATTGTTTCAAGAGTTTAGTAATGTTTCATGGAAAACTTTCTTACAAGAAGAATTTAGAATTCTTTTTGGATTTAATAGCAGATGGTTTGAAGTCAACTTTTAAATGGTTATGAAGAACTTAGCATTTTCTAACTCCGATTGATGATCTAGAAAAGTTTTAAATTTTTTAAATACATGATGTTGGAGGTGAAATGGTTTGGTGAGAAGTTTTATAATGCCAATTTATGTATCTCTGTAAGTTTTTGTGAGTTTATGCATTTTTGGGAAAATGTTATTGCAAAAGTTGGTTTTTGGCTCCACTAATTGATAGATGGATTATATTGTTTGGTGTTGTCCTCATATTTGGTTCTTTTACAATTCTGTGAGTAAGTCATCTGATGCGGAGGATTTATTTTTGACCTCCAATTTGAATTGACTCCAAGGTGCCATGGTGGAAAAAGGTGCACAGTCGATTTCCTTGCAAAATCTGAATTTTAATCAAATGGAATATCAAAGGAATGCAATTGAGGTCAATTAAAATACCAACTTAGAGGTGATGCTTCATATCCCAATATGAACAAAGGGTGGTTATTTAAAATATGATATAAGAAAATGCAGAGGGCATGACTATAGGAGGCGAGGAAGATTGAGGTTGCATTGAAAGGCATCATGGGAGAAAGAAGCCACAATAAGAACTCCAACATACTCCAAAGGTTGAATGGAGTTACGCACCTTTTGTTTGCTCATCAAAACAATTTCCATAGGTGGATGTCGGGGCCGCACTATCTCAAGTGAGGAATTTAAATTGTAATAGTTAAATGTGTATTGATGGTGCGTGGATAAACTAAAGAGCTACAAAGACATGAAGAGTTGTGATAAAACACTATAGAGGCCAAATAAACTAATACATAGTGATTGATTGGTCAATCCAATTATATGAAGAGGGCAACACTAGTGAGGGAATGAATGGAAAAATATGCCAAAGGAATGAAAAGTCATGAGTCAAGGAACTATCAAGGAAGAGAGTGAAAGTATGTGCAAGTCATGAATGGCAGATAAGGTAGTCGGTAAAGAGTCAAATTTTTGTCTTGGTGATGAAGATCACATGGCAGATTTTATGCTTAGACTGGGGTTCAATTAATGCAGAGTGGAATATAAGAAGGGTGTGCCCAGGTTGAAGAATATGGACTTGTTAATAGCTTCTTAGAAGAATGAAGAATTCCACACCTAAGGTAGTATGAGAATGGGCATAATGAGGGGAGTCAAGCCCACAATTTGGGAAAAAAATGGCATATAAAGTGGCAGTCCAATAGACAATAGAAATTGTGAGAGATTGAGTGGGTGTATTGAAATAGTAGGTTGCACTGGATTTGATAAAGGAATATTAATGGTGACAAAACAATGAAGAGAAGTTAAGAGGAAAAACAAAGGTAGCAACAAGAAAATATAGATGAGTGATTTGAAGGAATTGTAATTGTACGTTTTCCATGAAATCTAGAAGAATAAATGAATTATTTGATTTGTTTTCAAATTGGAGTATATAGTTGTGCAATGGTGAATTGATTTTAAATTGACACAATTAATTTCTAATTTAGCATTAAACGTTTATGGAGTATTTTGTAATCTATTTTATTTTGAATTTGGATTGAAATTTGGAGAGATTTTTTCCGTCTTCATCAGGGTAGTGGTGAGTATGTGAAAGTAGAAGCCACCTTTTCCCTTGTTGTTGGCCTTGGGTTTTCTTGGTATATTTCTAGCCCACTTTTAGGATTAGTGATATCTACATCCTTGATACTATGAGTGGATATTTTAGCACCTTTTTGAGCCAACGCTTATATATAGTAATCGAGATTTTTCAAATAGAAGTTCCAAAACTCTCATTGCCTTAGGATTTTTCTCAAATTCTTGAAGATATTCAAATGAAGGGTCTTGACCATTCTAATTATAAGGGACCCTTAAAGGCTCATCATAAGGAAAGGGTGGGGTTTGAAGATGCTCCTTACTCATGTTAACCCATTCTTATTGGAATGTTTGATTCTTCTTTATGGGATTCCTTGTTTTTCTTATATTGAGATCTTGTAATTGACATATATGTAATATAAGACCTTAGATAAAAAAATAACATTCTTTCAACAATTTTGATGCTTGTTTCTCAAGATAAAAATAGACAAAAGTTAGTTAGATCTCCCAATGATGAAATGATATTGATTAATAAAATTATAGATCCTTCTTGAACTAGACTTATGACTCCATGCAAGATGATAAAGATTGATATTAATAAATTCCACTTGAACTAGACTTGTGAGTCAAAGATAACTTGCTAAAGAGTGGAGATCCCTAGCTCAATAGTAGCCTTGTTACTCTCAAGATAGTATATCCATAAATAAGCTAATATGATAAAAAAAGATAGGAAATCCAATTTGAACTTTGATATTATAATTTGATAATTTGATACATGAAAAGGTACCAAAAAATTATCCACTCCTCAAATATATCATGGAAAATAATACAATACCAATAAAATATCTTGTTAAATCCCCACTTATTTGATAGTTTGATATTTTAATTTTGATTTTTTTTTTGGATTTGGAATGTTTTGATTTTTAATATTTTTGAATTTTTGTAATTTGTTCAAAGATTAAAGACACACAAAGATATAATGAAAAAGGGTTTGTGTAGGATCATAGGGGTCCAAAAAGTGGTGATATTACAAGAAAGACATTTTTCATTTGCATAAAAACATGAAATTTTTCTTTGAATTTTTACTAGGATCGGGTAAAAAGTACATGCTACCATGGTAAGAACCAAAGCGAAACTTATATCCATTTCAAACAAATATGTGTCTGTAATGGATATTTGTATGAAACAAATATATTTTTCCAATGAAATCATAAAAAATATATTAATACATATTATATTATTATATATTAATATATATAATATTATTATAATAATATATAATATATTAATATATTAATAAATTATATTATATAAATAATATATGATATATTTATATATTATAAATTACTATTAATATAATTGTAAGAATTGGCTATGAAGGTAGCCACCCAAGATCTAGAGGCCTAATGGAAGCACAAGCATAAGAGAGATAGAAACAATATGACAAGAATAGGCTGTATTCTGCCAATAATGCAAATACAGTGAATGTCCAAATGTAGTAGAGACCTCTTGGTTATATAGCCAAGGCGAGAACATAAGAGAGCATAAGATTATGAAAAGTGTCGTAATCTTATGACATGAGACATCTGTGAAAAGCTATCACTCCACCTAAAGTGGAAAAGTGATAATGTGATAATCACCACAAAAGGTGGAGAGGAATCACATGATATGTCCACGAAAGGTGGAAGTGATAAAGTAATAACATGATAAGTCCACCAAAAGTGGAAAAGCTCCAACAAATCCTATGTGGTCCCTAAGTAAACTTAACTAAGGTGTAATTATGACCTAGGACAAGGTACAACATAATTAATTACACCAACACCCCCCTTTAAGTGCAACTTAGGGAGAATGTACACAAAAGAAAACAATGCAAGATGGGTCCCGACAACTAGGCCATGTTAGGTACCCATGTACAAATGAAATGCAATCTCTCATAAAGCGGAGAAAAGGAGAAAATCATGTGGGAAAAAACTCCCCCCGAAAAGAGAGATGAAAAACAAGAGAAAATGCTCTCAAATGTATGAGAAGGAAAAAACCCCTAGAAGAGGAAAAAGTCCCCCCCATAAGAGAGAATGAAGAAGTCAAGTGACCTCCTCAAATGAAACATCTTGCACCCCCAAGAGAGCTCGCAAATGATGATATGTACTCTCAGTGAAGGGTTTGGTGAAGATATCTACAACCTCCTATGTTGTAGGACAATACTACAAATCAATGACCTACTCCTGCATCAACTCCTTGATATAGTGCATATGAATCTAGATGTGTTTGGTCCTCTGATGGTGAACTAGATTCTTTGAGATCTGGATGGCACTCTGATTGTCACAATGAATGACTGAAGGATGTGGAATAGTGAATCCAAACTGAGTGAGAATATTCTGAAGCTAAATAGCCTTAGTAGCTGCATTAACAACCCCCCAATACTAAGTCTCAGTCGAAGAAAGAGAAATAGCATGTTGCTTCTTACTTTGCCAATAAATGGGGCCTGAACCAAGATGAAATTTGTAGCCAGAAGTGGACTTACGATCATCAATATCACCAACCCAATCAAAATTTGTATATCCCACCAAGGTAAGTCCTGTACCTAATGATGTGTACCCTGTATGTAATGCAAAATGTTTTTGGGTTCTTTCCCATGAAGCTCATGTGGTTCCTGCATAAAGCATGAAACCATGCCAACTGCAAAGGAGATATCAAGGTGTATGTGAGTCAAGTAGATGAGAATCCCAACAAGTTGATGATACAAAGTGGCATCAACAAGTGGAGTAGAACACCTAGCCTCAAGCTTGACTCCTAAAAGAAAGGGAGTCAGAGCAGGCTTACAATTAGCCATGTGAAACCGAGCTAGAAGATCAAGAGCATACTTGGGTTGAGAGAGAGATATCACAAAAGCTGACTGTGAGATCTCAATCCCAAGAAAATAGTGCAAAAGGCCCAAGTCAGTCATAGCAAATCTATCCTGTAAAGCAGATTTGACACTGCTAATGATGGATGAGGTACTCCCTGTAATGATCAAGTCATCAACATAGAGCACAAGTAGCAAATGAGAATCACCCTATCACAAAATGTAGACATTCGAATCAGAATGAAACCTAGTGAATTTTGTGAAGAGAAGAAAGGAATCCATCTTGGCATACCAAGCCCTAGGGGCTTGTTTGAGGCCATAAAGAGACTTCCTCAATCTGTAAACCAAAGAAGAATCATTTATGAATCCCTGCAGCTGCTCCATGTAAATCTCCTCATGAAGATCCTTGTGAAGAAATGCACTCTTCACATCCATCTGATGTACCACCCAACCATGAGTTGCAGCAATAGCAAGTGTCAAGTGAATGGAGTTCATCTTAGCAGCGGGTGCAAAGGTCTCTGTATAATCAACACCTGGAACCTGTGAGAAATCTTCTGCCACAATCTGAGCCTTGTATTTATCCACACTTCCATCCATTGGATACTTGGTCTGATAGATCCACTTACATAAAACCATCTTTCTCCCCTTGGGGAGTGGAACTAAATCCCATGTGTTGTTCCTCATCAAGGAACTATAATATTCCTCCATTGTTGAATCCCACTCTAGAACTCCTGATGCTTCCTTGAAGGACTGTGGATCAGAAGCAATAGTAATAAAAGCATGTGGAAAATCTTGATGTTGTGACTGAGTCCTTTGAGTATCTGAAGGATCACCAACAAGAGAACTTGTTGAATCAAGAGTCTGCTGAGCCCAACGAGGTCTAGTAGGAGATGAAGGATGAGGATCCTCAACTGTAAGTGGACCTTGGGAAGTTGTGATCCCATGAGTCAGAGTTGAGGAAGAATCATCATTTGAATCACTATCGTCACTTTCCACTATGGAGGAAGGAAGAGGAGGATTAGAGGCCAAGCTAGAAGAGGTTTCCTCAAAGTGAACACTCCTCTCAATGAATAGCTCATGTGTCATTGGATCCAAAAGTCTATATGCCTTAGCACCTTCAGCTAATCCAACAAAGATGCACGACCTACTTTGAGGTTCCAATGCCTTGCGCTTCTTGGGAGGTATGCGTGCCCAAACTGGACAACCAAAAACTTTGAAGTGTCTCACAACCGATTTTCTACCACACCAAGCCTCAAAAGGAGTCATACCCTTCAAATCCTTATAGGGAAATCGATTGTAGATGTGAATGGCACAACTGATAGCTTCTGCCCAAAATTGAGGACCAAGAGAACGAGCATGAATCATGCAGCTAGCCATCTCCTTAAGGGTTCTATTCTTCCTTTCAACAACACCATTCTATTGTGGAGTGTATGCAACTGAATACTGAAGATCAATCCCCTCAAGAGTAAAAAATTCCTCAAGTCTATTGTTCACATATTCCCATCCATTGTCTGTGTAGAGAATCTTGACTTGCTTCATTGATTTCTTCTCAACATGAGCCTTGAAGGCTAGAAATCTGTCAAACACTTCACTCTTGTGAACAAGAAAATAGACCCAAGTGAAGCAAGAGTATTCATCAATGAAGGTGAGGACATAGCGGGCCTTGCTGAATGATGGCACTGGAAATGGACCTGCTACATCACTGTGAACCAATTGAAGAACTTTCAAATCTCTCCAAGACTTCCCTTTGTCAAAATTCTCTTCTGGATGCTTACCCAAGGAACATCCTGAACATACACCTTCTAAAAAGCTAATTTGAGGGAGTCCTGTAACCATATCCTTGGAGCTAAGCTACTGGAGATAGTGGTAATTGAGATGTCTAGACCGCTCATGCCATACCTTGTTTTCTGAATTTGAATGAGTGATTAATGCAGTAGGAGACTTAGGAATAAAGTGGGAAAATGAGTAAAGTCATGTGTTGTGATTGGCTTGTCCCACTGCAACCAAATAATCATCCTTAAGCTCTTTGACCAAAACCGAATCTGGTAGAAACTTAACTTTCTTGCCATCTCCAAAGTGAGTGATTTGGTAGATTGAAAGAAGATTGGTGCTCAAGTTAGGAACATAGAGAACATCCTCAAATTTTCCATCATCCATGACAACCAAACCATTGCCTTCAACGTCCACTTGAGTATCATCTCTTATGAAGATGTGAGGTACCTTAGATGGCTCCAAAGAAGAAAACTACTCCCTTGTAGAACCCATGTGATGAGTAGCACCTGAGTCAAGTATCCATTGTTGTGAAGAACCTGTAGTAGCTATAAATGCTTGCCCTTTTCCTTTTGATTGTGAGGAACTGGAAGGAGATGAATCCTTCTTCTTGTAGGCAAATGGAAAATTGATGTTGTTTTTCTTGATGATGTTTGTCAACTCATCAATTTGCTTATTATGGCAATGATGCTCATCATGACCAAATCTCTTGCAATATGAACAAGTTGGTCTCTCCTTCTTCCTTGAATTTACCTTCGTAGGAGAAGGTGAAGAATTCCCTTGTTGTGGAGAGGATGATTTTGCTTTATCTTGTTGTGTCTTTGGCTTAAATTGCTTCTGCTTCTTGTTGGAACTCTTTCCTTGATTCCCTTGATTCCCTTGATTAGCCACCAAAGCTTTGGACTTTGAAGACTTGAGAATCCCCATGCGTATCAACTTTGCTTGTTCTAACATCAAAATTTATGTGAATGCATCAAATGATGGAAGAGTGAAAGAACTACCCACTGTCAAGAGATGAGTTTGGAAGCTAGAAACAAATGCTACATATTCTGATGGAAGCTTTCCCAAAAAATTGTAGACCAATTGTGCATCCTTTTTGTCAATGCCACAATCCTTAAGTTGCGCTCTTAACTCATTTGCCTTAGTGACATAGTCTTGGATTGTATCAAAATTCTTAGGATCTAACATTGTGAGATCATTGTCAAGATGATAACCTCCAATCTCATCAACTTGGCCATACAATTGACCAAACTTTTCCCAAGCTTCTTTAATTGTTTTACACTTTTCAATTTGAAAGATTAGATCTTTTGATACATATTTCCTCAAAGTTCCAAGAGCCATAGTATTTTTAGTGAGCCAATCCAAATGAGCATTAGGATCAGATGGTGCAACAATAGTTCCATCAATATAATGAGTTAATCCTTTTTCGATTAACTTATTCCAAGTATCAATTTTCCAAGAAGCATAGTTATGTGGAGCTAACAAAGGAAATTTAGGAGAACCTGTAGCAACAAAATGAAAGAGAACGAGAGAGAGAGAGAGAGAGGCACAATCACACAAGACACCCCCCCAAATTCACTCAATCAAAGAACCCCCCCAAAAATGATGATTTGGCACTTTATACTTAGTGCGTTTACAATGGCCACTTGCAAGCCAAGCAAAGTGGGCTTATGATTTTGAATGTTTTACAACAGCCTTAAGTAGGCAAAACAAGACTTAAATAACTGATGCAAAAGACCAAACTAAGATCGTATCTTTACAAATGCCAAAATAGGTAAAAAATGACCAAGTGTTGAAAGTAAAATTTATGATCACAATTACTACAAACTGATAGCACCACTGTGAATTTCAGGAAAAATCATGCACTTTAAAAAAACAGTTGTTGAAAAGGAGTTTGTATGAGCCTGAACGGAGCCCCAGAAGTTGCCAAAATGGTGACAACTTAGCTACACCTGTGAGAAACTAAATTTTATGGAAAATCCAAGAATCAAAATCAGAAACCGATCACACCAGCGCATAGAGCGCAAAAATTAGCCCAAATTAAAAAAAAATGCTTGAAAAGGAGCCAAAATAACCGAGTTATGAGCCTCCAAAGTTGAATTGCAAAATCAAAAAACTCATTGGTGAGGGGGGCAATTTTTTTTTTGAAAATGTTGACGTCATAAATCTGCTTGATTAAATTTGACGGGTTGGCAACCGTCACATGTTTTTTTGAGGCTAAAATTGACGGCTTGCAAGCCGTCATAGGTCATCATCGGACTTACTGGAATATTCTTCAAAACTGTTGGAATATTCTTACGTCTACCCGGAATATTCTGCTTCGAGGCCAGATGGAATCTCTAGAGATTCGCCAAGAATCTTCGGCCGATTGCCAGATTTTGACCGCCAGATAAAAGTTGATGCTGGTATTATTTTAACCGGTCACTGGTATTTGAGGTATGCAGGGGCCCTAGGTTGTAGGTGGCGGCCTACGGTGGTGCCAAGTGGCACCTACAGGGCCTGTTGTATGTAGCAGGTACTACGTAGCCAACAGGTACAACAAGTCTGCAGTACTTGCATAAGCAGGTACACAAATCTGCTTTTTTTTATTTTTTATTTTAAAATCAATTTTTTTCAAAAAAAACTTTATACAATGTATTTTTTCTAAAATAAATTTTCAAAAAAAAATTCGATTTTTTTTTTAAAAAGAAAAAATTAATCATACCCGACCTAATAATTGTGTCCGTACGACCGAGGAGGAGAATTTTTTTCCAAATGGCTCTGGGCAAAGTTATCCAATTTTGATGAATTAACAGTCAATCTTAGGGTTTTTGGCCCTTCTGAATGTGATGGAGATGTCCTTTTTGGCTGAAAATGGTCTGAAATATGGCTACCTCTGGGATCTGGCAACCACCTCCGATCTTCAAACCCTTGTAGATTTGGCTTCTAATGTCCAACTGAGACGAAACAAAAGACAAATCTGACATTCTCAGACATTCCAAACGCAATGGTGAGTTCAGATATGATGCAACAAGCTCCCAAAATGCACCTTCAATACAAGGCCAAAAAAGGAACTCCCCTAGAATTTGGTATTTCTATAAAGAAAATGAAAGATCGCACTCAAGATATCCCCAAAATGGAAATCCAAAGGCACTCCAATAGCTCTGATACCATGTAAGAATTGGCTATGAAGGTAGCCAACCAAGATCTAGAGGCCTAATGGAAGCACAAGTAGAAGAGAGATAGAAACAATATGACAAGAATAAGTTGTATTATGCCAATAATGCAAATAGAGTGAATGTCCAAATATAGTAGAGACCCCTTGGTTATATAGCCAAGGTGAGAACATAGGAGAGCATAAGATTATGACAAGTAGAGACCCCTTGGTTATATAGCCAAGGTGTCATAATCTTATGACATGAGACATCTGTGAAAAGCTATCACTCCACCTAAAGTGGAAAAGTGATAATGTGATAATCACCACAAAAGGTGGATCTACCACAAAAGGTTGAGAGGAATCACATGATATGTCCACAAAAGGTGGAAATGATAAAGTAATAACATGATAAGTCCAAAAAAGTGGAAAAGCTCCAACAACTCCTATGTGGTCCTCAAGTAAACTTTACTAAGGTGTAATTATGACCTAGGACAAGGCACAACACAATTAATTACACCAACAACAATTAATATATAATCTATATTATATTATTATTAATATATAATATATGATATATATAAACTTAATCTATAATATATTATATAGGGGATGACCCCACAGTGCAATGGCAAGTTGCAAGCAGTAGTGAAACTACTGTCCATTGTTTGAATCCCATCGGTGGATGGTGGGATGAACGTGTGCTGAGAAGACAAAGGAGGATGGAAGATGATCAGGCACTGTTGTGGGGTCAAAGATGGAGGGAACGATGGAGCGGCAGAGCTGGCGAGGGTGTTCTGATAGAGGTTTGGCACTGGGTCTTGCAAGGAGCTTGGTGGGAATGCAGGTAGGTGAGGTGGAGTAGACGAAGGGATGACGTCAGGTCCTAAAGGGATCTTGGTGGGAATGCAGGTAGGCGTAGCAGTCAGATGAATGACGTCGGGTCCTATAGGGAGCTTGGAAGGAATGTAGGCAGGTGTAAAAATAGGGATGAGGTCCCCTGAATGTGGCCTGCAGGGAGCTTTGTGGGAATGCAGGAAGGTGTAAAAGCAAGGATGAGGTCCCCGAATGTGGCCTCACTAGTTCATAGCTCCAGTCAAAAGCGATTTGGGTGCTTCCCCTTAGCAGCGATTCATCGAACAAAAAAATTATAATAAATTATATTATATAAAAATATATTACATTATATAATTAAAATATAATATATCATATTAATATTAATAAATAATAAATAATATATAATATAATATATATTATAGGGGTGGGGCCCAACTCGATTAGCTAAAGCATCCTGTTGCAGGCAAGAGGTCACAAGGTCTAGTCTCCCCACCGTCCCCGTGGTACTAGAGGGCGTGTCACATTAGCATCATTGATCACGTGAAAAAGGTTTACCATGCATACTACAGTTTATATGGGAGAAGCTATGCTATTCTAATTCTTGCAGTCTTAAAAAATAATAATATTATAATATAATATATATTAGTTTATATATTATATAGATTATAGTTTATTTATTATATTATATATAATAATATATTTTTTATGTGTCATCCCCTAGTTTATAACTAAGGGACGGACCCAACATCTTTTAAAAAAATCCTATAAAATGAAACAAATATCCTTTTGAATGGATATCCATTTTCTCTGTTATAAGAATAAAAAAGGTGTGTCTGTATCAATATATATATATATATTAATATTATATATATATATTAATATTATATATATATATATATTCACCATTTATAGTCCCCTAGGACCCATTAGTTCTTATTTTGAGGCCCATTTCACTCAAAAATCATATAAAATTAGTCAAATCCTTAAAAAATATAAAAACCCACCTCAAAAACTTAAGGTGGGACTCATTCATCACCTTGGGTGAATGAGTCCCCTTAGGTGGGACCCATTCACCAAGGGTGGCGAATGAGTCCCATTTGGGGCCTTTTTCAAATTTGAACAGGAATTCATCAATTTAATTCAAATTTTTGATGAATGTCGACCTTTGGGATTTAAATAACAGTCAATTAGGTGTTGATGCCTACAAAACAAAGCTTCTAAGTCATTTTTATCAATCTCTAAGCACTTTGAGCAAGTATTTTCAAGTATCCAACATCAAGAATCTTCAAGCAAGCTTTCACAAGAGCATTCAAGTTTCAAGATAAAGTAAGGTTGAAGCTTTGGAACAACATTAAAGTAATTCTACAGGTCTTCAAGCTCACTTTCAATCAAGATCTAGCATTGTCAAGGGTTGATCATGGATGCCTATGGTGAATCATGATGGATTTTTGGTTGGGGAGATGCAACTAGCCATCAAGCCAAGCCTAAAAAATTGCTTCCTAAGTGATTTCATCCTCCATTATCACTCTGCATTCAACCTAAGGAAGGTACAAGCATCATTGGGATTCATTTGGGGTGTTTGGAGATCATCACAAGTGAATCATTCATCTCTACATTTCTACTCTTGCATCATATTCTCCCATGTTAGAATAGGGTTGCATCATGTTTCTGATTTCCTAGTCTTAGACACATTTGAGGCTAGGGTTTTCATCCATATTTCATTGTCTTTATCAAGGTTTAATTACCAAATTAGGGTTTTGACTAAGGGAAACCCCCCATTACCAAATCAAGTCAAATTATATTTTTTAGGTGTTTTTCACAGATTCGGATCTGGAACTCAAGCTGTAAGGGAAGGGTAGGTGTTGAAGTGCGGATTAGAGTTTTCAATTCCCAAAAAAGTTGAATAGGATTGATTCGCCAAGAGTGGCGAATGATTCCCACTATAGTTGTTTATCAGATCAAATTATAGATTTTGATACCCTTTTTCCTAAAACTAGCTCTCGCACAGAAATCCAGATCTGGGACTGATTCACCAAGGTTGGAAAATGAGTCCCAGTTGGTCAAAAAGTCAACATTTCTAGAGATTCAGAGCTGCTTCTGGAGTCCCTTCAAGGTTTCCAGGTGCACACTATTCATAATTTTCTTTCCTATTCTATTTTACTTGCATTTCTAGCGCATTTTCTAGGTCATTTTGCATATCACACTCTGTTTTCCAACATTTTCTTTTCCAAGTTTACACTTGGTGGTGAACCCCTCGTTTGACATCATTAATCCCCTAGAACATTCTCTTTTCCATATTTCAATTTACTTTGCATTAAAATCTCAAGGGCTTGTTCTTAAGTGAAAAGAGAAAGAAAATTGGTCTCTTTCCTTTTAGGTCCAAAACCTTAGAAGCAAAACAAAACAACGACAATTTCCTCCTTTTCATATTTATAGACTGCAGGAATAGGAATTGAGTAGCTGCCCCATATAAACTGTAGTGCGCCTAGTAAATTTTTTTCACATGAGCGATGAAATTGACGTAACATTCCCTTCGATACCATGAGGATGGTGGGGAGACTAGATCTCATGACCTCTTACCCGCAACAAGATGCTTTAGCCAATTGAGCTAGGACCACCACCTCATTAATATATATATTATATTAATATATATTAAAAATATATTAATATATATTATATTATTATATATTAATATATATATATAATATTAATGTATAATAAGAGTTAAAAACTTTCAAAGATGTGATGCACTTCGGGCTCTATAAATTTTGTGAAGGTTTCTGATGGTAATGCAATGGGTGGAGGAGATGTCTCTCTTGGTGGGAACTCCAATGGCATTTGCATGGTAAGGTTTATGGACCAGGACAAGAGTGGCCTAGATTTTAAGTTCGCTCTATGCAAGGGTGGTAAGGCTGGCGATTGCTTGGGGAAATCAACTATCCATGCTCAAAAACCTAAATTGTCGTGAGTTGGCCAATATTCAAGAATGTTTTTTCTCTAGGTGATGGGGGATACCACCAAAAACCTCTTATGTTACCCCCTGATCTGCATTGCAAGAATTTTTCATAGGCATCTAGTGACTTTGGATCATTGGGTAATGGTAGCGATTGTGAATTTGCAAGGAGGCAACTAAATACCATGGGTGGAAAACATTGCAGTAGGGAGCCCAACAAGGATCGTGACTGGGGAAGGCCTATTCAAACCATCAGTAAGCCTATCAATCTATGTTTTGATGATGATATTAAATCAAAATGCAAAAAAATGTGATTACTTTGTAACGCACAAGCTAATCGATAGGTTTTGGAATTTATGGCCATGCCTTCCTAAACTATATCAATGAATCACCAAATCCTAGCAATTGTCACTTAAGGATGAGCTTGAAATATACCCATACACTAGAGGTTATTTGATCATTGTATTTGATGATGTGGAGGACTGAAATACTATCCTTCACAATATGTGGGCTTGGGACCAACATCTACTACTGTTCAAACCATGGCACCCCAATTTTAACCCATCCACATAAGCCTTCATGTCAAAAAATTATGGGAACGTCTCCTGAATCTCCCATTTTATTTCTACTGTGATGCATGCTTTAAAGCAATTGGAGATGCATTGGGTAACCATTTGGTGATTGACACCAAATCATCAAATTTTGTGCACACAACTTACGCTCAGATTCTGGTGGATTTGGATAGTTCAAGTGAACTCCTAACAAAAATAACCCTCATAGTGGATGGTCAGAGTTGGGTTCAACCATGTTGGACTATGAAGGAATCCCTTTTCGATGTCGGAGGTGCCTCAATACTGGCCACCTTGTTGCAAATTTCCCTATTACAAATCCAAATATTCGTGCTCTACCACATGGTGGAAAGACGCTACTCCAGATAATTACACCCTAGCATCAAATATCCCATAGGATCTTGAGAAACATAACAACCCAATTGGTTAGTCACCTCTTAGCTCAATTTGGTTAGTTTTATTATTCCCCCACTTGCAACTCCTCCCCATGCTCTCAACCCTTTAGATTTAAACATGCAGAATGAAATAACTAACAAACCAAATTGTGTTTTCCAATCTGCCATTATTTTGTGCATTTTTTGTTTCAATCTATAGACATGTAAAAATGACCTAACACATATCACACACCTTGAATGACATTTTTCCACTTATCGACATCATTATCATTAATATCACTGTATTTCACATCATTTCAATAAAAAACCCT
The DNA here is from genome assembly GCA_007115665.2 of Sequoiadendron giganteum. Classification (NCBI taxonomy): domain Eukaryota; kingdom Viridiplantae; phylum Streptophyta; class Pinopsida; order Cupressales; family Cupressaceae; genus Sequoiadendron; species Sequoiadendron giganteum. Next base: position 659,001,102 of record CM021103.1, read on the forward strand.
AATTTTCCTCTATTAATTGAATAATCTTTACATTATTTAATTAATTCACTATATCATCATTAAATCTAACTTTATTCCTCTTGATTAATTAAATAATACAAATTATTTATTTACGTCTCTAATATACCCTATTCTCCTAAATCAATTAAATTATTATCACTTAATGATTTAATTAAATCACTTTCCCCTTTCTAAATTAGAATAATTAAATGAATTATTCAACATCATTAAAAAAAGTCAACAAACAAATACAACTTTATTTGTAAAAGTCAAACATTACTTGCACATTCAAACTCTAAATGTTAAATAATTAATTATCCTCACCTCTTGTGTGATTGAGCAAATCACGACCACTAATTGCTCACTCTGATTGGCTAACTAATTCATCTATTTCTTAACTAACCCATCTATTCTTCAATCCCACTAACCTCTCAATCTATTTCCTCAATCCCATTGAATACTCAACTCGGTTTTATCAATCACATAGATTATGCAATCTAAAACTACTAATTCTTCCAATATATTTCGTCTCAACGGTTTTGAACCGTTGAATAGGATCTTTTACTAAAAAATCTTGATCATTCATCTCGAAACATGAAATGTATAAAATAACATTCTACCTTCTCACAAATGATCTAGAATCTACATAAGTGAAGCGCCACACAATTATCTCTCAAGAGCACATTACGAGTTATCATCACACTTTAGTTCAACATTTTACACACATTGAAGCTTTGTATTGAATTGAGAAATCCAACATCCAAACATCAATACAAACACAACTCTAACATGGGATGGTATATGTTTTAAAGTTGTGAATTCAACTCATGTTGTCTTTTAGATTACATTTTTTGATTTCTTAATTTTAGAGCTTCATTTTATGAGTAATGGGTTTAAGTATCTTAATCTTGTTTGAATTAGATTAGTTTTGATTCATATTTGCTTTGATTTCTATATGCTTTGTCCCCCCTTATGAAACAATCATACAAAGAAATTGAAATCCAATTTTTACTGTGACTAAAAGTTGTTATATATTTTCAAGGTGAACTTCATTACATTCTTACTATCTACAAAACAAAAGGTTTCCAAGATATTCATACTATCAATATAATTTTTGGTGGGGGATACATAAAAGTATCCAAAATCACCTAAGGTGTGACCAACCAATTGGGTTCTTACTTTGTAAGTAACCAAAATGTTTTCATTGCATTCATAAGTATCTATGTGTAATTGTAGGTTCAAAAACACTAGGTGTTATGAAACTTGCAACCCAAATACTGTTTTAAAACCCTTTACAAGTAACAACCCAATTGATTACTCACCCCTCAAGTGAATTTGGATAGTCTTATATATCCCCTACCTGCAACACCCCGTGCTCTCAAACCTTTAGCTTTCAACATGAAAAATGAAAGAACTCACAACATAGAGTATTTTCCAACCTCCAATTATTTAGTGCAATATCATATTTGAACACATCTTATTGAAAAAAAATACTTCTTACAATTTAGAATGTATGTCTTACTCACATTAGTCTACCTCCAATCGCCACGAGTGCATATAATTTAGTGAAAAGGATAGCTTCTCATGCAAGCCACTATGCCAATGAGTTTTATGGTCGAAATCCTGCCATGACATCACAACATACCCAAGCCCTTGTGGTTTCTAATTCCGTATATGTAGGTGTGCATTGCAAATAGCAAGAGCACCAATTTCTTGCCATTATTGGAAATAATGAATAAACTTGTTGATAGTGGTGAAACACAGAGTGTTAATGGTTGTTCGAAAACACTGGGTATTTATAAAAAAGTGCCTTTCATTACATTCCTACAGTCTAAATAACAAAATATTTCCAAGAAATTCATACTATTTTGTATAATTCTAAGTTGAAAAATACGAGATTTTACAAAACGTACAATCCACATAATGCTTTAAAACGCTTTAAAAGTAACAACTAAATCGAATAGAAATCCCTCACATCAATTCAGTTGCAAAGATGGGTTTTTATTTATGGGTTTCAAAGGGTTTTCATTTGGCTTCAATGTGTAGATGGTTTTACAACATTGTGTGGGTTGGAGGTTTCATAAATCATGTATGTTGGAACACAATGATCTACTAAGAGGGGGTGAATCAACAGATACTCAAAACTTTGGCTCTCAAAACCTTTGTACAAATTACTTCCTTAACTCTGGAAATACCTTGTGCAGATTTCTTACTCAAATCTTATTGTGTAGATTGAAAATGAAAGATGCAAACATAAACATGCAAGTAGTCAATCAACACACACATGCCCACAACACCAAATATATGTGGAAAACCCAATATTGGAAAAACCCACGGTGAGAAATGTTGCTTAAGTGTACTGCTCAGATCCAGCCTCACAATCCAAATCTCTATTACAATGTTTAGGGATACAACCCAAGGAAGCTTCAACTCCCTAATTTAGAAGCTACAACTTCAAGGATGCTAAAACACCCTGGTTTAGGAGCTACAACTGCAAGGAGACTACAATGCCCTAAACTAAGCTATAACCTAGTACAATGAGGCTGCAACCTCTTACAACATCACAATCTCATATATGCGTAGATTGGTTATGCATAATAGGTCTATAATGCATCAAATTAAATTCACTACTTTGTTGCACTTTCTACAACTTACACTCTGCTACTAAAGCTGCACACTCAACAACACATACCTATGATTTTCACTCTCCTATGCTCTACACTACACTTTCTCCCCTTTCTACAGTGTCTCACACATCTATACTCTCCTAAATGCCAACCTAGATGATGTTATGTTTTGTAGTCTAGGACTTTACAAATGTATTATTTGTTTGTTGCACATCTCTCTCTCTTGTAGACAAACAAACACTCTTACTATCTCTGCACCATGTTTTTACAAGATGTAACACTATACAACACTACATACAACTAAAAACCTTTCTCTGTTCATGCACACTTTCTTTAGACACCAAACTTGAACAATATCCAATTTTCATCTATCTCCATTGACCTGCAATCTCTACCTTGAGATTCTCTCTACCGTTCAAATCATCTCAAACCTTGTGCTAGGGTTTCCTTCACTTGCAAACTTCACCAACAAGTTTCCTATACCTCGAGCTGCACACCACTATCTAGCTCATCATTGATTCATTTGATAGGGTCTATCATATATCTTCATTGTCACTCTGCCTTTGCATCAAGCCGGTTCCACATTTAATTCAGTTATAGAGATTTTTCCTCATTCTCTCTATCAAACCCTAAGAATTAGATATGCATTCAATGCATTCTTCTGTTCATCCAATTTTATTTTATCTCAATCTCCTATAAGGGTTTACCACATATATTTCTCTACACCATACCTATGCATCGAGCCTCACAACATTAAATTTTATTTTAGAGAGTTTTCTAAGAATAACATCCCGCAAAACCCTAAGATCAAATTTGCATGAAATGCGTTCTATTTTACATATGATCTGATTCAATATGAACTTATCTTGATCATATCTATGATCTTTATCACCGCCTTTGATCAAATCTTCATTCAATTGGTCATTGGGTGCAGTTAGACCAATTATTTCCTTCCTCTGTGTCAGTTACCAATCGAAACCCTTGTTCACAAGGACTAGACCATTGTAGATCTTCAAGTTTGAATACTGGTTGTAGATCTTCTCTCTCACACCAAGATCCAATGCTTTATGTTCATTTTCATAGCTTTAAAACACAACCATCTGATAAACGATTGTTTAAATCTTTGTTGTTGATCGCATATATAATCGTTTAGCCATCAATCATTGATTTGCAACAGCGATGAAAAATCAACCACTAAACGTTTGCCACACTTCATCCTATCATTCACTTTATGATGGTCAATGCAGATCATCCTCATCCATTGTCACCTTTCACTTAGCACCATTCGATCACCATCAATCAGTCTTCATCGTTCCCCATAGACCTCGTGGGCCTTGGCTAGATTCTAGTAGGGTTGGTGGGCTAATGCCATCTATCCTCATGAAATCACCATCAAATATTTTGTTTAAATGAATGTTGATTTTGTAACAAGAATGCAAAATCATCGATTAAGTGATTTACACGTGTTATCCTGTCATTTTTCACATTTCACTTATTGGGTCCTGCCAGATTTTGCAGCAAGCACTGTTCGATCAAGATTGATCAATCTTCACCGTTCCCCATAGTCCCCATAGGACTTACCAAAAACTCAGCGGGGTTAGCGGGCTAATGCTACCTATCAGCCTTCGTCATAATCCTTCATCACCACCATCTTGTCAGGTCCCATAGTTGACATCCATTCTCCCATTGTGTAATGTCCGATCAACACTAATTGATCTCTACCATTCCCCACTAACCCTATGGGTCTTGCTGAAATCTTAGCGGGTATGCAGGCACCGTCCGATCTCCAAGGCTTGACCTCCACCATTGATCAATCTAAGACAAATATTCATTGGTGACTTAGGAAATATTAAAGTTGTTGAATGTTTGTCAGGCTTGTAAACATAAGGTGAAGGGGTCCGTCACCCTCATGACTTCAATGAAATAAGTTATAACTTATGTGACCGATAACCACCAAACACAATTCACCATCGAAATAGAACATTTGCTCATGGCGCCATGACTGCAAACACATTAGGGTTTATCTGTAAACCCTAATATCACCCGAGAGCAGAAATAATCCATTCTTGGATGCACCCTTCACTTTTTGGACCAGCATAACACATAATTACTAGAATGTTGGGTGATCCCACAAAGTTGGTTTACAATTTCTGGGAGATTCTGATTTTTGTTGAAATCACATATTTTTAGAAAATATAATGATTTAAACTGTCTTAAAAATTTCCATTTTAAGGATTTCAATTGAAGAGGGCTTGATCAAACCACCTTAGATCAAACCCCCTTGGATAGAACCCCGCTAGTTTTAAACCATACCTACAACGAAGTCTCCTTTACACCTATCAAAATACTGATAAAAAATCACTTTTGATTTACCTTTTGGGGGATAAAATGAATTCATTTAAAATTTATTTGAAATGATCATGGTAGTCCTCAGAACGAGCTATCCAATGAATATAATTTTAATATGTTTTGGTTTTATTCTGTATGTGTTTTTTTAGTTTTATTAAACATAGATTTTTCACCGAAAATCAAGCTCTCTATTATGCACATGTGGAAAAATAGCATATTATCAAAATAAAATTTTAAAAAATATGGTCAAGCTGGGTATTGATTTCCTTGATCCATTAAATAAATAAAATTTAAATTTTGATACATATAGAAAAATTTATGTTGTATACAGTCCGCCTATGTTTCAATTGTAATTGGTTTGACTTCGAAACTTGATTAAGGAAAAAATATTTAATAAAACACTATGAAACCAAATGAAAGTGCTAGATATCATAGTTACAAATCTAAATTCAAAAAATATAGAATTTTATCCTTCATACAAAAAAAATTATGTTGTATACGGTGAGCGTCACTCCTTAAAAATGTTGTTTTTAAAAAAAAGCTAGTTTTCGAAGGAGATGGGAAAAGAAGTGCAATCTAATTAAAAAAAAATTGAAAAAAATATATTTAGAATCTATAGGCAAAAATTCACAAATAATTATTTTGCATCATCTTCAAATTCCTCATAGTTTAGCCGCTATAGGAGTCTGAAAGTGAAGATTTAGTTAAAAAAAATCAGTTCAGTGTCCAGTTTGCCCAAAAATTGTAAACTAGTATTGTGGGATCACCTTGCTCTTCTCAAAAAACCCATATCAAATATGATACCTCATTTGCCATCAAATACTTGGAAGCAACTATTGTAGAGAGGTGACAACATTTTTTCAACTATGCAACATATTGAGCAACTTGATCTTCTACACCAACAACCAATCCACATACTTTCATAACGAGATTCACTGCTCTCACATTCATCCTTTGTCATCATGCACTTTACTTCAATCTAACTTATCTCCTTTGCATGACCTAACTCATCACATTTCTGATACCTTCATGACATCTATTCTACCTTGACATTAGTAAACATTGCCAAACAACTCTCTCCTAGGATCAGGTATTACACCCTTTTGACCCACCTCTTTGACATCAATGACAACATTATAGCATATGTATTCACCAACAACCTGTACCCATGCTTCCATATTCACTGCAAACCATATCTCCTTGACATCAATGACACTTTCCATTAATTCCATCATTCTCACTTGCATGAGCAACTCCATTTCATCTCCTGCCATCATGTCAACAATCTCCCTTTCACAATTTGCACTTTTGACATAAATGAGAACTATATGCTTTTGCATAGGATCAACACACTTCTCCTCTGATCCCATTTTGACATCAATGAAAACATATTCCAACAATGTAGTCACTTCCCACCGTGTTTTACAACCTACAATCATATTATGCATGTATATGGGTGATCCCTCAATACTGGTTTACAATTTTTGGGCAAACTGGACACCAAACTAATTTTTTTTAACTAAATCTTCACTTTCGAATTCCTATAGTGACTTAACTGTGAGGATTTGAAGATGATGAAAACTAGTGATTTGTGGTGTTTTGTCTATAGATTCTAAATATATTTTTTTCAATTTTTTTGGAATCAGATTGCAATTATTTTTCTATCTCCTTCGAAAACTAGTTTTAAAAAAAAAACAACATTTTTAAGGAGTGACACTCACCGTATACAACATAACGTTTTTTGTATGAAGGATAAAATTCTAATTTTTTCGAATTTAGATTTGTAACTATGATATCTAGCACTTTCATTTGTTTTATAGTGTTTCATTGAATATTTTTTCCTTAATCAAGTTTCGAAGTCAAACCAATTACAATTCAAACATAGGCGAACCGTATACAACATAAGTTTTTTTGTATGTATCAAAATTCAATTTTTTTTTTAATGGATCAAGGGCATCGATACCCAGCTTAGACATGCTTTTCAAAATTTTATTTTGATAATCTGCTATTTTCCCACATGTGTAGAACAAAGAGTTTGATTTTCGGTGAAAAACCTATGTTTAATAAAACTTAAAAAAAACATACATAATAAAACCAAAAGATATTAAAATTATATTCGTTGGATAGCTCATTCCAAGGAAAACCATCTCCCGTTGGGTTTGTGAAGTCTCCTCCATTTTCATCGTCAACCCGAGCTTCGAAGGGCGAAAATCTGGAGTCATTTTGTGTCGGAGGGTGGGAAGGTGGGAAAAGGGGGATTCAAGCGAATCTAAGGGGTTCGCTCGAACCCCCTTTCCACAATGGGAAATGCAGGTTCCCACATGCAAAGGGGTTCACTTGAGCCTTGGTTCGAGCAAACCCCTTTTGGGTCCATTCGAACCTTGAGTTCGCTCGAACCCTTGAAAACGATTTTTTTTGCATGGGTGATTTTTTTGGAAGTTTTCCTTCCTCACTTGAATTGTAAACCACTTTTGTGGGTTCACCCATATTTGGATCATATGTATGAATAAATTGAAACACAATTTTTACTCTACGTAAGACTTGTAATAAATTTTTAAGGTGTCTTTCAAGACATTCATACTATTTTATAAAATTATAGTTTGCAAAACACTAGTTTTAAAAAATTTACAACCCAAATAATGTTTTAAAACCCTTTACAAGTAACAAGCCAATCGGTTACAAACCCCTCACCTCAATTCGGTTGGTTTTTCATCTCCCCTACCTATAACTCTACCCCCTGCTCTCCAACCTTTCACTTACAACCTGCAGAATGAGAAAACCCACAACACATATTGTTTTTCAATAATAACACTTGTTACAATTTAAAACGCATGTCTTAGTCACATCAGCCTTCCTACCTGCAATGCATAGATAGCTTCTTGTGCAATTCACCACGTCAAAAAATTCAAAGTAGTGGGAAAAATAAGTTGACAATGCCATTATCTCCTTGCTTCCCTCATCGTAATGTTTCCTCCCATCTTTCAGTTTCATCACTTTTATTGTACATCTTGGTGGGCCCAATACTACATCATTCCATCATGTTATATATGTTTCTATGTATTTTTTATGCATTTTTGTTTATTGCATGCCTATGTGTGGTACATTTTGTTAGGGAATTAGCTACATCTAACAGTGAGAGCATAAAAACACAACGTGTTTTGAAGCTTTCCTTTACTTATACCCAAGCTTTGTCGTGAAATGTAGATATACAAACATATAGATGGGGTTCTATTTAGTCAAAGAGCACATTTCTCATTAAAGACAGACTCTATTAACCATCAATACATTTCTTATTATAGTGTACTTTATAGTACACACTTCATAGTACAGGGAGAGCATGGGATAAGAGTGTATATAGTTGACAACACATTGTGTTTCTAAAGCTCCAAAATTGGAAACAAGGAATACTTAATATATGTAAAGAGGATTCTACATTACAAAACACATTATGTTTACAAAAATTTTGCATTGTGTTTATTGAACAACAATTCCAATACAAAAAATATGGGAAGCCTAATGGCCATTTGTGTGTTATTATGGTCTCTCCTTGGCATTTTGTATGGTATATTATACTAAGTAAAAACAAATTCAATAACAATGTTCCTTAATCACAACCTTATGAAACCCAACTATGCAAAGATGCTTCACTACTAAACAAAGGTACACAATTTAAATGGAGAAATACTGTTAATGTAAAATGATATACTATGTTCTTTTGCAAAATTTATATCTGATCTAATTACCAAGGATCCAAAGGTTCCTAATCTATTTTGGGAGATAAATCATATGAATGTAGTGTTGGAGAAATCATCCTAAAATCAACACAAATCAATTATGAGGAGGATAATTAAAATGATGTAGTATCATCGTTCACTACTGTTTTGAGAATTTCCCATGTAATACTCACACTTCAAGGAGGAAACATCCTTCACGTAAAATTTTGGGATATAGTAGGGGTGCACAATAATGTAACATTTATTTTATTTAAATTAAACTCCAAATTATTCGCATTTTCCAAAATAAGCATCTCATCTATAAATAAATCAGAACTTCTAAATGCAAAACAAATTTTAAAAATTTAACTATCCAGTAAACTTGCAATTCAAGATATGATAGCTAGAATCACTTGTATCTAGTGTAGAAGCTTCACATCTCCTAAAGCATCCTTCTCAATCCACTTGCCCTTGTTTTATTCAAATTTATTTCCTCAAATATATCAACCACCTTGAAGGAAGACAAATGTTAGCAATAGATTAAATTGGAAAATTAAAGACATTTGGTGCTACAAAGAATTTCTTTTATTTCAAATTTCACCAATATAGGATTGTACGTTGTGGTGATTGCAACATGCCAACTTGTATAGACTATAAACAAACATATTAAATTGTACAATGGGAATTTAATTTCCAATTTAACCTATCATTAACACTAGTAATATATATCAACAATTATATTTTTCATTTTTCCATTATGTTGGAACTGTGAAGCACTGAACGTTCATTCAAGTATATGAAAAACTCATCTCTCCTAGCATATGATAGAGGCCATAACTTGCAATAATCAATTAGGGTAGATAATACAGACAAGAAGGATACCACATATCATGTATCAAACTTTTGTTAACATCTCGTGTCTCTCAATGAACACCTAACTGAAGAATATCAATATCATAGCCATTGTTCAATGATATTGAAAATTAAACCATTACTTGTACAGATGAATCAAAAATACAAACTATTGCAAGACACATTGGTTGCTAATCACGATGTGCATCGGTTATGCAAGAATAAATGTTAAGAAGTCAACAAAAACCTTGGTGATCACCTTGATTGACCAAAAAATAGCAGCTAATCTCTCAACAAAACACACTTTGCATAGGCATGTAACATACAAAAACACATAAAAACATAGATAAAAACATACATAGAAACATACATAATATGAAAAGAAGGCAACATGAGATGTTAGTGCAGAAAAGAGAATCAAATTTGGGTGGAGACATGAGAGTCCTATGTAAAAAGGTAGATAAATTTTGTAAGCAACTTATTAAAAACAAAATATCTGTATTCTCTAGTCAAAAAGAAACTCTCAAAGCTGAGAACAATATTTGGGTTGTAGGTTTCATAACACCTAGTGTTTTCCAACATGCAATTATATATAGACAACATGATTCTAATGAAAACATTTAAGTTTGTAGACAGTAAGAATGTAGTGAAGTTCACTCACTTCACAATTTATAGCAACTCTTACTTACACTAAAAATTGTATTTCAATTTCCTCATATGATTTAAAAATAAATGTAGAATATAATTGTAGGTTGGAAAACATAATGTATTTTTCCATTTATTTCATTTTATACATTGAAAGCTATGTGGTGGAGAGCACGGGGAGCAGTTGCAGGTGTGGGTTACATAAAACTAACCAGATTGAGCCAACTGGTGACTAGCCAATTGGGTTGTTACGTCTACAGGGTTTTACAACACTATGTGGGATGCAGGTTTCTTAACACCTAGTGTTTTCCAATTTCATTACATTCTTACTATCTAATTCACAAAAAATTCTCAAGACAATCATAAAACATACCAAATTGAGGTGAGGGGTGAGTAACCAGTTGGGTTGCTACTTGTAAAGGGTTTTAAAATATTATGTGGGCTGCAGATTTTGTAAAACTAGTGCTTTGCAACCTAGAATTTTGCAAATGACTATGAATGTCTTGAAAAGATTTTGTTATTTAGACTTGGTAGGAATGTAATGAAATGCATCATTTTATAAACACCCAGTGTTTTCCAATAACCATTAACACTTTGTATGATTGCAAGTTGGAAAACATAGTGGGAGGTGAGTACATGATTTATGAAACCTCCAACCCACACAATGTTGTAAAATCCTCTACACACTAAAGCCAAATTAAAACCATCATTTTTCCCGACGCTTCAAATTCACCAGCATGGTGGCTTGTGTGAGAAGCTATCCATGCACCGCAGGCAGGAAGGCTGATGTGACTAAGACATGTTTTTTAAATTGAAACAAGTATTGTTATTGAAAAACACTTTGTGTTGTGGGTTTTTTCATTTTTCAAGTTGAAAGTGAAAGGTTGGAGAGCAGGGGGTGGAGTTGCAGGTGGGGGAGATGAAAAAAAAATTGAATTGAGGTGAGGGTTTTCTAAGCGATTGGGTTGTTACTTCTAAAGGGTTTTGAAACATTATGTGAGTTACAAATTTAAAAAATCCAATGTTTTCCAACCTAGAATTTTATAAAATAGTATGAATTTCATGAAAAGATTTTGTTATTTAGATAATAAAAATGTAATGAAAGACACCTTCACAATTTATAACAAGTCTTATGTAGAGTAAAAATTGTGTTTCAATTTCTTAATATGATCCAAATATGCATTAAAACCAAATAATCTTATCATTTGACCAAAAATCCTTTAAATTATTTGATTTTATTTGATTGAGGTTAAATATTGATTTGCATGTGGAGAGGTGATGGCTAGTACTCATCACAAATTATGTATTTATACCTACACACTTCAATGGTGGTGTTAGTTTTACAATGACAACGAGCAAGCTTGCCATTTTATGGTGGTTAGTGTTTTTTTTGGGCCATGGTATCTATTTAAGTTATGTGATAAGTGGCAAGATGAGGGAATATATTTTGGGTTTAAGTATAAGGGGAAGAAACCATATAAGTAGTGTGTTTCAGGTGAGGAGATGGTGGATAATTTTATGGTGTGTGTGGAGTGATATTAAAATTTTGGAGTTGTATTTGTGATTGTAAGGATTTTGGAATTGGCCAAGGATATTAATGGTGCTCCCAATATTGGAATTTAAGAGGCTATGCGAAATTTTCTATTGAATCTTGGTCATACTTGTGGGAGGCATAACATATTTGATGCCACACGAAATCTCTATTGCGCCTCCATGCTTTTGATGGTTTCAAGTTTTTATTTGACTCATGATGATATTAGGGATGTGGTTCATCAGTGTGAAGTTTATTTTGATTTCATCTTGGGGCATTTGCATGTTTTTAGGCATCACCAAGCTTGTCTACAACAAGTAGATGAAGAGGTGGTTTTTTTTTTTTTGAATTTGGCATTATTGATGGAGGTAGTTGGTGTATTCTATAACTACTATGAGGATGACGATTCAGATGAGTGGGCTAAGGTTCCTACTTCAAATAATGTGTGCGGTAAATGTTGCAATTGTGATTGTATGCTTACGTCTAGGCTAAAGGGGCCTACGTAATCTTCCCTAGCTCTATATGATAGACTTTGGTTTATGTGAGTTTGACAATCTATTTTTTCTAAAGATCAAGGTGGGGTTGGGTGTATGATAGCAATAATTTATGTGAATCATATATTGCTTCAAAAATACTAGTAAAATAAAAATTATATGTTATTCATTTATTTTGAAAAGAAAATTTATAGGATAAATATGAAATTTAAAATTTGTATAGAAGAAGAGAATTTTTTTTTTTATCAAAGGTTTACCTATATGAAATATTTTTATATAGCAAAAAGGATAATTTTTAACTTTATATAAAAAAATATTTTTTGATAATTTTATAAATATATAAGGTAGTTAAAATGGTGTTAAGAATTAGGTGTAAGAAATAAATAATTGGGTTGTGGATTATATGTATTAAGAGTTAGGGAATTTGACCTTCATGCTCTTTTTAAAATTTGTGTTTTGAAGGATGGCATGATAGACCATCATCTTCACTCATTAAACTATAAATTTTAATAAAAAATCAATACAAATTTGTTTAAACTATTAAGTAAATAAGTGAAATTTAATTGAATGAGCAAGGAAGAAACACCATAAAACATCAAGTGAGCTATTTATGGATTAAAACTGTGTCAATTTTTTGTATCTCATACTCCATGATCCATCATCAGGATGATATGCAAGCACAAGAGAGAGAGAGAGAGAGAGAGAGAGAGAGAGAGAGTATGATGGATCATGAAGTATGATCCGAAATATTGATACAAAAAGTTGACACATTTTTTAATCCAAAAATAGCTCACTTGATTATCATGGACTGTGGAAACTTTATGCTTTTAACCATAAAACATGAAAAAATTATATTAAAAATAATTAAAAATAAAAAGATATACTTTTTTAACTTAATTGATTGATTACAATTGATGATATGTTCCTTTGTTCAAATTCTATGAAATTACTAAATTGAATAACATTACATATATTAACATATATTCAAAGAGTGTAAAAATCTTCCCAATTCCAGAGGGAAAACAATGATTATTTTATTGTTTAACCAAGGGAAATTAAAATCTGTAATCAGAAAAAAGTTATTAAATAAGTGGGAGCCATTTTCAAACTCTACCTCAATCTATGTACTTTGATGCAACGGTAAACAAATACAAATTGCAACAACTCAAGACATTTGTACACTTGGGTTCTTACATGCTGAAGAACCAATTAGCCAAAGGAATGACTGGACCAAAAGTGTGGATAGATTAAAACTCCCTAGCAAGGAAGTAAAACCACGAGACAGAAAATTTAAGTTTTTCCCTTTTGGACATATCAAATAATATTATTTTTCTTTGTCTGTTTCTTCTCACTACACCTTACGAGACTTCCCATGATTTTTGTGTTGATTGGCCATGGGAATGGTGGTTGTCGGTCTTATTATTATTATTAGCATAGCCTTCTAGCTCAATTCCTCCTGATTCCATCTGAGATCTGACATTCACAAGATCTCGTTCAGACAGTGTCCTTCCGACAACTCTTGCAGCAGGTCCAACTCCCAGAAAATCTCTAGTTAATTTATCTCCACCATCTCGAAGTTTTCCTCCCATTGGGAAATTTAGTCTTCCCGGTAGTTGAGATCCTCCCATGCTGTTGTTCTCTCTTTCAAACCCACTTGCACTTAAATGAGGAATGGACTCCATTACAGATTGTCCCCCAAAGGAACCTGCTTGTACACTGTTTTCATTCATATACATACCACCGTGCATCTGACTTTGCAGTAAGCTCTCATGAAGGACTGTGTTGTCTGATGATTTTTGGTGACTTCCAGTGAAGTATTGAGATCCCAAAGAGTTGGTTGAACCATGGTTGTCATTGAACGAATGGAACTGATCCACCAGCCTCTGGTCATGTGAGTCTTGCCAAGATGGCCTTAGAGATGCAGCATTGGAGCTTGTCATGTCTGATCCAGCCATGCCAAATGTAGGAAGCAAAGGAGAAGTGCTTGCAGTTGCACCCATTTGTGCTGCTTTCTGAAGCAATGCTGTGGCTGACATGTGGGCAGTGTGGTTGTTTGGCCTGTTTCCTTCATGGTGATTTGGAGAGGCTAAATCTCCTCCAAAATCCATTGAACGATACCCAGAACTGTAAAGTCCAGAATACATGCTGTTTGAATTTGGGTTTGCCATTGGCATTGGAAATAGAGCCTTTTGCTGACCCAGTTGAGATTCATGGTCAGATAAACACATCAGACCTGGCATGCTTTTTGGAGGATAGAAGCCTGAAGAAACTGTATCCAAGTGGTTAGGATTTCCTTGGAACTGCTGCATTTGGCTAACAACATCCTTCCTGTCTTGTCCCAGTAACAATGGGAGGCCTGGTCTTATGGTTCCAGACTCATGGGAAGCGTGTTCCCAAGGGGAGCAGGAAAGCCTGGTTCGGTTCATATGCATGCTTGATAATGGTATGTTGGGTTTACCAGGAGATGATGAGGAAGACATAGGAGCTCCTATTCCTTGCAGTTGCTGGTTGATTCCCTCCTGAGCTCGGCTCCCATCTTCAGCTAAAGCATCGCAGAATGCTCTGTGGGTGATGAAGCTATCCCTCCTGAAATAAAACGAGATGCCCAGTTGCGGATTAAGCTATCAACGTTTACTTTTCATGCTATCCAGATTTCAGAAAGAACAATGCGAACGTACAAACGATGGAAAGAAATAACAATTTTGAAAAATATATTAATCAATAAAATTTTGCTTCCACAATTCATGATAATTAGTGAATAAGATTTCTGCATTAACTGTGTGTAAATTTTTGCATCAATATTTCGGATCATACTCTATGATCCATCATCAGAATGAGAAGTGAGTATGATCTGAAATGTTGATGTAAACATTTACACACAGTTAATCCAAAAATCTTGTTCACTAAATATACTAATATGAAATGTTAATGATATTTAAAAATAAGATCAAAAAAATATTTTTATAAAACTAAAGTTAGATATGTTTTCTCTTTGCAAGGTGTGATAAATTCATTGCAACTTAAAAGCTGTTACATGGATAATATTCATAAAGTTCACATAAAACATTCATATCATTCAAGGGACTGAGTTTAATTGTTTAGAACATTGAGTTCTTATTGTAGAGACCCAAGTTCAAATCTCAATGAGACATCTAATATAGCACGCTAGAATAGAATTTTTTTGGCAAAACTACAGAAATTATAGATAACTCCTGATCTTCCATAGTTGATGGTATGATGGTTTTTAAATAAGTAGATTTGTAAGTTGTAACTCTTCGTCTTTTAGATGATTTTTAATGTGATTGGTAAAAAAGAACTGATATTAATCTCATAATTGTGCTTACAAATAAATATATTGATAAGCATATAAACAGAATATTTATAAACAATTTAAAACACAAAAAACATGAATATCAAACTAAAGTCAGTACTACCCTAGAGAAGGAGACCTAACACATCAACTTTTAAACATCCAAAGCCTGTTTCTACAGGTGTAAAGCTTCTCTGTCCTACACTAGACCTGCTAGAGTGTAGCCTTTCCTATCGTGATTGGACTGAATGTGAGGAACTTTGGTCTTGTGCTTGGTGCAGTGTTTGTTTATGTTTTCAAGACTCTTGTCCCACATCATATTTTGTTACTGAAGTCTGTGCATAAGGTTAAGTTGGTCTTTACATTACTTTATTTTGACAGTGGGGAGCATCAAATATGCTATCTAATCACCTTTACTGATAGTTTGTTTTATCTACAATTTTCTACATATTCAGATCAGATGATTTTATTAACGTTCGTGTAAGTAGCTTTTATAGCACAGGCAATGCTCTTCTTAGGACAGACAAACTTAAGAGTTATCCAGCGCACGCGATGGTTGTTTATGTAGGTAAAAGCTATTCAAACTCTATAGAAAAAGTATGGAATAAAATGGAAATCTTGAGTTATCTCCAATCATATTCTAAGGGTGAAAAAGATTCTAATGTCGTCAACTTAGTGTTTGACAGATAAGCTCAACAGGCTGTATAAATTACTCATCTCATTTCTACAGAATTGGATGGAATTGTCTACCTACATCATATAAATTTAAATTCCTCAAAACCGAATTAGATAGGCCAGCAAACAGACAAGGGAACCAGAACAGGTGATGTTTATAATAAAATCTTTTAATGGCCCCATTAAAAACATTCATGTATTTTTCAATTCTAAAACGATGTCTAACAGTATAATATTATTTAGTAGAAAGAAGTTCAGATACATCGAACATTAAAAATTATCATAGCTAAATACTGACTGGTATTTAAAAACTACAAACATCATCTTGGGATGCACTGTTTAGGTCAACAGGTAATTTAATTATTGCTACGTAGCCCAATAGCTGTACCAAAGGCGTTGTTTCTATTCGCAAGCACAGATTCTGGATAAGAGGGGGAGGAAAAGGTTTTACCTGGAAAAAAGAGTTCCACAGTCACATCTATACTCCCTGGTGCCACAAGTCTTAGAATGGGCTTTCCAGTCTGATTGAACAGCATAGCGTTTTGAGCACTTATCACACTTCCATTTCTTCTCTCCATGCTTTCTACAGAAGTGCTTTTTGATGCCAGTGAGATCACCCAGAGCCCTGGTTGGGTCATGGTGTACACAGCTTGGCTCTGGACATATGTATACTCTTTTCTTTATCTCTGTACTTGTCCTTTGCCTCAGTTTCCAAGGAAGATTGTGTCCTCGTCTGTGCAGCTGCAGATTTTGGTCTCGTTGGAACCCTTTGTTGCAAATCTCACAGATGAATCTGTTTGTAGCCATGAGAGTCCTTGGAGATAGAGCAATCACTTCTGCATCTGGGTCTGCACAGTGCAATTTCACAAGAGATTATATATTAGAAAGAAGACATATTTGCAAACCGTCTCAAGATAAACTGGGTAGAAGCGCTTAGATATTTTGTCCAATGTTACGAGTGAGCTTCCTCATCAATGTCTCTCAAGATGGGTGAGATAGCTCCCTAGAAACTTCAGGCAAAATGTTTCAGGGATTGATTATAAAGACAGGTCTCAGCAAAGTCATGTAAACTTTTTCATATTTGTATAGCCATTCCCAAATAAGAACATAAATGCCCTTATATGGAGTGGAAATCTATAGAACAAATAAGAAAGATTTGAATTGAAATCATGCAAGAAAGGTTTTCAAGCGGCACTTAACCCAATTTAGTTGAACTCGAAATATGAACTGAAACTGAGAAAGAAGAGTTTCACTCAATCCGATTTGAGTAAAATTAATTTCAAAATATTTTTTTGAATGCATATTCAATTCCTTTTTAGATGTCTATTGAATTAGGTACATGAATATTTGATAGCTTTTAGTTATAATTTTGTTTATTTTTTAATCGATATTTTAGATCACACTCACTGATCTATCATAAGAGTTAATTCAACAACACTAATTGTCTAAGCACAAAAAATATTTCAGTGTAAACAAACTTGCTGAGGGAAGCCAGCTCATCCAAAGATGTAGAGAGGACCCAAATATCTATTGGTTGTAAGTTAATAAATGCAATTTGAAACGACCTAACTCACTTCAAAACAAAACCCCAAGATCCATGTGCTCTAATATGTAGCTCAACGACAAACTGGACCAATATAGCAATTCTAATAGTGCAAGTTATAAACAATCAAACTGATGCACAAATATAGCTTATTCTGATTCTTATACTTTGCTTTGGCTTTTGATATCGAGGCATTCAGGCAGTTTGGAACAAAAGTTATCAAGATTGGTCCATTGCAGAAACAGTTACAAAGATTGGTCCGTTGCAGAAACACCCTCTAGCTTAGATGATTATAAGATAAAGATGGTTTTGAGGACATCCTCAGAACTAAAGGAAGAGGCCAATTTGTTGATAAGAGCCCCATGTAGGATAGCACAATAGGGTTGTCAACAGAAAACTTGAACTTGCCTAACACAGTCAATAAAGCCTATAAAGAGTCCTGAAAAATGTACAGGAAATAATACTAGATTGATCCAGTGGATAAATTTACTCTGACATGGATGGATGCTACCTGGTTTTCAGGTCACTGGCAAAGGGGTATATGAGTTCAAGGCCTGATTGTCCAGTAACAAAAACTTCATTCTGTAAGAAAACCAATTAAAACTAGAAAGAAGAAGACCAGACCTGGAGTTCCAGGAAGATTCCGCTTTCTCTTTACTGGGACTTGGCTTGTGGTATTATTCCCATTTCCAGAAGCAACAGCTGCCATGGACAATTGTGGTGGTGCCCCAACTGGCTGATGCCTGATATTCTCATCAGCCATGTTGCCAGAAGAACCACTGGCTTCTCCAGACACAGAAGTTAAGTTAGACATCCTGTAAGAGTAGAGGACAGCAGCAGAAGAAGAAGAAGCAGAGAATTATGAAAATAAATGTTTTGGTTTAAGTGGCCTGTATCATCCCAAGGGCAGTCAACGTTTGGCACAAAACATCAGAGACCCCCAAATCTCTCCTCTTCCTCCTCAGTCTTCCTTTGGACATGAATAATGCCATAGATGTCGTCAATTAATATAGTTATGAGGCATCATCAACATCATAAAAATGAATATAATAAAGAATGATTGGCCTGCAAGGAGCCTTTTTATTCTTAATCCATTCTTGTTTTGGCCATTCAGACTTTTCTAATCTACTAAATTTGTGATGCCCAACTTAGCTTGGAACACTCTTGACCACTCAAATCCCCCGTCTTTGGAGGCCTCAATGCATTCACATAAATTTAGCGGAGAGATTTTTAGGGTCCTTTAAATTTTTTAAAAAATAGTTATATTCCTAACAGATTCTGATATTTGAAGATGCCTGGGGACCCCATTTCATAATAAAGTATCTGAGAATGGTAACAACAGCTTAAGACTGTGGTAAAGACAGATTATAAGGCTTGGAATCTAGCAGGAGTTTTAGAGTTTTATTTTTTTCATCATTGTTACTTGTACAAGCTGATAACAGCCCCTGGGGGCCGGCCATAACTGCTGCCCGTGTTTCCTGTTACCACCCCTGTCGCCTCTTTAGCTGCCCGTTAAAACAAAAATAGCGATCCTTCGTCATAGATGTAGACTCGATGTAACAATTTGTAATTTACTGGGCTCTTGGATGCGAATTTAGCTTCATTTAGTAATTTATTTTTTATTTTCTTAAAATATTTATTTGCATCGTTACGAGTTACGACGACGCGGAGGAGAGAAAGATGGTTAAGGAGTGTATACACGTGGGCAACATCTATAAAATGAGTTTTAATAAATGCAATCAATTATTAAATAATTAATTTAGATAATAGATTTGAAGTGTATCGTGTTTTTATATGAATGGTAAAATGATCTTGTGGATGATTTTGAGACGTATGGTGTTTTTATATGGATGACAAAATGATCTTATAAATTGAATTGAAGTACAAAATGTTAATAAGTGAATATGTACATTTAATTTTAAGATTGATGTGGATGGTAAAATGATTTTATAAATTGAAGTACAAAATGTTAAAAAGTGAATAGGTGTATTTAATTTTAGGACCCATGAGAGATAAACAATGTTCACGTTATTTCAAAATGATTTGTCATTATTTAAAATTGTTTTCTTTTAGATGAATATCTTAGATTCTAAACTAGCACAATTTTTTTTTCAATGTCATGTGTTCTATAATATTGTAAACATGATCAGATTTATAGAATTAATCTAAGTCACTCTGAATTGATATGACAAACACTATGCTCAAGAATATATTTTCTTTCATCCATTTGATATTTTAGAATTCAAGGTATTGTGTAAAGAGGAGCTTGTCAACTTAATAGGTGAATGAGTTCTCCTAAGTCAATTGTATTGGTGGATGAATAAATGAAGATGAAAAAGATTAATGACAACAATTGCAGATGGCCTAGGGGAGAGGACCCAATACCTGAGCATGTTCCAATAGTTGTTATAGTATTTGTTGATTTAATGCTCAATATTTTTAACAATATTTGACCAATAGTTGTGGCTTTAAAGTTGTTAGTGTTGATGATGACTACCCATAATTGAATGAAATGTATTCCTTAGATTTAAAAAACAACAAATCATGTGATGCCACATCAACACACCAATAAAATATGATTTAGTGCACAACTATCAATCTTATTTTTTTGGGTCTTTTTGGACACCTTGACAAAAAGCATGTTGATGCAACACCATTTTTGATGATGTGGTCCTCAAACCTTAGTTATAAGCAAGAGAATTGTCAAATAAGCTATTGTAAAAAATTGGGAGCGATTTGAAATTTCCACATAAGATTTTGATAAGTGTGAAATTAAGGTGCTCAACTACCCAATCCTCTCACCTATATAATGATGTAAATTTGATTTTTTTATTGCCTTTTATAATTAAATACTATTCTAATTATTATCCTCTTTTTCTCATGACCTTATTTAAGTGCACTATGTTTGTTTATAAATGCAATGACATAATAATGTAACATGAAATGTGTGCTAGGTCAAAGCATAATAGTTAGGAAATTTTAAATTTGAATTTAGTGAGTCATTTCCACACTCCTTCAATTCATATTCCCACAAAAATGGTCTAAAAGAATTATGTGTTGATTTTGAAATGAGAAATAAGTATCCATAAATTAATGTGAATGTGAATAAATAAAGATAAATGAAAATAAATAGATATAAAAATTTCAACCAAATCTAATAGAAAAATATGCCACATATTAATATATTATTATATTAATACATTTAAATTAAAATTGATATTAAATTTTAAAAAATATAAACATACTAATTTTATATTATAATGTTATATGTATATAATATATACATAAAAAATAATAAAATTAATTCTTAAAATTTTTATTTTAAAATCTCCTTACTAAATTTATTGTCACCCGCACCCACAAAATTTGGTAGTATTTTTTTATTATAAATACATGTGAAAATTAAATCTCTCTCGAAACCCAATATCCGAAATTATTTAAGTCCATGCTTACTCGAGAGGCTAAGAAGATAGATGATTTACAATATTTTTTTAGGATGATTTTTATGTTTCATTAATTTTCTAACCACGATGAGTTTATTATGGCCAGCTAGTTTTCCACATTTTAGGTCTTCTTTACTAAAATATTTTTTATTATGAAAAGCAAGTTAGTCTAAAATATCATTGATGTAATCTAACTATTGTTATTAGTGGCATAAATCCAACTTAGCATTAATCATTTATATATTTTTTTCTAACTTTTGGATAGTTTTGTTAAAGTATGGCCACTACTTTCATGTAATTCTTGTTACTCAAGGTGGTAAGAATTATAATAAGGAAGAAACAGAAAAATGTTTCGAAGGTTTATAATAGGGTGATAAATTTGATATTGTATTATATTTTGGAGAGGTGTTTTGAATTTATGATATATATTTTATTTGTAAGTGGTATGTAAATAATGGTTTAAATGTTTATTATGTTGGTCATAATTTTTTTAGCGATCTTCGTATATTTTTTGAGCGATCTTGTATTATTGTTGATATAAAGTGTTGTATATCTTGCATACAAATATTTGACATTTTGTAAAGTTGTAGTCCATATCAATTTGAGGCACTACACTTTTGAGGATCCCAATATTGTTTTAGAGGATTATTGTGTATAACATTACAAATGCATTCAATGTCAATAGGACATGGGGAGAAATGTGTTTAATATTTGGGGGGTTGTGGATTAGTCAACATATGGTTTATTGGACTCATTAGAAGAATGAATTTAATGTATGTATGAAATTATAAAATGCATTCCATATTGTAAAAATATTTTATACTTGGATCATATGAACAATTCAAACTTGGGTGCGAGGCTTAGAGGGATCAAATTTGGTACCTTGTAGAACATGTCACTTGTCATGGTAAATACCTAGGCATCCGCCTTGGATATTTCCAAATGGTGTATTAGGAATTACATTGATTATTTGTGTTTGTGGCATTAGATAATGGTGGCAAGAAAAAATAAAATTCCCCTTATGTGTTGTTCTCTATCTTGTTTATAGAAGGCTTGGGATGAAGGTTATTCATATCTTGTAAATGGTCATTACAAGTGAAGCTAGTGGTTTAAGTACTTGGACGATTGAGTTGCAATAGTTAAGGAGATCTTGCGAGGTATGGAGTGGGGTAGGTGGCTCTTACTTGTTTTTGGATCAATCTCATGGTGAAAGCAATAATGGTTACTCATTATACTATACAAGGTCATATATTACACGGTTTCTTCCTTGGTTGAGAGAGATGATATATATGTTAAGGCTCAAATCCTAATACTATATTGTGACCAATATGATATCTTTCCTCATATTTTCAATGGTGGAGATTTTTTTTAATAGGTTTAATGTAGGAAATTATCTATGTTTCCTTTTATTTTTGTAACAAGAACTTTATCTATGAGTTTTTATACTATTACCATGAGTGTATTTCCTTACATTTAGTATCAAATCCTAGTTTAGGACAAAGGAGGATCCAACTTACTTGTGGTATTGATCCTTATTCAAGTGGTATTTGGTTGTATGGTTGTAGTTGATCTTATTTCATTGATAGTTAATAGGAGCACTTCTAAAGTGGAAGAAGAGAGGTCATATAATGCAAAGGATGGAGGATTTACTTGATCATTACAAGTGGATTATGAAATAGGTTTCTATTTTCCTTGGAGTGAACATCCTTATATTGAGTAGAAGCACAATGGTATGTCCTATTTCTAGTCCAAACAAAAAAATTGTAGACAAAAATTTATGAAAAAAATTAAGGTTTGATCTAAGGAGTTTTGATCAAACACCCCCTTAAAAACTATATAATGCAGAGGGGTATTGCTTGAAATGTATTAGGTGGGTTATATTTAAGGGAGCTAGTCAAATATCCTCAAATTGGACTTAATTATATGGCATCCCATGGTAGTTTTTAAGAGGATAAAATAGGCCACTTTTTATAATGCATGGGTGGGGTCAAATGAATTCGTTTAGAGATGATATTTTATGAGTATGTGTCTCTTAGAACTTTCTTTCTAAAAATTACAATCATATAATATGATTTTAAATATTATATTTTTTAATATTATAAGCATAAAGGTTCTAGTAAAAATAAATATATTTGAGGCATGGGGAACATAGTAAACAATGTCAAAATAATTATATACACTTTGATTTAATGTCCTTTTTTTATTGAATAAAATAAATTTTAATTTCAATAAATAAACAAAAAGAAATGTATTATGATAAAACTTAAGTCTACATTTATGTCATTCTCAATTTTTTAAAAATGAATAAAACTAATTCAATACAAAGTTACCAAATAATATTTGTAAATATCATGAAAATATTTTATTTGTAATAAAATTTGTGTTATAACTTAAAATTTCACTCATTATAAAATAATATAAATATAATAAAAAAAATTGAATGCTAACCAAAATGATATAAATTTAAATTTAAAAAAAATATAAATTGAATCTAAAGAGAAAATGCCATTAATCATTGATTTAATCAATCTTAAATTCTTTAAAATTTATTAGGTACATACTTGACATAATTTAGGTTGAATGTTGAAAAATGTTGATTTTCATGTCTAAATAATGCCAAAAAGTGGGACACACAATTGTAATTTCACATAATGTTAGTGTTGTGAGATAAGTCCTTGGTTATGCGGAGGTTGTGGATTTGGTCATATGCCAACCTAGGAATATCTAGACAACCCCTAAATACCTTATCATGTGGAGGTTGTATAGTTTTTCATGAAGTGACTTTGACCTAGAGATTTTGGATAGCCCCTTGGTTCTTCTAGATGCATGTACTTGATGGAGGAGTTGGTCATGTGGTGTTTTAATGTGGAGCTCATGAAAAACCCTATATCCTATTAGATGTCTATAATTGCATGTTGTGGATTCATGGTGTTTTTAATATATATTTTATAAAATTATGATATTCCATCATTCAAAATGTGAATCTCTTAGTTCTAGGATTTGTAAGTATTTTGGATGTGTTTATGAATTCATATTTGCATGTATTCTTCTAGCAAGGTTGCTTTTGTAGGTTTTCTATTTAAAATATATGATTTTATAGATATATGGATGAATAGTCTTCAAATCCTAGCTCTCAAGGGTATTCTATATGGATATGGCTTTAAATTTACATGAATTCTTCTAAAAACTAGATGGTTTTGCAAGTTTTTAATTAAAATTTATCATTTTTGAAATATGTGGAAGATTATTTTTAGATCATAATTCATAGGGTTTATTTATATGGAGAATTTTATATTTATATGAATGATTTCAATAATGGTTGGAGGTTTATTCATTAGTCTCTATCTCCCAACTTGTGGTTGATGTAGAGTTGCAACAAGTTTTTAGTATTTTGGATCTAAGGGTGTTTTTTATCCAATGTTCATTCCATGTGAAGAATATACATGACGTTTAGTTCTATTTTTCTAGTCGAGGTTTAAATATTCATGTTTTGAGGTTTATATGTCTTGGCAGATCCAAGTTGGACTATTTAAGATCTATGATTTTTGTAGTATACTTTAGTTAGTGGGAGCTAGTCATATTTCTCTCACCGTTTTTTGTACGCTACCTATGTGCAGTATGAGGTTTTGAGTTCCATGTTTGTGTACTTTCTTTTGCATGGATAACTTAGGAGTATATTTTCAAAGTGCTAAAAGTGTTGTGTATATGTAGTATGCAGATCTACCATGATAGTGGTGTGGTGAGTTTCTAGTCTATTTTTAGCATCTTGGTTATTTGTTGTGGAATGTATGGATGTGAAAATAGAGTTGTATTTTTTTATAATATTCCTTTATCTATAATTGAGCATTGGCATTCTAAGTATATTAGAGGCAAGGATATGAATGATTGAGGCCATTTCAAGGACTTCTAAAAATAATGAATGAATGCCTTATAATTTTGAGAACATGAACTATGTTTTCATGAGAAGGTTTGGATCATGGTTTAATGGGAACTTTTGTGTGGTTACTTATTTGGTTGGGACAAGTTGTATTATAGCTTGGATTCTCTCAATAATGGTTGGATACTTATTCAATAGTTTCTATTTCCCAGCTTGTAGTTGACTTAGAGTTGTATATTTTTGGTATTTTGGATTTGTTGGTTTGTTTTTTATGAATTCCATCTAGTTCTTGGAGTAATCTAAACAATAGCCAATTTTTATGCTCAAATACTTCAAGGGTTTGGCCAATGAACAAGTAATAGATTAGACACTTTTCTCTTCTACACTTTAGGCACTGCAAAACCTAGGAGGGTGCTCCTAATAAAATTATACTCAATTTATAGCAAGATATTGTTACAACATATATGTTCTCTTAAGATATACCAAGAATTACAAATGAAACTCACTTAATAGAAAATATTCTTGAAATTTTTATGTATTGTTGGCTTTTAGAACATAAAATAATGTTAAGAAATGAGTTACAAAAATCATGGAAATGTGATTTTGAAAATCGATGACCATGAATATGTAACAAGAACTCATATTCAAACTGGTGCCTTAAACCTAGGTTATTGAGACAAAGAAATACAATTATATTCTTGGATAATACATTTAAGAAAAACTCTATAAAAGCATGCATATCACTACCTTACAATGATATCCTTCAAAATTTACAACCATTTTTTCTTATCAAACCCTGCATACATTCATAAGCCTCAATATTCTCATACAAAAATTTAATCTACTACTTGAATAGAAGCCATAGAAGAAATATTCATTTGCAAAAAAATGCAACAATGAACAAAAATGATCCTTGATCAATTCATATTTTTATTGTCGAAAATTGTAACCCTTAACAATTTCACACTATGTTTGCTCTCCCTTAATTTATTGGACCTAATTAAGCTCCTAATTTCCTAAATTATGCATTCCAAACCTTTTTTTACCACTTGCAAGCATTGAATAAATGCAAGAAATTAATGTTATGACCTTGAAACTAAATGTCCTAGCAGATAGGGCCATGACCCATACACCCATGGGCATATGGGTCCCCTTATTTTGACAGGGACCAATTTTTAATATGTTGTAGTGGTATTTTAACATTTAGAATTCAAATTTCAAGTGGTAACTTTTGGGATCTAATTTTAAAAAAATTAGAACAATTGCATATAAATACCTAGTTATTGAATCATTTCAAAACAAACAAGAGAAATCTATAAAACTATTGGAAAAATTATTATCAAGAGCACTATTGAGTAATTCAAGAGAAATATTATAGAGTATTATAGCAGCAATTCAAGATCCAACATCATGTCAAATTTTATGAGTGTTCATGTTTTGTGAATGCTAACCCTTTTTGTAGGTCTCCAAAGCATTCAAGCATTCAGGAAAGAAAGATCCAAATCCTTGATGTGATGTGCATGAATCAGTCCTTCAAGGAATCCATTGAAGGGTGGTGGGTTACAACATTGTGTGGTTCCATCATTTCCTTTCAATTATCATTCCTATCATTGACATTTCCATTGTTGAAGTGGAAATAATTACACGAGGTTTGACCGAGGCAAGCCCCTAAATGGATCGACATCTCTTCTCTTTGTGAATGTGCAGGTCTCAGACTTGAAGAGGATTGAAGAAGGATTTAAG
Source organism: Sequoiadendron giganteum (assembly GCA_007115665.2). NCBI lineage: Eukaryota > Viridiplantae > Streptophyta > Pinopsida > Cupressales > Cupressaceae > Sequoiadendron > Sequoiadendron giganteum. The sequence goes on from CM021103.1 coordinate 659,027,904, forward strand.
ATAAATTATCAATTGTTGCATTCAAAGCCCTAAAAGTTGTCAAGCCACAAAAAATCAACTATAAAATTACATGATGATATTTTGACAACTCTACAATCAAGAATCATAAGATCAGACCTAACACCAGAGGACCCCCAAATCAGTTTCAAGACCCCCCATCAGGGACCCATATGCCATATGCCCCTAAGAATCTGTGTCCTCCTCTACATGAAGGATCCAACTTCTTATGACAGGTGCACATCCGACACTTCCCAGATCTATTGATAATTCATTATTTCTATCTATGCATTTTTCATAATATTGCATTTACATTATTAGGTCATATAGTTCAATTAGGTTAGTCATTTCAAATCATTTCCAATCCATTTCCAAAACCTTAAAAAGGGAGATCTAGGTTTGATTGGATCACCTTTGTGGTTGAAATTCAATCTATTCATCTTGTTGATCTCCCCTTCTGATGTAATTTTGGAAAACGAAGGCATTAACCCTCAGTTTGCACATTAAACATTAGGGAATCTCATTTCCCAACATTACATTTTGGTGAACCTAGCATTTTGACATCATATACCTTCTAAATTTTTTATTTATTTATCCTAGATCTAGGTATTTCATTGCCTTATTTTGCATTCTTTATAATTTAGGGTTTCATATTTACATCACTAAAAGTCATAAAACTCCAAAAATATTGCATCATCACTTGCACTAGGGTTTGTTTCAATCATTTAGATCAGATTTACATTCAAAATTACTTTCAAAATTTTCATTTATTGTTCAAACATTGTCATACACTTGCATTTCACTCACATTAAGAGAATCTGAAAATGAAGTAACTGTCAGACTTGTTTACAAACAAAAACAAAAACCTTAACAAGAAACTGAAGCATTCACTTTTTCAAATTTCAAACCTCATGTGAAGGAAAAAAATGCCCTTGGGAAACCCTATCTTTGTATAGGTGCATCAATAAAAAATTTCATAATTATATGTCTTTGTCTACTCAGTCTATAGGTACTTATAGATCTTTGTTTTGGAATTAGTAATTGCATGGTTTTAGGCATATTGCATATAGTTCATAAAGGAAAAAGAAAGTGCATTGTTTGTGTTTTAAATTATATCAAAATCATCATTTCTAGGAATTTATATTTTAGAATCATTCAATTATTGTATTTGAGATTTTGAAGTTGCATTCATAACTTGTTCAAACATCTTAAATGTTCTGGCATATTTACATTTTGCATAAATTAAGAAAATTATAGGAAATTATTTACTATTACAACTATTTGCAAGTAGAATCAAAATCCTTAAGCAATGTAATACATAGTCATATTTTGAATTTCTAAAACCCCTAACGAGGACTCAAATGCCCCTGGGTGACTTTGTCCTATTATTTTGGTATAGGTCAACTTCCTATGGCAGAACACTCTTAGGAGCCTCTATCTAGAGTTGTCTGATTGTTCTTCACCTGTGGATTAAAAGTATGAACCTCATTGAAAAGTCTCATTATGGCTATGTGTTTTGGTAAAATTTGGATGTCCTTGAAATCTTTGGTTGATGTTTTAAGTTGTGTGTTTGGTGATGACCCTAATTCTAATAATGACAATCATGATACTTCATCTCCTATTTCAAGTCTTTTTGAAGTTCTAGGTCAAGATGAAGAGAGAATGCATGAATTCATACAAAATTCATTATGCAACCTTGAGAATAATGTAGCCTTTTATCCTTTAATGCAATTCCCTACTACCCCATACCAACAACATCCTACCATACCACCACTTGAAATGTTCACTCTTTTACACCTCGAAAGTAAGTCACAAAGAATACCTCAGCCAATACACATGGAAGCACCTATAAATAACAATCACAAGGAAAGCACATCAACCAACCCTCCATCATATGAGCATAAAGTTACAAACACACCCATCAATTTGGAACAGACTTATGGGCAAGCCTTTCAGATTTTGAACAAGGATGTGACATTAAGAATGAACATAAAGTCCACTCTCTCTTGGAACAAGTTCACCATCTGAAAATACTATTTAGGGATAGGTTTCAAAGATCCTCCACCTTTACAACAAGTTGTCTCATCAACCAAGAAGTATAAACTTAATAAATTTCCTTTTTTGCATACTATAACTAATACTGAAAGAGCCTTAGACACACTTCTCAAACTAGGACAAACTACATTGCCACATATTTTTGAACGAGAAGATAAGAAAGGAAAGAGTACAAACATGTCTTACTATGCATATCATAGAAAACTTGGACATCTTACTAATGAATTTTGTTCTTTGAAGAAGAAATTAAGTGAATTTTATCCTTATGGAGCTCAAATCGAACATATAATTTGTTAATATTTGTTGTTGTTTTATCCTTGCCATGTGGTATTTGTAGTGTCATAACATGCTCACTAACATTCATGAGAGAATAAAACCAAGCTTTATGCAATCATATTTCATTTTGCAAGGAGTAGAATATGTGGGTCACCTTTGTCCCTACACTTGGGGGAAAAGGGTTAGGTAGCCTTATCCAAGGTACATTCCTTATACCAAGGGATCCCTCTTTATATCCTTAAAATGTTAATGTAGCAAGTACACTAATATTTTAAGGGGGGGTATGTAGTCCCCCACTCATTATTTCCATAATATTAGTCCCTTCTTAGTGATGATAGCATATATCTCCTAGGAAGTGTAAACTTGTTAATCGAAGTGTGGATTTTTTTTTATCTTTGTTAGTGTCTCCTTTGTGGTGATATTAGGCTTGATATCCTTCAAGAGTGTGACCTTTCTTGGAATATGACGTTCCCCTTGGTAGTAATGCTATGGCCAGTACTCCCTAAGGCTTTATTTTTCCATGGCTTGTCCTTTCTTCGTGGTGCTATCATGAGTGATATCCCATAAGGTATGACCTTTCATATGTTAAGCAAAACCCATTTTTTATTATCTCTTGTGGTGGTGTTGATACAACACCCCTTGGGTTTTTAACCTTATCCTATTGTCATTTATGCACCCCTTGAGGTGAGTTTTGTTGCACCCTTTGAGGTGAGTTTTATACACCCCTTGAGGTCAGTTTTTATAAGATATGATGAGTTCTCAAGAATGATATTTTTATTAATCCTTTTATAAACTTAAAAGAATTCATTATATTATTAAATAACCATTATGGTAGTTGATAATATTTTTAATGTTTGCTTGTTTTATGTTATGCTTGACTAAATTGATGGATATATTAGATGTGATGTTTTACATTAAATGTGCCTCTTTTAGTTGTGTTAATAAAGAGATGACTATGCAAATCAAAACATCTTCTATCATGAATGCAATATATATTTGAGGATTTTGTGTAGTTAGTTCAACTTTGACTGTGAGTTGAATCTGTTAGACTCCTTGTTTAACAACATAATGCTAATCACGCTCTTGAGGGCTCTAGAAAGATCTTGAATTGCTATAATTCTGAATTGGCTCTCTCTATCAATTTTGGAATTGCTGCTATAGTTGGAATAATGTGAGATTCTATTGATACTTTCAGTTAGAGTTTCATTTGTCTTTGTACTCTATAATTTGGTGACTAGCGCCAATGTTTTGAATTAAAAAATAAGGGATATTATTATAAGTATTCGTCCTTAGGTTTAATTTAAGTTAGTTGATATCTTGCTGAATATTGTAACTGTTATACTTTTGTTTTACTCACCAATTTTGGCCAATTCAAATGAAAATAGAAAGTTGATCTAAATCACTATGTGGAGGAACCACTAGAGGAAGAGCAGGGCCCACTTGACCAAAGGAGGTGATCCTGTGTCATTGTTATTTGGTTCAATTAATTTGTTTTGGTGATAATTGGTTAGATGTTAGCACTTTGATTCTTGTTAGTCAATGTTCACCAATTGTATTTACTCATATTAGATTAATACCATTTAAATCAGTTAATTCATTTTACTGTAGATCAAAGTTAGATCATTCACTATAGATTCATTAAGTATTCATTTACAAATGCACGTAGTTGTAGAAAGATTAGTAATCATGATTGATATAAGGATAAAGACAAAGCTAAATTGGAATATGTTCTTGGGGGTTTAGTTTTATCTCTTTCTAGATTTAAATGTTTAATTCTTCACATCATAAATAGATTCAATGTTTCCTAGATTACAGTTCATTACTTGCAACCTAATTAGATCTTTGTTTAGCAACTTTAAATTCTGCATTCTTGACTTAGAGTTAACTTGATTTACTTCATAGATCTCCCAATGAACCAATTACAATTGAGTAAGGTAATGTCTAAACTAAATAATTAGGATTAGAATAGGTTTAAATAGACACTAGTTAACCAATAAGTTAGAATCATCCTTAGAAATAGTTGTTACGTTTAGTTCCCAATGAGCTCCCGAGAGCTCCTGAAGGCTCTCGAGGGAGATTGACCGAAATCAAATTCATTGTTTACAGTGCAAAACCCCCTAATTTTTGGAGTCCTCCTTATCATATATTTCTTTGAGACACACTTGGTTTGATAAATAAAGAATTAAATGATGTGAGTTGTGGCATCAACGACCTCGCCCATCATACATTTAAATCTAGAAAGCAATAAAACTAAATCCCCAAGAACATATTCCAATTTAGCTTGGGCTCTATCCTTACATCAGTCATGATTATTAATCTTTTCTACAACTATGTGCATTTGTAAATGAATACTTAATGAAATCTACAGTGAATGATCTAACTTTGATCTACAGTAAAATGACTTAACTAATTTAATTTGAGTAAATACAATTGTTGAACATTGACTAATTAGAATCAAAGTGCTAACATCTAACCAATTATCACAAAACAAAATTAACTGAACCAAATAAAGATGACACAGGATCACCTCCTTCGATCGAGTGGGCCCTACTCTTCCTCTGGTGGGTCCTTCACACAGTGATTTAGATCAACTTTCTATTTTCATTTGAATTGGCCAAAATTGGTGAGTAAAACAAAAGTACAAAGTTACAATATTCAACAATTGTATTTACTCAGATTAGATTACTGCCATTTAAATTAGTTAAGTCATTTTACTGTAGATCAGAGTTAGATAATTCACTGTAGATTTCATTAAGTATTCATTTACAAATGCACATAGCTGTAGAAAGATTAGTAATCATGACTAATGTAAGGATAGAGCCGAAACTAAATTGGAATATGTTCTTGGGGGTTTATTTTTATTTCTTTCTAGATTTAAATGTTTAATTCTTTGCAGCATAAATAGATTCAATGTTTCCTAGATTATAGTTCATTACTTGCAACATAATTAGATCTCTATTTAGCAACTTTAAATTCTGCATTCTAGACTTAGAGTTAACTTGATTTACTTCATAGATCTCCCAATGAACCAATTACAATTGAGTACGGTAATGTCTAAACTGAATCATTAGGATTAGAATAGGTTTAAATAGGCACTAGTTAGCCAATAAATTAGAATCATCCTTAGAAATAGTTGTTACGTTTTGTTCCCAATGAGCTCCTAAGAGCTCTCGAAGGCTCTTGAGGGAGATTGATCAAAATCAAAGTCATTGTTTACAGTGCAAAACCCCCCAATTTTTGGAGTCCTCCTTATCGTATATTGCTCTGAGACACACCCGGTTCGATAAATAAAGAATTAAATGATGTGAGTTGTGGAATCAATGACCTCACCCATCAAGATAGTTCACAAATTCAGCATAATGGAGCTTGTTGGGTCATGAACTTGAGCACCCTTTTTAATATGGCCATGTGTTCCATGAGTGATATGTATGACTTTAGTCCTCATGGGAACTAACATTTATTTGACGGATGACATTTGGTATTTAAGATAATTTAAGATTGATGTCTCTTTGATTTATCGACTCGAATCTTTTAGTACTAACCTTATGTTTTGTGTTTGCATTATGTTTACATTGTGTTTTGTTTTCTATGTTTTTCAGCATGTATGTTTGTATATATTTTTTTCTGCATATCATACATGTGTGTGTTCCTTTGTGATTATGCTGGTTTTCCATGGGATCTTGGATCCTGGGGGCTTGATCACCTCCCTTGATCCTTAGTCATACCATCTCTTCAATATTTATGCAATTGAACCCCTCTTAACATATTTTTATACTTTAGTGTGAGCCTGAGCATAAGTTCATACTCTCACTAAAGTGGGGGTTAAATGTAGTGTTGAAAATTGTCACCTTTAATAATTTTAGTATGTTTTCTCCCCTTAATTTATTGGACCTAATTAAGCCCCTAATTTCCTAAATTATACATTGAAAAGCCTATTTTTACCACTTTCCAAAGGATTGCAAGCATTGAATAAATGTAATCAATTAATGTTATGATCCTAACACTAAATGTCCTAGCAGATAGGGCTAGGACCCATCCACCCATGGGAGTATGGGTCTCCCTATCTTTTCGGGGACCAATTTCTAATATGTTGTCCGTGGAGTTTTAACATTTAGAATTCAAATTTCAAGTGTTAGCTTTTGGGATCTAATTTTTTGGAAATTAGAACAATTGCATATAAATACCTAGTTATTACATCATTTAAAAACTAAAAAGAGAAATCTAGAAAAATATTGGAAAAATTATGATAAAGAGCAATATTGAGCAAGTCAAGAGAAACATTTCAAAGCATTATAGCAGCAATTCAAGATCCAACATCATGTCAAAGTTTATGTGTGTTCATGTTTTGTGAAAGCTAACCCTTGTTGTAGGTCTTCAATAATTCAATCATTCAAGAAAGAAAGATCCAAATCCTTGAGGTGATGTGCATGAATTTAGTCCTTCAATGAAGCCATTGAAGGGTGGTGAGTTGTAGAATTGTGTGGTTTCATCATTCCTTCCTTTCAATTATCACTCCTATCATTGGCATTGTCATTGTGGAACTGGAAACACTTACATGGGGTTTGAATGGGGCAAGCCCCTAAATAACCCAACATATCTCCTCTTTGTGAATGTGCAGATCTCAAACTTGAAGAGGATTCAAGAAAAAATTCCAAATATTGCATTCAAAGCCCTAAAATTTTTCAAGCCATGAAAACTCGACTACAAAATTACCTAATGATATTCTGAAAACTCTACAACTGGGAATCAGAAGGTTAGATCCAACACCAGAGGACCACCAAATCAGTTTTAGGATCCCCCATCAGGGAGCCATATTCCCCTAGGTGTGTGTGTCCTCTACATGCATGATCCATTTTTTTATGACAAGTGCACGTCATCCAACACTTCCCAGATCTGTCTGCAATTTACTATTTCCATTTGTGTATTTTCAAATTATTGCATTTACATTACTAGGTCATATAGTTCAATTATGTTAGTCATTTAAAATAATTTCCAATCCATTTCTAAACCCCTAAGAAAGGGATATCTAGGTCTGTTTGGTTCACCTTTGTGGTTGAAATTCAATCTATTCATCTTGTTGATCTCCCCTTCTAATGTAATTTAGGAAAATGAAGGAATTAACCCTAGGTTTACACATAAAACATTAGGGAATACCATTTCCCAACATTACAATATTCATAAGTGAAATGAGGTATACAATTTAGGAAATAATTGATTGTGAAACTATCACAGTATGTTCATGTATTCATAGTTTGTATTGATATACAATAAGATCACATTTACAATTCCTCCCTAGACAACCTAGACTAGATTGATATAAATTTAGAATATAAAATTTTTTTCTTACAAAATACAAGATCCTTACAAAATGGCTCTAAATTCCCTTTTATAGAAATAAGGGAGCAACATAATTCAAGCCATGGACAAACATCACAATTTCATTTGACAATCTTTTCTTCTAAGATAAGATAAAAACTAGTACAACTGCTTTGGAAAAGATAAAAAAGAACCATCACTAAAAGAAAAAACAGTTGTAGAAGCTATTGAAGGAGTTCTATTTCTAATTTAGAAATGATGAAGTAGCATGGAGAAGGAATATGATGATTCTTTTGTGTTTCTCCATAATTTATTGAGAACACTCCTTCTAGAAATTGTTGGACTTGACATTGACCAAGCCATAAAAAATGAAAAGATACCAAAACCAAATTGACATTTGTGAACATCTGGTAACTCATATCATCATACAAGTTGGATATTATAGTTGAGCATCTGATGACACAATAGAAATACAAATTCTTGCTTTTTTATACTTCTCATCCCACCCTACATACATCCTTTTTGATGGCCTCTCACAAGAGAGTACTTGGTTTACATTATATATGCATTCTATATATTGTGTATCTAGGAGTTCATTGGTCTCCTTGCAAAAGGTATCTAAGCCAATATTTATGGATATCATCTTATCTATGGTAGAATTAAGCAATTCAGTGTCCATATTATTATTATCATAAATAAAAGTTAAAAGAGTAGAAACCAATGTGTTGAAGCTTGCTTTCCACTGATCAAAAGATTTGAATTCTCCACTCTCATTTAAAACTCATGGCATAATTGTGGGTGGTAGGGAGGGCTCCCCTCCAGGCAAGCGGAGGAAGGTGGCATGTATGCCATGATGGCGTTGGCCAGTTAGAAATTAGGTATGAGGTGGCAGATTGGTGGCTAGGGTGGAAAAAGTTGGTGATGCCTTAAAGGCGGAAGTACGGGCCCTGTCTGTTGGTAGCTGGCAGCAAATTTTTCTTATGATGGTTTCTAATGGTTTTTGAGCTTGTTCCTTATGGAATGAAATCTTGCTTCAAGTGAATTGGTATGATTTGAAAGGGTGGCGGTGTTATCAAAACTTGGGTTTTAATGGTTTGCTTGGCTCTCTTCTACATTATTTTTGTTTCTTGATGTGAGAAGTTTGTGGTTGCTTGCCTTCCCTTCTATCAAGTGCTTCTGATAGAAGGTGGAGGATGGCAAAGTGCACAAAATTTACAATGGAGGTTTCTGTTGTAGGCCTTGCTCATTTTGGATTGGACACGCCAATATCCATGGGTTTGTCGGAGGGAAAGACTTCTTTTGGGAAAATCACAGACCAATGTTTGAAAAGGATCTTGGTGAAGCATGATCCGTTGGTGCTTGCAGCGGTGAAGATGGTGTTATGAATGGGACATGTGGAGGCTAAGGAGTATGGGAGAGATAATCTCCATATTTCATCTCGGTTCCTTGCCTCTCAGCTTGATAATTTGGAGCCGAAGGCTGAGGCCAAGCTACTATTATTGAAGCTTTTTAAGAAGGACCTGGTCAAAGGTGTTGATGAGGTGTTGCGGGTGGTGATTAAAGGAAGAGGTTGCCCCTATCCTTGCGATGTGGAGTGGGTCGGGTTGGAGGAAACAGTGAAAATCTACCCATTCCTTTTGGTTTTTCATTGTCCGAGATTGATGTGACATAAGGCTATTGCGACAGTGGCCATTATCTTTTTGAAGAAGGTTCTCGGGCTGATGGTGGTGGATAAAGAAGACTGGAAGGAGGAGTTCGCAAATTTTGCAGTTCTAAAAAAATTCATGTAAGCAGGGGGTTAGTCCCTTCAAAATAGGGGTAGTTTTTGGTTGGTCCGGTGATGGTTTCTTTGGCATATTTTCACCATTTTAGTGGCTAGAATTGTAAATTTTATAGTGGTTTCGGTCATCAATTTTATAGTTGTTTACAATGCCTGTTAAACTCTCAATTCAGCTAATTTTAGTGGCCCCAGAAGGATGGTTTTTTGGGTTTTTTTTTAACTCTCTCTCTCTTGAGTAACAAATGATTGTTAAACTGAAGATTTTTTATTATAAATGAGAAAACTCTTATGCATCAAAAAAAAATTCATGGAATAATTTTTACTTCAATGCACTCAAAATATTTGAATTTGACTTTTATAAGCTATGACAATTTTACCATGCATGCTTGCATCTCTTTCACTAGTTTGGCCATATTCCATGTGGGCACGATGTTGTTGGGAATATTATCTTCAATCATACTTCTTTATATATTCTTTACAAACTATAAATTCTAGGTATCCATCTATTCATTATGCTTCTAAGTTGCTCTTGATCTTTAGCTAATCTAGAATAAACATCTTTGAGATGTGAGTAAACTTGGTGGGAATCTTATAACTTCACAAGGATCTTTGATACACTATTCTTCAATGCCTCATCCACAACATTTCTTACCTTCTTTATTTTCTCACTCTGAACATTTTTTATTTGTTCTTTCATCTTCTCAATCTTCTTAGTAAGCTCTTCTTTTTATTTCATCAAGCTTCTTGCAAGCCCTGATGTTGAGGAACTTGGCTCTTCAGTCTTGGATGGTGGAGGTGCTTCTTGTGTCTCCTGAATTTTTAATTTATTATATTCCAAAGTGAGCTTTACGTTATCTTTTAAAAACTAATTGTAATAATCTTGCAATATCTTTGCAGTAGCCTCAATAATTTTGTAAATATTGACAACTAATAAATCAACTTGGAGAGTAGAAGTGTCTAGTACTCTTTTGATTATCAAGCCTCCCCTCATTTCCTATAAAACTTATACAACTTGGGGCTTATTGGTGTTAGGTTGAAGAGCCCATATGGCTAAGGTTTCTAATTTAGGGTTGAACCTAGACCCTGAATATGCTTGCTCTACTTGTTCTTGAGAAGATAACACCTCTTCATCCTACCTTTTGATAGTATCTAGGGATATTGTAAAAGCAATATTCCATTCATGTAATAATAGTAGGCCACTTTCTCTTACTATTCTCCTTGCTTCCCCGGGAGTGGTTTTCCTAACATCTCTTCAAGCACCTAATTAGTGACTTTATCATACTTGGAGGGGTGCACCACACTTTTTTCTTTGTTCATTTTATCATTGAATGCTTCCCTCCTGATTCTGATGAAAAAAAATCCTTAAATTCTATTGATTTAATAAATTCATCATCTAAGATGAATTGTGTGCATACAAGGTCCCTTACATCATTTGCCTCATTTCTATTTATTGATGCATTGATGCCTAAATAGGTTTGTGGTATTCTTTAAAAATTTACCCATGGAGGAGAGGGCATTGATTGACCTACATCCTATACTATGACCTCAACCTCCTCTTTATCTATCCCAAGGGCATAATCAACGAAAGGTGGTTGATCAAGCTTTCTCTTCTTTTGTGGCTACTCTCTAGGAGGAGACTTAGTATTAGGTGTTGTTGGAGATTTTCTAGTGTTTTCATTAGTGTTGTCATTGATTTCAACCTCCAGTATGGTCAAGGAGATTGTTGCACTATGTTGTGATTAGTGTTGTGACTTGATGTCAACCTCTAGTGTAGTCATGTTGAGAAGTGTTTTTGGTATTGAGTAGGTGTTTGTGGTGTTGTTGATGTAGTTGGTTAAATTGGTTTCCAAGTGCTTTTGAGAAAATTTGAATAAAAAGAGTGTACAGTGTGGTAGAGGTGTTTTTAGTGTTGTGATCCATATTTCTTCATGGTTGAAGATATTCTTATATCGTTTAGATGTGTCAATCAAAGCTATTTAGAGGTGTTATATCCAAATTTTTAGGTTTTGGATTGTGCGATTGTGGAAGTTGTGTTTGACAGAGTGTTGCCCATGAAGAAGATTGTTTGGGAGAAATGAGATTGCTCTACATTTATCCACATTGAGGTTTCTTGTCTTACGGATTTGGTAACGTGATAATTTTTTTGTACCTAGATTCCCTTTGATTTTTGTGTGTTTAGATGTTCCTCAAGGTTGGTTAGTGAGTTGTTTGTATGTAGCAATGTTGCTAGCTGCAAGTGGTTGCAATAGTGTTGTAGAATTTGATGGCATTTGAATATTCTAAGATGTTTTGGGATTTTTGTGTCTGGTTTTCATGTTATTTCCAAACTTGGAGAGGCGTGTATGTGGTCTCTTGTTAGTGTTAGTGCAAGTTTGGATGACTTGGCATGCTAGTGCTAATTTTGGAGGTTGTTTGTTGTTTTTGGAAGCATGGCGAAGTGTGTCAATGTAGATATGGGTCCTAGATAACCCTTAGTGTGGTCTTCCTTCACTTCTTTTCATCATAGAAGTATTTGGTGCCAACCTATTTGTTGGTTGCATGTTTGAGGTGCATACATTTCATTAAGGATGACCTAAACAAGGTTGTTTGAGGTCATGGAGGATATATAAGCAAGGTTATTGTTGGAGATATATTGTGGAGTGTTGTGAAGTGTTAAAAGATGTGAATGTGATCGAGTGTGGTTATTTGAGTGTGAACTTAAATTCCCAAGGCTACCAAATGCGTAAGAAGAAGGTGTCTACATTTTTAGTGTGCTTGAAGTTGTTGGAGTAAGTGAGCCGAAGGTTGTGGATGGTCCAAATTTGTAGTGGTGGATTTTTGTTTCTCTAAGATAGTGAATCTCTCTGTAACAATATTATTCTATTCTTCTTTCTTTCAAAAAATGATTCCTTTGTGCAGTGAGCCTTTCTTCTCTTTTGTGTAATGAGCCTATTATATTTTTTGTTGCTATTAATATATATGTTCAAGCTAATCCTCATCATTTTTTTTCCTGATTAGGGTTTTCCATGTAAATCTGGTGTTCTCTTGTGTATGGTTTTTTTGTGTTGATGTTTCATAGTCTTACTTTTTGCTAATGCTTAATAAGGATTTGAAAGTTAATAAGATTTTAGGGAATTATGAGGGTTTGATGATTTTAATGTACAATTGATTCACCTCCTCTCAGTTGTTCCATGTCTAACAATTAGAGCTATGATTCCTTGGAAGAAGCTTAACCTATTGAGGTAGATCCAAATGGAACATAGGAAGGGTGTCAAAGCTCCTATGTTTGATGGAACAAATTATGCTTATTGGAAAGCTAGGATGGAATCCTTTCTTATCTCTCTAGAGTTTGGATTCTGGAAGTCAGTTTAAACTAGATATACTATGCTTTCTAATGGTTTGGCAAGTGATGACGAGGTCAAGAATTATGAGAATAACAAAAAAGAAATAAATTTTATCTTGAGTGGTCTTTCTGATTTTGAACTTGGGAATTTGATGAGTCTCAAAATTGATAAAGAGGTCTAGGTGAAGTTCCAAAGCATCTATGAAGGAGATGATAAGGCCAAGAAAGAAAATATGTAGAATTTCAAAGCCAAATTTGAAAACCTAAGGATGTCAGAAGATGAAGACATTAAAACCTACATGATCAGAGTGTATGAATTTGTTAATGTCATCAATGGTCTTGGTGGTAATATGGAAGAAAGTGAAGTAAAAATGGTATTAAGAATTCTTCCTAAATATTACAGTTCCAAAGTTTCTGCTATTGAGGAAGATTGGAATTTAGATCAATATTCTAGAGATCAGATTTTGGTGCTTTAATTTCTTTTGAATTGAGAGAGTTTGGTCAAGATGCTACAAAGAAAGCAATTGTCTTTAAATTCAACAAGGTAGAGAAGGATTATGAATAAGATCTTGATGATATTGATGAGTTCAAATAAAATTTTCTAAGGAGATTGAGAAAGGGAACATGCAAATACAGAGGTAAGTTAACCTTTAAGTGCTTCAATTGTGGAAAAATAGGTCATTATTCTTCTAAATGTCCAATCAAAGTTAAAAATTATAAACCAAAGGATCATAAAGGCAAATCAATTAAGAAGAGTTATTATGTTAAAAAAGACAATGGTGTCTAATGATGAGGAATCAGACTATCCTAATGAGAATAGTGATGAATTCTTGTTCATGGCTTTAAATGTTGGAACTAATTCTACTAATCCTAAAATATGTGTGAAGGAAAGTGCTTTACAAATAGGTCAAAACTTTGAAGGAACTATGGTGACTAATTTTCATGCAAGAGAGGAGAGAAATTACTGGATAATTGATAGTGGATGCTCAAATCATATGAAAAGTGACAAGAGTAAGTTTGTTAAACTTAAAAAGTATGATGGTGGTCTTGTTAAGTCTGGTGATGATACATCTGCTAAGATCTATTAATTTGAAGGGCAAGTATACTCAAAAGTATGATGGTGGTCTTGTTAAGTTTGGTGATGATACATCTGCTAAGATCTATGGAAAAGATTTAATTATTTTTGAGGGAAAGTATAAAATATGACACTCTTCATGCCAAGGGTCTCTGATATAATCTTCTTAGTGTAGGAAAAATGTGCAGTAGACGAAACAATTTGGTGTTTCAAGATAATGTTTGTGACATTAGAAAGGAAGTTCCAAAACTTTAATTGTTGCAAGAACAAGGACAAAAGGAAATGATTATTAGCTCAAAGGTGGTAGTGTTAAGTTCTTTATAACACAAACCAATGAAATCTTTCTATGGCATAGAATAATGGGTCACATTAACTTTGATAACCTAGTGAAGATCAATTCTAATAATGTTGTGAGAGATCTGTCGAGGATTACAAAGCCCATCAATGCAATCTGCAAAGAGTGCCAGTTTGGAAAGAAAACAAAGAAGAGGTTCATAACTAAAGAATATTTTACTGCAAGACCTTTAGATTTGGTGCATACAAACTTATGTGGATCTACCAGAATAAGAAGCTCTGAAGGTGATAGGTATTTTATGTTATTAATAGATTATTATTTTAGAATGACTCGAGTGACATTTCTCAAAGAAAATTAAGAAGCTCTAAATAATTTTAAAGCCTTTAAATCTATGGTTGAGAATGAAATTGATTTGAAAATAAAGATCTTGAGTTTTGACAGAGGTGGTGAGTCCACCTCCAATGATTTTAACAATTTTTGTGAAGATCATGGAATAAAGAGATAGTTATTAGCTCCTAGGACTCCTCAACAGAATGGAGTTATGGAGAGGAAGAACAAGATAGTTCAAGAAGCAAAAAGAACCATGATGAAGGAAGAAAATATATCAGGTGTATATTGGAGAGAAGCAATTCATAATAAAAGTGTACATTCTTAACATAGGTCAAGCAATAAAGAACAATTCGAAGACTCCTTATGAGTTATGTTATGGTAAACCTCCTACTATGAAATATTTCAAAGTGTTTGGAAGAAAATGCTATATTAGAAGACATAAAGAAAACTTAGGAAAGTTTGATACAAGATCTGATGAAGGAATCTTGGATACTCTACAAAATTTAAGGCACATAGATGCTACAACAAAAGGTTGAATAATATTATTGAAAGTGCAAGTGTCAAACTAGATGAAGAACCACATTAAAGTTCTATGTTGATAGAAGGATATGAATCTGACCCCCCTTGTAGTGAAGAAGAAAAAGATGAAGAGAAAGAAAAAGAGATGATAATGGAAGAGGAAGAAACTCTATAAAGGATCCCTAAGACTTCTAAGTATGTGCAGAAGAATCATTCTAAAGATCAAATCATTGGAGATAAGAGAAAAGTTGTGTTGATAAGAAGAAAAGTTTCTATGATAGAGGAACAAGTAAACTTTTGTTTACTTTCAGAAGTGGAACCTAAAACAGTAACTGGAGAATGCAAGGATGAGAACTAGATAAAAGCTATGGAAGAAGAGTTGAGATAAATTGAGAAGAATCAGACTGGGGAACTAATCCCAAGACCAGAAAATAAGAATGTGATAGGAACTAGATGGGTTTTTAGGAACAAAATGAATGAGGATGGAAATTTTGTTAGAAATAAGGCTATACTTGTGTGTAAGGTGTACTCACAAGTGGAAGGAATATATTTTGAAGAGAATTTTTCTCTAGTGGCAAGAATAGAAGCCATTAGAATGTTTTTGGATTTTGCAGCACATAAATACTTCAAGGTGTATTAGATGGATGTTAAGTCTTCCTTCTTGAATGGTGAGTTAGAAGAAGAGGTTTACATTTAACAACCAAAATGTTTTTCATTATCAAAGGATGCTAATATGGTCTACACATTAAAAAATGAATTTTATGGACTCAAGAAAGCTCCTAGAGCTTGGTATGCAAGATTGTATAGATACTTGTTGTAGTAGGGATTCAAAAAGGGTACTACAAATAGCAACCTCTACTTTGAGGTTGAGGGAGATCATATCCCAATTGCAGTAGTGTATGTTGATTAAATAATCTTTGGAGGAAATGAAGGTATGTGTAAGAGATTTGCAAAGAAGATGCAAATTGTTTTTGAGATGTCAATGTTTGGGGAGATGAGTTTCTTTCTTGGGTTACAAATCAGTCAATCAGGAAAAGGCATTTTCATTTCATAGTAAAGGTATGTTAAGGAACTGTTGATTTTTTTTGGAATGGAGGATTCTAAACCAATGTGTACTCCCATGGTTACTAGTTACAAGTTGAGAAAAAAATGATGAATCTCCTAAGACAGATCAAAGCAAGAATAAATCAATTATTGGTGGACTGTTATATCTTATTGCTACTAGACTAGATATCATGCATGCAATTTTTCTTGTGGCAATATTTCAAGAAGATCCTAGAGAATAAGATGTGGCAACAGTTAAAAAAATATTCAGATACTTGAAGGGTACTCCAAATTTTGGTCTATGGTATCCTAGGGATACTGATTTCTCTTTGAATTCTATTATAGATGCATATTGGGTAGGTTGTGTAGATGATAGGAGAAGTGCAAGTGGAGAGGCTTTCTTTCTTGGAAGTAGGATGGTTTCTTGGTTGAGTAAGAAGCAGGATTCAATGTCATTATCTGCTATATAGGTAGAATGTATTACAGTAACATCATGTTGCACATAAGTGTTATGGATGAAGTAGACATTGAAGGATATTAGGGTGTCATATGATGAACCTATTTCTATCTTGTGTGATAACAAAATTGCTATAAATATTTCAAAAAAATCAGTAATGCATTCAAGGACAAAGCATATCTCTATCTGGTATCACTTTATAAGATATAAATTTTCAAATAATTAGGTGAAGCTAGAGTATATTCCTACAAAGAATCAAGTTGTAGACATTTTCATAAAGGCTCTTCCAAAAGATAAATTTGATTATCTCCACCATAATTTAGGGATTATTTCCCCTCCTTTCAACTAGATTCAAGTTGGTGCATATGTCCAAGTGATCTATTCAAGATACATTCTTGCTCCTGGACTAATGAAGGCTACCTCTTAGGGGGAGTAGGTAGTGGTCTCTTTGGTTGTTGTAGTCAGGGGGAGCATATCTTGTGCCCGTAAGGGGAAGATATTAGTGAAGGAGTGAGTGGAGAGAGAGAGAGTAGTAGAGAGAAAGTAGTGTGTTGGTGTTTCCTAAAGTGAAGTTTTAAAGTGATGTCAAAGGGAGAGATTGTTGCCCTTTGATATTGATGTAAAAGGGGGAGAGAGTGCAGTTTGAAAAAAATGGAGAGAGAGTGAAGTTTGAGAAAGTGGTAGAAGTGTAAGGAATTTCCCAATTAGGGGGAGAGGTTGAAGTTAGGGGGAGATCTGTCTGAGCATTGGTGTTTTAGAGTTACTTATTTTTTGATGGATTTCCAAAGCTGGTGTTTCCATCAATGGAAAAGGGGGAGATTTTTGGAGATTTGTTGGTGTTATCATTAGTGTTGTCATTGATTTCAACCTCTAGTATGGTTAGGGAGATTATTGCACTATGTTTTCATTAGTGTTTTTATTTGATGTCAACCTCTAGTGTGGTCATTTTGAGAAGTGTTTGTGGCATTGATCAGGTATTTGTGGTGTAGTTGATGCAGTTGGTTCACTTGGTTTTGAAGTGCTTTTGAAAAAAATTGAATAAAAGAGTGTATTTTGATAGAGGTGTTTTGAGTGTTGTGCTCCACATTTATTCATGGTTGAAGATATGATTGTGTAATTTGGATGTGTTAATTAGAGGTTCTCAAAGGTGTTATACCCTAAGTTTCAAGTTCTAGATCATGCAACAGTGGAAGTTGTGTTTGGCAGTATGTTGCCTATGAAGAAGGTTGTCTAGGAGAAATGAGATATCTCCTCATTTATTCGTATTGATGTTTCTTGTCTTGAAAATTTGGGAACATGCTAATGTTTTCTATACCTACCTTCCATTGGATTTTTATGTTTTTAGGTGTTCCAAAAGGTTGGTTAGTGAGTTGTATGCATGTGGTAGTATTGTTGATTTCATAGGATGGTAAGTATTCTTAGTTGCATGTGGTTGTAGTATTGTTGAAAAATATTTTGATGGTGTTTGAATATTTTGAGATGTTGTGGAATGTTTTTGTGTGGTTTTCATTTCTTTTCTAGACCTGGAGAAGCATGTATGTTGTATCTTATTAATGTTAGTGCAAGTTTTTCCGACCTCGCATGCTAGCGCTAATTACATAGGTTGTTTGTTTTTTTGTGGAAGCGTCACTAAGTGTGTCAGTGTAGATTTTGGTCCTAGTTAACCCTTAGTGTGGCCTACCTTCACTTCTTTCCATCACATGTGTTTGGTGTCAACCTATTTGTTGGTTGCATGTTTGAGGTGCATACATTTCATTAAGGCCAATCTAAACAAGGTTGTTTGAGGTTGTGAAGGATATATAAGAAAGGTTATTGTTGGAGATTGAGTGTGGAGTGTTGTGAAGTGAAAAAATATTGGAATGTGGTTTAGTGTGGTGATCTGAGTGTGAGCTTAAACACCTAAGGATACTAGATGTAGTGACTAGAAGGTGTCCACATTTTCAGAGTGCTTGAAGTTGCTGGAGGTAGTGAGTTGAAGGTTATATATGGTGCAAAGTTTTAGTGGTGGATTTTTCCTATTGCTTTGAGATAGTGTATCTCTCTATAACAGTCTTCTTCTATTTTTCTTTCTTCGTGACAGTGAGTCTTTTGGGCAGAGAACATTTCTTCTTTTTTGGGTAGTGAGCCCTTTCGATTTTGAGCCTATTATATTCAGTGTTTATATTAATATATATGTGAGCTAATCCTCATTGTGGTTTTTCCCTGATTAGGTTTTTCCACATAAATCTAGCATCCTCTTGTGTATGGTGTTGTTGTGTTAATGTTTCATATGTTTACTTTGTGCCAATGCTTAATAAGGATCTAAAAGTTAATAAGGGTTTAGGGATTTATGAGCGTTTGATAATTTTAATGTACAACTGATTCACCCCCCTCTCAATTATCTTTTGTGTCTAATGGGCTCTTGTGGAGAAGATGGTGGTGTTGTAGAAATATGATCTTGGGGGGTTGGATCTGTTATTATTGGCCCCTTTACCATTATAATAAAAAAATATGTAGATGGATCTATCTTAGCCTAGTAGAAAGGCCTTTCCTCCATTACTGGGGCCTTCCCAATTAGTTTTCCAATGTTATTCACAACTATTTATATCCTAGCAATAGGATCTTTAATTTTGGTATAGTCTGCAAGATAATTTTCTATCCTTTTGGCCTTTATATATTTTTCCTTTTTGAAGGAAACCCATTTTATTCTTCTCTCATTGACCTTTTTATCACCAAGGAAATTTCTGAGCATGTCCTCATCAAAGAGGATTTGATGTGCAAAAGTATATTTTTATGCTTACTCTCACCTAATTAATGAATCCTTTAAGGTTAAATGGTCTTGTTCTCTCTTTTAGCCATCCTATAGGCCATGCAACATTGGATAGATAAGTTCTAGGCTCTCCCTTGTTACAGTAATATATGAAAAGACTATGGAGAATGGTAAAAATGAGTCTTTCTTTTCCCCCTTTAGATGAGACTTGTTTGATTCACTTAGCTACCTAATTATCTCCAAGTATTCCAGTTTGAGGGTGACATACTTGGGCATGATGTGGGGTCCTACAAGGAACCCATATACCCTTATAATTGTAGAGTTTGAATGAAGATACTAATCTCCCCAGTTATGTTGAACTCCCAATCAAATAACTCTATCTTTGGGTCTTAGGAAATCCAATATTTCCTTCTACAATTCGCCCTCCTTCACTCCCATGAGTGTCAACACTCATTTACTGAGATGATTTTTAAAAATTACATAATTAGCCAATTCAAAATGCATTTCCCATACATGGGTCCAACATCAGATAGGGAGAGTTACCTTTATCATTTATCATTTGGACTTGTAGTGCTTTGTCCCACTTTGTTCTCCACTCATACAAGAACATGTGGAATAGAAAAGAATACCACCTAAAATTTATTACTTTTTTTTTTTTCTTTATCTCCACCAATTATTTTAATACCATTGGATATGGAGATGGAAAAGTAAAATTCATTGTTAACCATGGAATTATGTATGTCTGCTACCATATAAATTAATGGAATATGGAGTTTTGTTTTGGAATATCCTACCAAAACTTGGCAAAGTGCATAATATGTATTAATGAAGTAATATTCAATCATTTCCAAATTGAAAGGTTTTGTTTCATTAGCAAGAATCCTTATAGGCATTTTATTGAACTCCTTCCATTTGTGTCTTGGAATCCATAGTACATATAACTATTTATGTCTTACTAGTACTTTTTCTTGAAAAGGTCAAAATCTATGACCTTATTAGAAGCTAACTTCAAATCAAAGGCCTCAAAGATAGAAGCCTTATCAATTGTCACCAATTCCCCCCATTGGTTGCTTGAATAAACCTGACATTCCAATCATAGTTCAATAGCTATATGTCTAATAAGTTCCATATTCATAAACACATTGGAGACAATCAACTTTCCTAGGTCATATGTCCAGACATTGGAAATAGGAAACCTAGAAGCCCTTTTGTTGTACTAGTGGGAAAACAAACTCCATTTGGTCACAAAGATCTCTGCATCTCTATATTCCCCTCCATTATCAAACAAATCATTGGTGTCACCAAGCCCATGGACATGGATGACCTTTCTAGAAGAGGCAAGGAGTTGCACAATAAAATACTTATGTAAAGGCCTTTTAGATGAGGATGATTGGCCTGTAGATTGACTCATGACTACAATTCAAGGTTTATCTTGAGGTAAAGAGTATGATATTTTTTGGGTGAATATTTTGTAATCAACTAACTGATTATAAAATTGTGATATCAAACACAGTTATAATGAGATTAAATCTCTCCTCTCAGAAAGGAGAGGCTCCCTTCTTATTGCTCACTGAAAACAACTAGTAACTAACCAAGATTATATAGACTCTAATTATCCATGGGTGTTTCCATTCATCCCATTCTCTTGTTTTAGAATAATAAAAATTTCTTACAAAAATTATAATTATATTCCATGAAAATTACAACATGTAATTAACCATAAAGTCCAATTTTGAGCAATGATAACCAATATCTAACTCAATTAGATGAAAGAATAATCAAAATGATACTAGTGAGTGTCGGTAGCAACAAAACCCACAAAAGAAAAAAGTATTTTGTTTCTTTCTATGATGTTCTAGAAAGAAAAAGAATGTTATACATTGTAGCCCAAAGTCTCCAATATATGCCACCCAAAGATCAACTAAACGCAGATAACAACTCGCAGCCCAAACTCTTTGAATTATCACCAAAGTACACACAAAAATAATCTTCAAAGATAATAACGCAACTCAAAGTCTACAAAATCAGATTTGAATCCCCTCCTAGAACGTATGATTTCACACCCCTAATTAATTATGTACAAAATAATGCAATGAAAAATACATAAGAACAATCTCAATACATAAAAAATTTAATCCAAGGAAAATATTAGATGTCAACTTGCTTCTTTTATTGATTGAAATCTGTTTTAGGCCTCAAAAACAAAGTTTTAAAACTCCCTTCAATTGGGTAGCGCTTTGATTCACAAGCTAAAAGGTTATTTTTACAAAGATCTCCCTCATATATATAAAGGAGAGCTAAGAGCTAAAATAGGAAATCTAAAACTAATTTGACTTATTCTACAACATAGTCTGATTTGATTTAGGACTGTGTTGTTTTTACATGTGATTGCATATTTACAAAAGACATGCAATATGTCATCTACAATTTAAAAATTACATAGGGGGAAAAATATTAAATAAACTAAGTCTAGAACAGGCACGTTCATTTATTATTCATCATTTTTCTCCATGGAGTATTCATATTTATTCAACGCTGCTTGGACTTATAAATCATTTGGTATTGTGGCATGGATGGAGACAATGACAACTCATGTGATTGATTCCTCAATACTGATGCATGCTTTCTTGTGCCTCTCCAATATTATTTTTAGGTTCATCTAAAGTTTCTTTAAAATCAACCAACTTGTCAATAGAAGCTAATGAAAAATCTACTAACTTAATCTTGTTTTGAATTAGTGAGGTAAACTCTTGAATAACTGTGTCAATGGGAAGGACTTTTTGACTATCATCTAACACTTGAAAAGGAAGCTCCTTAATTCTAGTGATAAGATCTGACCCTCTATCTTTGCCTACCTCTTGAGCTTCTTGTAGATCCTTGGTCAGCTCACTAATGACCTCCTTTTTATGCTTCATTGTTTCCTAAATTTTAATGAACATTTTCTATTGAGAATCACCCCAATTTCTACTAACACATCAAGCTTGAGATCTTTTATTTTAGTCCAAACTTCATAACCTTTCTCTAACTCTTGCAAATTCTGAGATAAGGTATCAATTATTTGGATCAATTATGCCTTCACATTCTCCATATTTTAAATCCTTTCAATAGAAGATTTAAGCAATTGTGTACCTTAGTACAATATCCTATCAATCCATTTAGTGACAACTCTACTCTATGCATTTGTCATCTCAGCCCTTTGAATGGCAGTATCCTCTACACTTGTATTAATCGACTCAATTGACTCAGAGGATTGGGTTATCTTTTGGAGCATAAAAGTAAGTTGTTCCACCTTGGCCTTCAATTGATATTTGATGATCTTGTCCTTATCATACTTTTCAATCAAAGGAGACAACAATAATTGCACATCTTCCTTTGCACTTTTATGTGTCCTTTTTCCTAATTCTATCTTCATGATAGAATAATCTTAAAGATCAACTTATTTTGCAGTTTTTCATAGAGAAGGGTATGCTACCTCAACATACTTGTAACCTAATTCATCAACCATAACTCTCAAAAGAATTTTGGCCTTCTTTGTAGTTTTGGTCTTTACAAGCACTAGTTGGCTAAAATTAAAGTCATTTGGAGAGATGACTTGCTTCTTCCTCTTTGGTGTTTGAGAGGCCAATCAAGGGGGAAGAGGAGAAGAACCTACTTCAAGACCTACCACCATGGTTTATGTTGATGGAGTTTCAATAACAATAGTGGTAGTCACAAGTGGTGGAGTATGAGTTAAAACTACAGATGAAATTTCCACATTAGACACATTTTGTGTAGACTGAGATATGAATTTGTCAAACTCAGGTTGTGTGTTCATATAAAAAATGGGTGAAGAAAAACTAGGCAATGAAGATGAAGATTCAAAAACATTTTCAAAGTTATTACAAGGAATCTCAAAAATTGATTCAATAGTTGGGGATGAATGAATTGACTGAATAAATATGGTAGGAGCAACATAGTTGGTGGAAGAAGTAGGCAAAGTTTGTTCACTTATAACAACAAGAGTAGGACTAGGCAATATAGTTTTGATAGGAGAATCTTCTAGAGTGGACTTAGGTTGTGAAGTGACTAGAGACTCTTGTGCTTATTCTTCTTGATTCTCCTCTTCTTTTTCTATAGTCTAAGTAGATGGCCCTTCTTGTTCTTTATTCTTATCTCCTTTCACTTTGAAAATGAAATTGGACACTTTAATAGTATTTGTCACATCACCCTTATTATTTGTTCTCAACTCTATCTTTTTTCCACTAGGCCCTTCAATTTCCTCTTCTTTTGATCCAATATTAAAATACTTCAATTTGATCCCTCTTTCTTGCAACCAAACATTAGTATTTACAAGAATATACTAAAACCTCTCTCTTATGGAGATCATCTCTTTCTATGACCATTGGATTGGTGGAAGAGGGCTATCAACAACTTTGTTCCCTTCATAAGCAGGATTGAGAATATCATCTTCATCTTCCATATCTTAAGGGATATCAACTAGATTCAACTTTATGATATGCTCTATGGTAAGCTAACTACAGTCAAGATTTCTTACATATTTATCTATCCTGCACTCTTCCCATATATCTTCAACTCGATACACATGAGTGCAGCTCTTCTTAAGCTTGTCCTTCATCCCTCTATAATCAAAATCAAGCCTCCTTATGTATTTTTTCATTGTAACCCACAAAATCTTTGTTTCCATGGCCTTGGCTATGAGAGATGTGGTGTTTGAGTAAGTGTCAATTATTAGAGGAAATTTTAATCTAGGCCTATGTGATTCATCTTGCCTGCTATGAATAGCCATGATTTTCTTGTATATCTCCAAGAGCACAATTTTATCACTAGGATACTTGAGAAGCATATGTGGGTATCTATCATAACATCCAACTCTGATATATGTAAAGGTGGGAAAATATAGGTACATTCAATCAAACTTATTGAAAAGCTCCCCGCTTCATCTGACACTCTGTTATTCTCAAGTTCTCTATCAAATATGCACATGTATGAAGTGAAAAGGGCAGTATTGAACCTCCTGAAATTCTTGATGCTTTTGTTTAGAGTCAATTTAGAGTAATATTGATACACAAGAATTTTTTGTTTTGTCACCCTCTAGTGAAATCCTTATAAATTTTTGCATAGATGTAGTAGCATAGACCAGGTATGAAGTCATGTAGAACTTCAATGAGGTACTAATCTTAGAAAGATGATCATAGATAACATCACTTATCTACTTTCCCCAAAATACTTTTTATTGTATTTTCTTTATGACATGAATGCAAAGATACATCCACTCCTGAAAAGTGGAGGAAGTGGGAAAACCCTTAACTCTACTAAGAAGAGTTATCAATTCATTTACTTCCTCAATGAAATCACTATGGGGATGCTCTTAGTTCATCTTGAGATATTTGGCCTAAGATTCTTGAGCCACCTTATATTGATTGTCTCTTTGCACTTACCTAAATTACTACCATAATGGGCTTGTGATTGTTCTATGGTGAGATCAGTATATGTATCTATACTTGTATATCTGAAGATTTTATCAAAGAACCCTTTGTCTAATCTTGTGAGCATATTTTCATCTATATCTCTAACACTTCTGGTTTCCTTATGGAAATGGACTATTTCTCCAAGTATGAACTCAGGATTATGTGATTACATGAGTAATGAGGCCACCAAATGGATACTTCTCTGAACAATGCATCTCATGCCTGCATCAACCTACCTTTTCACCCTTTCTAGAAACTCGAACATATCAACATGACCAATTTTTGTGTCCCTGATCTCGTCAATATTTGAGATCATAGAAGTCAGTAGAAATGCCCCTTGGTACTTATGCTTCATTTTTTTCTTGCTTCGCAAAGGATCAAATATTAGCGATTATTATAGAAAAAAAATTCATATTTTTCAGTGTTATAGAAAAATTTAGGATTTCATGCAATGGTGGAAAAAATCAATGCCTTTGCATCTGTTCTAGAAACTTGGGATGCAAGGGCAGAGAAATTCTCCACATTTGTATGGTTATTTAACCATTTGGATGTAAGGGTAGAGAAATTATCTAACCCTACATGGGGGTAGGCAATACTTAGGTGCAAGTGCAGAGAAAAAATCTGCCATTTCATGTGTGTTTGACAAAAAGATGCAAATCAAGACAAATTTCCCAACCTGCACTTAAGGTAGTTGTCGGCCTCATACAATGATTTTAATAACTTAAGCCTTTACAACCATGATTTAGAGATTGGACATATAACCTGAATAACCATTTTAACCATCATGAAGGTGCATTTAAATTGTCAACCCAGGGACGTGAACTTGAAATGGGTCAACACAATATGTGCACTAGGAACTCAAAGTAGTCATCTTCATTATATAGCTAAGAAAGATTCAATACTGAAAGTAAATTGCATGGAAAGGAACAAATTAAATGTTGAACATCACTCAACAATTAAACTAAACTGAGCATGCATGACAAGAATGAAAATCTAAGCAACAAACAAGAAACTACTTTGTCTGCTTTGGCTGTAGGAGTAGTCACAGAATGAAATTCTAGTGGCTGGAGGAATAGTCAGTGCCAGATTCTTCACTAAGTACTAAACATAAACTAATGACTAATCTAGCTAAACTAAAGGATGGATTACTCACCAAGTGGGCCCCCTTGGATGAGTATCCTCTAAAACTAATACAAACTCAAATGCTCAACTCAAAATTTCATTTTATTCATTGGGAAATGCAAATACAAAAGAGTAGCATGTTTGGAAGATGCTAGTATATCAGATCATACAACATCAATAAATCTATGACTAGCTCCAAAGAAGGAGGATCCAAACCTTATTTATACCATCAACTAAACAAGGTAGTCAACTCCCACTAATTGAGAGGACGCCATTTAGGGAAAATAGAGAAAAGAATGGAAGGGTGGTTACACACGTAGGGAATCTGATCAGACATGCATGCCCAAATGTGACTCAGCAATACAATAATGCTCGCATCTGCTCAATATCATTAAAGAAAAACACAAGGTAGTTACATGCGGGTGACATGGGGAATCTCCTGTCGTCATCCTTTAGTTGACCTTTGAACGATTCCTCTGCATGACCAGTTGGCGGTTGCATTTCTCAATTTAGCATTCTCAAGTATATCTGCATGGCAATGTTAGTACACATAATAATTTCACATCTATAACCATCTTAAATAAAATTCATTAACCACATGCAAGATTAATATAGATAGTCCATATAATTGGTTAATGTCATTAAAACTGGTAGAAATAGAATTAACCCAATGTCTATGGTTCGAGGGAAGCTCTATGAAAATATCAACATTTTAAGATCAAATTCCATGTCAAATTTAGCAAATAAAATATAGATTCTACCCAAAATTAGACCAAAAACTAGGCTCATCACTCCCCCCAACCTAATGTTTTGTTGGTCCTCCAATAGGGGAAGAGTTGTGTTTTTGTTTGGTCAAATCTCTAAAATTTACAACTGATAATTGTCCAATATCTGTGTCTGCTGAGCGTGAGTCAGGGTTCCAGTAGAATCCTCCCAACTTGTCAAGTCTTCTCCATCTTTTATGTTCTTCAACAATGTCATAGTGGTAGAATCTAAAGTTTGGCACAGGCCACATGAGGATAGGTGGCTGAAAAGTCAAGGGAAGCCATTCTCGTCCCTTTGTTCTCCCAAGCTGAATGTACCTTTCAATCCTTTTTATTGCTACAAAATAGTTCTATATGGAATGAGGTTCAACCTATTTCAACTCATCAGTTAAATTTTTCCATCTCTGTGATAGATATCCTCTCATGGTGTCCTCTTTTGTTGTCGTCTTTACCTCATATTCACTATAAATTGCCTCAATCCAAGGCATAATTTTGTTACCATAAATAGGCCTAAAAAGGATTCCATTCCAATCTTTGTAAATATCCTTGGGGTTTCTTGATTCAGATCTAATGGCCAAGGGGATATTGGATTCCATCCCCCTATAAGCATTATATTTCTCACCCCAACTAATCTCATTTTGCACCCAAGACATGAATTCTCTCAATTAGATATCCTCAACATATAGCATCGGGTTCCAATCTTGGTCTTGAGTTACAACAAAATTATGTAAATAAAATTCACATAACAAATTCTTCATTTCAGGGGAGGCAATCCTATAACACTAAAAAATTTAGTGGGATTCTCAATAGAGGGATTCAAACCTGAGATAATTCTTGATAACTTAAAAGAGAGATATTTCTCCTTCAGGTGTAGAGAATAAACCCTTGGGGGGGTTCTACATTCTAAAAACTATGGTACTAGGGTTGCAAAGTTTCCCAACCTCTCCTTTAGAAAGACAATCTCTTCATTCTTTTCTTCAATAATTTCATCCCTCTCTTGAATTTCCTTTTTCAATCTTTGCTTTTCCTTTTTCCATTCCTCCTCCCTCCTTTGTATCTCTTTCTATAAATTCAATATTGTTGTATGCACTGAAAAATCAAGAGGGTTATGAATTCCTACAAGGATTTTGTCGATGGTTTCTCCCCATACAGTACCATTTGCATAGATTCAGGTTGTCCAACTGACTCAGGCTACAGAGGTACAATTTATTTTCCCACATCTTGTTGCATGGCCTCTTGTTCTTGTTCTTGTAGTTGTTGTAGGAACTCCTAATCTAATTCTTGGTCTTGCTAGAAGAACTCCTGGTTTTCTTCATGCTCTCGAATTCCAACCTCCTCTATAAGGGCAACAAGATCCTTTAGGGTCAATTTTTATGCCTCATCGAATATATTATTTTATTTGACATTTTCCTGCTCCATTGGGGATTTTGTGCTCTTATGTGATGTCCCACCATGCTTAGGGTTTTTCTACAAAGGCATATCAACATATGGTTTTGATTTCCTAAGAGGGCTCTCATATTCTCCTTTGCCTGCAGAATGAATAGTCTCAACCTTTCTCTTCTTAGGACTTGGAACCTCTCTTTCCACAGGCTGTGTTTTGGCTTTTCCTTTTCTTGCTTCTGCCTCCTTTTGTGCCCTAGTTCTTATTATGGTTTCAATTGGAACATCATCATCATCATAATCTAATGAAGAACTTTCTTTTTAAGAGTGCTCTGTTTCAGAGTAACTAATGTCTATGGTCCTTTCTACTGTAGGAGGATTCATACTAGAGTGCTCCAGAGGTTGAAGCACCAGGGGTGGCTTCAACCATGCTTAATCTCCTGCTAGACCTACATGTTTGAGGTAAATCCCTAGATTTCAGTTGCTTAGGTCTAAATTGATCAACTTTTATGAATTCCCCCTAGGTCATTCTGGGTGATACATCGTGCATAGACTTTTCAACCAAAATTTAATCAGACAATGGTGGGAAACAAAATTGTCCCTACCTTTTTGAGTTTCAGTCACCATGATGGAGAGAAGGTTGTATAAGACGTTGGGAATATTCATCCTCCTCCTGTGCCTCATGTGACTCAAAAGTTTGAAATGTACTGAATTTAGGTTTGAAAATCAACCTTCACAAGTGATGTACTTGATATTGTAGAAAGATGCCTACTTCCATGGCTCAAGCAGAGAGGTTCTTTTGGCACCCTGTTTGTTTATACTGATTGGAGGGTCACCATGTATTGTGAATACGACCCTAGATGACCTGGCATCTCTAGAAACAGGGTAATTCTCATCATCAGTAGGTAACCCTATAACTTCTACAATTGTTTCCTCAGTTGCCATAACCTCTAGCCCTTTTATGGTGGCTTTTCCATCAGAAAGTGTCTAGGTGAACTCTAGTGCAATGCCTTCATCAAAATCATCTAGCTTTAGGAAGTAGTCCAACCGGCTACATTTTCTAAATTCGGCCAAGCACTTTGCATCCTGCAATAAGGTATCATGAACCAAGGGCTCATTTCAAATTAGTTTGCCTACCATTGTCTGCAATCAACTGTCACTTTGCAAAATTCCCTTCCTATAATTCTCGTCTGAAAACAAACTCCTTTCTACACACTTGCTAGCTAAATTGTCGATTGAATTTTCCTTCTGTCTGTTTTTACCTTTTACCACTTGCAATTCAGGATTATGATGGGGTCAATAATGGCAAAGAAAGGGTAATAAAAGGGAGTTATGATGAAAAGAAATGGCAATGAAAATTTTGTGTCACATCACATATGCGAGCTGTCCTTTATTTCAAAATTTAAATTGGCTCAACAATATTTTCTGATGTAGATAATCATGGATTGTCATTTGGAAATGTACCTACATATTTCCTTTCCCCCCAACCTAAATTTGGACATGTTTCCACACATGCGAGATGGGAGTAGTGATTTGATAGGGGTTTATGAAAATTATGCGAACGTCCATACTAGCGTACAATGATTAAATGAATGCACTAAAAAGATAATTAAGAGAGCAATTAACACACACATACCTGAATGTGTATGAACATGAATGTATAGAGGATACGTTGCAAAGATCATGGAGAAAGTACCGTTCACCTTGTTAGGAAATAAATTGAGCAATTAATGATGATGAAGTGGAATGATGTGAGGTGGAATTATGTGATGAAAGAGAGAGAAAGGTGGTTACGGATGGGTGGATGGGTGAAGAAATGGACTTCTACAAAAGTAGAAGTCTTTATTATGACAAGTGAATACCTTAATTATCTTGAAGGAGGGACACTAGGTCCACTTCCTTCGGCTGCAGGAAGCTCAGGTGCTACATGTTGGATGAGTTGCTACATGAACTCTTCTTTGGAAGCTAGCTTGTGATACAATCTGAGACGGTGACCATTGACTAGTAACTGGAAACTAACAAGGTCAATGGCGGTGAGCTGAACAAATCCATTGGAAAAGACCTCGATAACTTCATATGGTCCTAGCCACCTTGTCTGCAATTTTCCCTGCATTGTCTTGATATCGTTTGTCATAAAGAAATGCCCAGTCACTTGGCTGAAATTTCTTCTCTTTCTTAAATTTTTCATGCAATTTGATTCTTTGATTCTGTATGACCTCAGTGTGGTGCAAGGCTATTTTCCTCATCTCATCTAAAGCATTTAGCTGCATGATTCTTTCTTTTTGTGCCTCAGAAATTCCCATCCCCAACTCTACTATAGTTCTAAGAGCCTTGTGCTTGAATTCAATGGGCATCCTGGTTGTCTTCCCATACAGTAGCTCAAATGGAGTGAATCCTGTAGTTGTTCTCTAGGTGATTCTGTAGGCCCAACTACTTCTGATAATATGTTTTCCCAATACTTTATGTGAATAGCCAGTATTTTGATTAAAATGGCTTCAATTTCTTTGGTGGTCACCTCAACTTGTCCATTGGCTTGAGGGTGATAAGGAGTAGACTTTATGTGCCTTATGTTATATTCATTGCCCATTGTTGTAACAATTGTTGAGGTAAATTGAGCTCCTTGATCAGTTACTATTTCTCTTGGGACTCCATATCATGTGAAAATTTCTTCATAAAGAAATTATGAAACCTTGTTATCTCTTGCATGCTTCATGGCCTTGACTTCCACCCACTTATTTACATAATAAATTCATACCAAGATATAAGACTTACCATTTGATGGGGGATCAATGGGTCCCACAAAATCCAATCCCCACTTGTCAAAGAGAGTGACTACTACTTGGGGATAGAGTGGCATCTCATCTAATTTGGTTGGCCGACCCATTCTTTGAAACCTATCACATTTCCTTGTATATCTTCATGTATCTTTGTGGAGTGTAGGCCAATAGTATCTTGTGTTCAAAATATTCATTGCTAACCTTTTGGCTGCAAAATTTCCTCCACAGGGTTTATCATGATATGCAAGCAAAATGTCATATGTATCATCTCCCCTCACACATCTTCTCATAACATGATCTGGTCTAGTATAAAACAAGCATCTAGCAATCCATGAAAAAGGAAAAGATTTTTCAATGAGCACTCTTCTCTCCTTTGGAGAGAAGTGAGGAGGATCTCTCCCTATCACTAGGTAATTAGCTATGTCAACATACCAAGGTGTTTCCACACTAATGGAAAATAGACGATCATCAGGAAAAGAGTCATCTATGGTTCGATTATCTTCTGATGTGGTCAGTCTTGAAAGAAAATTTGCAACAACATTGGCCTTCCCTAGTTTTTCCATAATGGTTATGTCAAACTCTTTCATTAACAACAACCATCTAGCTAACCTTCTTGAGATTAGGGGTTTATTCATGAGATATCTAATGGCTACATGATCAGTGTGCACAAAGATCTGGTAGCCTTTTATGTAGTGCCTAAATTTGTTTAGGGCATAGATCACTACCATCATTTCTTTTTTTGTTACTGTATAATTGAATTCAGCTCCTTGTAAGTTTTTGCTGACAAAATAAATGGCATTTTCAATGGCTCCCTCTTTTTTTCCTAGGACTACTCCTATATCATAGTCTGATGCATCTATATGGATGTGAAAAGGAATTTCCCAATTAGGTCCCTTAAGTATAGGAGCATAAGTCAAAGCTGCCTTCAAGTCAAAAAATGTTTTGGCACAATCTTCTGTCCATTGGAACTCAACATCTTTAGTCATGAGGCTATACAATGGTGCTACTATTTTTTTGAAAGATTTGATGAAACATCTATAATATCTTGCATGTCCTAAGAAAATCTTGACATCCTTTTGTTTTGTAGGTGTAGGAAGATTAGTAATTACCTCAATTTTTGTAGGATCTACTTGAATGCCTTGGTGGGAAATGTAGTGGCCAAAAACTACACCTTCCGGCATCATCATGAAGCATTCCTCACTATTTAAAGATAAATTTTGGTCTTCACATCTCTATAGGACTTTCCTGAGATTTTCCAATGCTTCATCAAAATTATCACCATAGGTGCTAAAGTCATCCATATAGATTTCCATGCAGTCAAGGGAGATGTCTGAAAATATGCTGATGACTGCTCTCTAAAAAGTTGCAAGTGTGCTGCATAAACCAAAGGGAAGTAATGAATAGGAATATGTCCCCCATGGAAATATGAATGTTGTCTTCTCCTGGTCCTTTAGTTTAATTTTAATCTAATTATAATCACTGAATCCATCAAGAAAAGAAACTTATTGTTTTCCTACAAGAGAGTCCAAGCCTTGATCTACAAAAGGCAAGGGAAAATGGTCCTTCTTAGTAGCAGCATCGAGTTCCCTGTAGTCAACAAAAACTCACCATTTTCCTCCATTCTCGGGCACAATCACCAATGGAGACACCCACTGGATGTTTGAAATGGGGTAGATAAATCCTGCATCTAGCAACTTTTGCAGCTCTATTTTGACAATTTCTCTCAATGCAAGGTTGATTCTTCTTTGTGGCTACCTTACCGGTTGAAAATCATCCTTGATATATATCCTATGAGTGCAGAGCTTAGTATCCAATTCATTAATATCATGATAATCCCATGCAAATGAATTTTGGTGGGCCTTCAACAAATTTTCCAATGTCAACTTTTGTTCTTTACTCAATTTATTATTGATATTTAGATATCTTCCTTCAAACACCTATACTTATGTAGTTAACTTTATCATAGATGTTTCATTAATACATGGTACCTTAAGTTCATGTGGTAGCATTGTGTGGATCATGCTTGTTGCTACAGGAAGTTTGTCTGCAGAAATAGTGGCTGCAAGAAGATTGGTTGCAGGAAGTTTTTCTCTAGAAACAATGGTTGCAGGAAGATCAAGTAGAGCAGAAAAAAGTGTCTTCACAGGATTAGCAGAACTAGATGCATGAGAGGGTGATACCTCCTCTACCTCACAATGGTTGTAAATTATATTAGATAACACTTCATCTTCATCTTGAAGTTGCAGGAAAGGACTTCTACCTAACACCATAAGTTGCACCACAGAGTTGACTTCCTCAGCCTCTTCACCTATATGTGGCCATACAAAATTATCTGCATCATGGGATGGCTGAGCAAGAGGATAAAGAACAAGATTTTTGGTGTTCTTTCCATCAGAAATGGTCATGTCACCTGATTGACATCCAATATAAGCGTCTATTGTTGCTAACCATGGTCTTCCAAGGATAATAGGATACCCACCTAGTGTAGCTTTAGGAGAAAGAATCATGAAGTCGGCTGGATACTCCCAAGAGACTAGAATCACCACAAGATCCTCCACTATGCCATGAAGATTAATTGTGGAACTATCAGCAAGCTACAAGATAGTAGGAGTGGATCTCATACTGGCAATGTTTAGTTGTTGCATGATGTCTTTAGTCATCATATTTATTTCTACACCCAAGTCAATCAAAGCATTTTTTATGTGCATCCCATTTATAATAACTTCAACCACAGGACTACCTAGATCATTGTACTTGGGGATAGTTAATTTTCCAAGCATGATGTCAGCCAACTATCCCACTACATGAACTTTAGTTGGGTCTTTCTTTTTCCTGTCTGAATTCTTGAGGCATGCTTTTTTGATTGCTTTGCCATATATAGGAACATATTTTATGGCCTGGAATAGGGGTATCTGGACAGATATATGATTCAGCTGGTCTAGAATGTCAAAAGTGGTGTCCTCCTCATCTTCCTTTTGTTTGGAAACTTCCAATCTCTGGGGGATTGGAGGTTCTTATGTCATCTACTTGGCTGGAATTGGTTCAGGATTTTTAGGTGCACTAGACTAAATGGGATCATTTAAAGATTCTTCTTTCTCTTCCATAGGAAGCTCAGTGATAATGGGTGTGGAAGGAGCAAGAAAATTAGTTCCTAAACATAAACTTATGTCACTTAAACTCATAGCATATGCAGGAAATTGATTTGGTTCAACATAATATACAGGTTGTTGTTGTGGTTTATTATTTGGGTTAAGTGTGGGCTAGGTTGGTAGCTAAGTAGGTTTGGGTACATTCAAACTTGGATTGGCAAGAGGAGGAATTATAGCAGGCTGTTGGGGTTGAGAAGGTGGTTGCATGTAACTAGTTTTCTAGTTTGGCCATTTTTTTCCACCTCTCCATTGAGATGTTTGTTGCCAGTTTCTTGGAGGCGGCTGCCAAGGTCCTTGAAACTGTTGCCAATTCCCCTGAGGTTGTTGCCACTGAGGTGAAGAATTTTGATAATAGGGCCAAAAATTTAGAGGGTTACCCCAAGACTATGGTGGATATCTTCCATAGTAGGATGGACATGGGGGCCGTCACTGGTTACCAGATGAATAAGAATTAAAATATGGCCCAAAAAAAGAGAGTAGATCTAGTGGCATACCTTGTCTTGGAGCCCATGGCCTTTTTTGTACAATAAAGTAGACTTGGTCTTCCTTAGTGTGAATTGGTTTGAACTCAAGTGGAATCTTATTACTGTCAATGTTAGCTATCATCTTGCATCTATAGTCCCTCTTCTTCTATTTGCAATGAGGACAATATTCTGTTAGCATTACCTTTGCCTCCTCATGTTTCTTGGCCTGAAGTGTATCTAGCTAAGTAACTAGATTTTTTATGATATCCTTCTTGAAATATGCCAGCAAATGAGTAATTTCCATCCTTGAAACTCCACTAGTGGATGACTTACCCATAGAGGATTGGTAAGCTCTCCCTTTCTTTGTAGCTGCCCTAGAATAGTTCTGGCATATCTTCTTGATATCCTCCCAAGGACTTGAGTGATATCTCCTCTTGCCATTAGGTGCAAGGCATTAGTGTAGCTTTCATTAATTCCTCTCAAGAAAATAAACTTCTGTGAGTCTTCATTGAGTGTATGGTGTGGAGATTTCTATAGAGAAAACACAAACCTTGAAATCAAATCCTCCAGGCTCTCATCTTCCTTTTACTGCATCCTAAAAATGTCATCTCCTCTCATATCACTGCCCCTACAATACTCCTTATATATCTCAAGGAACTTTGTCTTCATGTCCTCCCAAGTCTCCACAATGTCTCTGCCAAGGCTCACAAACCATCTCAATTTAGCTTCTTTCAAAGTGGTAGGAAATAGCTTAATCCTGTGGGCATCAGTGGTATAATCATAACTTATGCAAAGTATATCAAACTCAAACAAGAACGTATCAGGATCTTCTATGACAAGTCCATAGAACTTAGGAAGGAATGAAGTAGGGATATTTTTGAGGTTGTCTACTTCATTATGTTGAGAAATGGGAAAGGGAAAAGCTGGTTGGTTCTACCTGTTAGGCCTGTTTCCATTTGCATCAGCCATGTCTACTTGATGAAGTTCCAAAATAGAGGGTTCTTCAATTGGATTTTGATCTTCAAGGGAAACTTTAGAATTGGTTAAGTCAGGAAATGTATTAGCAAATGGGTGTGGCTCTTCTTCTTCGTTTATGGGTAGATTTGGAAGCTCTACTAGTTGAAATGGCTCTGGATCATTAGGAAGAAATCTCCCATAAGTATCTCTTCTTCTTCTATGCATGTGATATCAACTCAGCATCAGCCAACTCACACAAAGAATTGGTGAAAGAATAGTGGATCATAAATTCTAAACACTAAGAGAAAATTCCAGAAATATTACAACAGGAAAAACTATCAGTGACTCCAAAGGACTCCCTAGTTTGACACCATCCCTGACAATGACATCAAAAATGTTGACCTCCTACAATGATTTTAATAACTTAAGCCTTTACAACCATGATTCAGAGATTGGACATCTAACCTAAATAGCCATTTTAACCATCATGAAGGTGCATTTAAATTTTCAACCTAGGGACATGAACTTGAAATGGGTCAGCACAACATGTGCACTAGGAACTCAAAGTAGTCATCTTCATTCTATAGCTAAGAAAGATTCAATACTAAAAGTAAATTGCATGGAAAGGAACAAAGTAAATGTTGAACATCATTGAACAATTAAACAAAACTGAGCATGCATGATAGGAATGAAAATATAAGAAAAAAATGGGAAACTAATTTGTCCACTTTGGTTGTAGGAGTAGTCACAAAATGAAATTCTAGTGGTTGTAGGAACAATTAGTGCCAAATTCTTAACTAAGTACTAAACAAAAACTAATGACTAATCTAGCTAAACTAAAGGATAGATTACTCACCAAGTGGTCCCCCTTGGATGAGTATCATCTTAAACTAATAGAAACTCAAATTCTCAACTCATAATTTCATCTTATTCATTGGGAAATGCAAATACAAAAGAGTAGCATGTCTGGAAAATGCTAGTATATCAGATCATAAAACATCAATAACTCCATGAATAACTCTGAAGGAGGATCCAAACCTTATTTATACCATCAACTAAACAAGGAAATCAACTCCCACTAACTAAAAGGATTCCATTTAGGGAAAACAAAGAAAAGAATGGAAGGGTGGTTACACACGCATGGAATCCGGTCAGACATGCATGTCCAAAGGCAGACTCAACACTATAGTAATGCCCAAATCTGCCCAATATCATTAAAGACCAACACAAGGCAGTTACATGTGGCCGACATAGGGAATCTCCTGTCATCATCCTTCAGTTGACCTTCAAACGATTCCTCTGCATGACCAACTGGCGGCTACGTTTCTCAACTTAGCATCCTCAAGTATGTTTGCATGACAATGTCACTACGCATAATAATTGCACATCTATAACCATCTTAAAGAAAATTCATTAACCACATGCAAGATTAATACAGATAGTCCACATAATAGGTTAATGTCATTAAAAATGGAAAAAATAGAATTAACCCAATGTCTATGGTTCGAGGGAAACTCTATGAAAATATCAACATTTTAAGATCAAATTCCATGTCAAATTTAGCAAATAAACTATAAATTCTACCTAAAATTAGACCAAAAAATATGCTCATTAGTATTACATGTAATAAGTGGTGTAGGGAAAAAACCGCACACTACATGTGTGGTATTTTAGGTTTTTAAGAAAGTTCAATCGGGGAAAATTCCTCGACCAACATATGATGACCATATGGTTATATGCAAGTCGGGTTCTAAAACCCGACATGCACATAATGAAAGAATGGTGCGGTAAGATGAATTTGACTTATGATGGTGTATGCTAGGGAATAAACCCTAGCTTACATCTTGTGTGGTAAATCATGTGAAATATGGGAAATAAACCCCACATTACACACTCCAAGGGTAACTATGTAAACTAGGTTTTATTTACTGACATACACACTGTACATATGTAATTCCCAACATTCTCATTTTAAGGATTAAGCATGGAGGGGTCCGTGAAGGTTACACAGAGAGTTTTAGCAGTGACTTGAGATGTCGTTTGGAGATCAAACCTTGGATGACACCACCAATGTGTGCAAGGTATGGACACAAACATGTTAAAGCAAAAATGAAAAGAAAACATAACAAAACCCAAATCATAAAAAAAAAAATTATAAACAACTAAAACTAAACTAGTGATTAAAATAATAAAGACCCTAGAGAAAAGTAAATGATTCAAAGACAAACTAAGAAGTGATTAAAATAACAAAAACCTAAACAATGCTTTACAAAAAGGATGAAATAAAACAAGAAAATGCAACAATAATATAATGACCTCAAAACCCTAGCAAAAATGGCAAAGAAAACCTAATCAAATCCATTAGGAATCGAACATAAATGATTTGAGATGAGAAAAAAAGGGACAGGATACTTGAATGACCAAATACAATGGTATAATGAAGCATAATAAAGATTAAAACTGATTTAAATTGATAATCAACATCATTTAAATTGTCATTAATGACACTCATGTGGGAAAAGGGGTGTATTCACACTAAATTTAGTGTGAATACATCCCTAGTATGCCACAATAAAAACATGTAGGGGTATTGAACTTCAATGACCTTACATGGTCAAAAAAACACTAACACTTGAAATCTAACCTTTTCTAATTTTTCAAAAAGAAAAAATCTTGATCACTCGAAATGAATTTTCGAGGGATTGTTCCATGCATGAAGGAAACTAAAAGTTTCCTTGATTTGCATACTTAAAGGATGTGGGCCATGAAATGGACAAGTTCCGTAGGGGTTATCCCACAAATTGAGCATACCAAATTTGAGGATTACAACTGGCTCTAATTGGAGAGCTTCCTTTTATCATCCTTTGAAACAATCAAAGGGAGAATAATCCTAGACTTTAAGTGCCTTCATCCATCCATTGGGCTATAGAGTCAGTCGACAAAAAGATAAAAGAAAAAACCAAAAAATACAATACAAAACTGTACAAACTTATCTAATGATTCACTAAGTGAAATGCTTCAGATGTTGTCTATTGTGAGGTAGAAAAAATGGTGTCCCATCTTGGTATGCCAGAAGAAAACTATTCTCACCACAAAGTTGGTTAATTGGGAAAGTAACTCTCCATAAGGAATCAAAATTTTCATGCATTTCCTTTGGTTCTCTTCTTTTATCCCACAATAAAACTTCATCTCTAATTTGGAAATCATTGGATTTTGCTTTTTTATCAAAAATCCTTTTGACTTGGCTTTGGTGTTCTGCAATGTGATCCACCACTGATATACATTTCTCCTCTAGTTCAGTAAGAAACATGATGCACTTGTCAATGGAGCTTTCAAAAGTCTCATCTTCATTAGCCTTAACTAATTTCAAAGCAGGAAATTCTAGTATAATAAGTATTTTTGCATTCAAATAATACAAGAGCTGAAACAAAGACATGACAATTGCTTATTTTGGGGTAATATGATCTACCCACAATGCATCATATAATGCCTTGTGCTAGAACCTCTGATATTCATCCACCAACTTCCTGATTATGGTAACCAAATTCTTATTGCTCAATTTGGCTTGATCATTCCCTTGGGGGTAATAGTCGAAAGAGTGGGTAGGAGTGATTCCATACTTGAAGAAAAACTTTTTTATTTCATTGGATGAGAAAGAAGTAGCATTTTGTACTACAGTCTTGTTTGGAACACCAAACCTGGAAATGATATTCTCTTTGAGGAAATTACATACCACATATAAAGTAGCATTCTTGACTAGAATGGCTTCCACCCACTTGGTGAAATAGTTAGTGTTCGTGAGGACATATATATGCCCTGCACTTGATGGCAGGTTGATTGCGCCAATGAAATTGATACCCCATTGTTGAAAGGGTTCTTCAATTACCATCAGCTTGAGGGATAAAACTGCCAATTTGGGTTTCCCCACAAACTGTTGACATAACTCACACTTACGCACCCAATGGTACACATCTTGAAAAAGTGTGGGCTATTAGTATTTTTCTCATAAAATCTTATGATTAGTGATTGGTGCTGAAAAGTGTCCTCTGTATGATAAGTTATGGAAATATTCCAACAACTTACCTTGTTTCACTTTATCTACATAATATATAAAGGTTGCATCAATACTCCTCTTATGAAAAACCATTGTCCCAAAGAACAAAGTTTGGGGCATTGAGCTTGATTGTCCTCTTCTCCTTGTATGACAAGTGCTTGGGACATTCTCCATAGTTAAGGAAGTGTGCAATATTAGAGTACCATTCATCAATTGTTCTTAAAAATAAGACTGTGGGAACATCTAAAAAATTCACTTCCTCATCATCAAATATTTCTTTTGGTTTATTATCAATGATCAATTGACACAAACCTTTCCCATGAACCAAATTTGTGGGTTTAATTTCCATGTCATATTCTTGGATTTTGGTAATCCAATTTCCTCTTTTAGTTCCTAACTCCTGCTGAGTCAAGATAGACTTGACCATGGAATGAGATTCCAATGCTACAACATGAGAATTAAAAATATAAAACCTAAAATGCTTAACTTCTTTGACCATGGCATAAGCATGCTTTTCCATTGGTGAGTACATAAGTTCATGAGCGTTCAATGGAAAAATCATGAAATCTATAGGATATTTGATCCCCTCATTGTTATGCTAAGCTAGGATAACAAATAGTGTATGCTCTAAGGTGTAACTATATATGATAAAGTATTTTGTGTAGTCTGGGTAGACTAAAATTAGAGCATGAGCAATATCCTCCTTAATTACATGGAAAGCCTCTTTTTATTCTACAATTCAACAAAAAATTGACTTACCTTTCATTATATCTATAATATGATGAGTCTTCTTTGTGAAGTCTTGAACAAACCTTCACAATAAGTTGAACTTCCCAAAGAAAGAGTGAAGTTTCATCTTACTTGAAGGTAACGTAATATTTTGAATGGACTTGACCCACTCGGGATAAATCTTGATTCCTTTGACAAAGTGTGTCCAAGGAGCTTACCTTTTGTAATCCCAAAATGGATTTCTTGGGGTTAAGGGAAATACTGTGCTATCAGTACCTTTCAAGAACTTGTTGCAAGTGATGATAATGATCTTGATGTTTCTTTGAAAAGATAGTCAAGTCATAAAGATAAACGATAATGAAATTACCCATCACATCATGAAAATCCAAGTACATTTCTCTTTGAAATATGACACCAACGTTGATAGAACTAAAAGGCATTATGCAATAAGAAAATGTGCACCATGGAGTAGTAAAAGTGGTTTTATGTTGATCTTCTTCACTCACCTCCACTTGATTATATCTTCGAAAGCCGTCTAACATAGACAACATTTATGATCATGTCACTGTTTCTAAGACTTGGTCCATTATCAGCAGTGGGTAATTATCCTTCAATGATAATTGATTCAGGGTTTAGAAATCCACACAAATGTGGATCTCTCCATTCTTCTTTTGTATTAAAACAATGTTAGCTATCTATGTTGAATGATGGATTGGGAAAATGATCCTAGCATTTATAATCTTTTTAATTTTGATGAGAATTATAACTAAGATCTTTGGGTTATACTATATTTTCTTCTTCTTGTGAGGCATGGGGCCCGATTTGAAGGGAATTTCATGTTAGACCTCCTTCAGATGAAAATATTTAAGTCATCATAGGAATAGAAAAGCACATCCATGTAAAACCATAAATTTTTTGCAAACATATCCTTTTCCTCTAGATTGCAACATTTCTCGATATTTACCATTTTGGGATCATCCTCTTTTCCCAAGTTAATTTATTCAACTTCCATTAATGAATTAGATCCAGATTGTTGTTGTTTCTTGACATAGTGATCATGCTTGTCAAATTGTTTTTCAAGAGATACCAAAACTTTGGGAATCTTATTCCCTTTTAGTTGCAATATTTCCTTGCTAGTATCTTGATCCACCTCACAAATTTATTCTTGAGGAGAGGAATCACTTCCTTAAAAATATAATTCACTAAAATTTTCTACCTTTCCTAGAAAGGAAATGTTTTGATGATCATCATTGAAAATTTATCAATGATCAAAATTATCTGGAACACTAGGTCAAAAAACCAACTCAATAGTACACTTGGTTCCTAGGAAATATTTATGGGGGATCATAAGAGTAGTTGATACTGTGAAAGAATCAACCCTATCATTGTATTCTCTTGGTATGACAAATATGCCAAAAGCATCAAATTGTTCAATGCAATTCCAAACGAGATTACGGTAATGCCTTAACTTTTCATTTTTTTGGGTACACATTTCGTACGTGACAAACAACTAGCTTGACATCACCTTGAGCATGAATATTTTTAATTCCATTCTCAAGTGCAAAATTCATGCCTAATAACAAGGCCTCATATTCTGCAATGTTGTTAGTATTATTGAATTGCAATTTGAAATAAAATGGAAAAAATTTCCTTGCGGGGATATGAAAACTATCCCTGCACCAGATCCCATGGAAGAACAACTACCATAAAAATACAAAGTCCAAAAATCATTTGAACTCCCTAAGTTGATAGTTTCAAAATATGAAATCTCTTCACTTGAAGAGGAAGAGCCATCAATTACCTACTCTTTATTGGAATCACTATCTGAGGACTCAAAAAATTCATGAGTTTGCAAGAAAAAAGTACCCATTCCAAAGGACTAAAAAATAATCTCAACTCTTGGATCATCAGTTTTTGTCACAGAAAAATCATCTTCCCTTTCTAGAAGTAGTTTCTACATAACACCCTTGATGAGTATTTTGGCCTTAGACCAATCCATGTTGATATCACCCCCTACATATTTGCAATATT
Organism: Sequoiadendron giganteum; assembly: GCA_007115665.2. NCBI lineage: Eukaryota > Viridiplantae > Streptophyta > Pinopsida > Cupressales > Cupressaceae > Sequoiadendron > Sequoiadendron giganteum. The sequence continues at coordinate 659,070,014 of CM021103.1, forward strand.
TACATCCCAACAATATCTCATATGAGGCTAGGACATCGGATACCAAAACTATCATTTTAATCTTCTTGTCAAGAAATTCATCAAATGCAAATTGTGCATCTTTAATTTTCCTTATGAGGGGAACTTGCTTATTTTCCATTGAAAAACATTGGCCAAAGGTTTTTTTCAAATTCAAACCCAAAGCATTTGCTACTTTGGCAAGCATCACATTGTCAGAGGCACCCAAATCAATGATGCGGTTACTTAATTTATAACCATTAACCAATAAGGAGATGTAAAATGGTTCTATCTTTCTAGGGATAAATGAGGGTGTTGAAACCAAGTTAATTTGTGGAGGCCTTGATTTTGGGACTAAAGGTGGATTCTAAGAATAAATTTGACCAAGGTGAACTCCTTTATCTTTGACAAATTCAACAAGTCTATCAAATTCATCGAGGTTGTCTTTAAGATACTCAAATTTTGATATTTGGATTTTTATATTCTTTGCATGATCTATAATGTCAAAGGCTTGGTAATTATTCACCAAATAAGATGAGGTATTTTCATTTTGGGGCTTAGGATTTGGGATAATGGTTTTAAGTATAGAAGAAGACGTAGGAGGATTTGAGGTACTTGTTTATTCCCCACTGTATCATTTGGTTAGATTGGCAAAGGAGTCCCTCTCTTAGCGATTATGACCATTGGGTATGGGTGATATTTTTCCTTAGCTCCATCATCTTGTTGATCATCAAGCTAATTTTATGAGAAGTTAAAAACAACATAAGCTTAATCGTGTGTTTTCTCTTCTTTTTGATCTCCTTCTTCATAGTTCAAAAACCTAATGTTAGAGTCACTAGCCACATCTGCTTCCTCCTCCAGGAAGAGATTGGCATCATCTTCTAAGAGATATTTCGATTGTGGAAGATATTTTTTTTTAGTTTCATAATATCCCATTGATGCATTTGTAGGTGGTGCTTCAAGTGTATTTCTTCCTTATGGTGTGAGAAGCCTATTCTAGTTCATTGTAGCATTAAAAGGATAATTTGAATCATTTGGATAAGTTCTCCTTAGAGTGTCCTTGTAGGAAGGAATAAACAAACCTTGAGAAATTTTCTTCTTGAGAGCTAGCAATTCATTTTCTAGCTTTTGCACCATGGGATTTGTGGTGTTTGTAGAAGGTTGGGTTAGAGAGGACTGTTCTCTAGACCTATTTAGATCCTTCCTTATTTTCCAAAGATGATTAAATCATCCTCCACTTCAGTAGAAATCATTTGAGCATCTTCAAGAGTGGCTAGAATTTATTTTTGTAGGAGAAAATTACCTCAGGCAACTAGGTAATAATGAAGAATCACTTTAAATTTTTAGTTGTAGGTTGAGCAACAGTTTGAATTCTAGTTTGTAATTTGTTAAACTTAGCCACAAGCTCACGCTTGGGTTCGTGTGGTTCCTTCTTCATTTGTGTAGTTTGAACCAACAACATATGAGAATATTCAACATGCTTAAACCTTTCTTTGAATTTAGTTTAAAGATTTTCCCAATTTTTAATACTTCTAGTTGAAAGATGATAAAACCAATCAGCTACCACTCCTTGGAGATTTTCAATAAACAACCTTATTGATAAGTTTACATGTTCTACTCCAAGATCTCTTCATGAAATATAGAAAGCAACAATATGATCATCTAGGTGTTGTTTACCATATCCATAGAACTTGGGAATGTTCTTGCATGAGCTATGAGGAAGCTCATGTATAGGTGGTGCAAAATTCAAAGAACCAAAAGTGTTACCCCAAGGACCTTAATCGTCCATTCTGACTTGGTTGAATTGAGGGATAATAAACCTTTGAATTGGTGATATATACAATGCCCTTTGAACACTATAAGCTTCACTTGGAATATGAGATCTTACACTAGCAGGATGAAAAATCCTTGTGTGTTGAAGAGGTGATCTCATTCATACAAGAAGAATATCAAAGTTATGTTTCTGCAACAACTCAAACATAGGATCAATATGTCCTTGAGCCCTTTAACTACATGTATAGATTTTTTTTTCCATAATGAAAACTTGGCAAGAGATGTATATCAACAATAAAATAAATAATTACAAACACAATAAGAAATTGGTATACTTCAACCGAAAGTATGAGGCTATGGTTGTGTATTCATCTCCCCAGCAAAGTCACCAAAAACTATTGGGTGAACAATTATTAATCAACTAATTGATTATAAAATGGTGTAGTTATAATGAGATTAAATATCTCCTCTCAGAAAGGGGAGGCTCCCTTCTTATTTCTCAATAAAAAAAATAGTAACTAACCAAGATTATATACACTACAATTATCCAGGGGTGTTTCCATTCATCCTATTCTCTAGTTTCAGAATACATTTTTTCCTCTTACAAAAATTATAATTATATCCCATGAAAATTATAATATGTAATTAACCATAAAATCCTAGTTTGAGCAATAATAACCAATATCTAATTTGATTGGATGAAATAATAATCAAAATGATACTAGTGAGTGTAGGTAGCAAGAAAAAACACAAAAGCACAAAGTATTTTGTTTCTTTCTACGATGATTCAAGAAAAGAATGGTATACATTACAACCCAAAGTCTCCAATATATGCCACCCAAATATCAACTAAAATTAGATAACAACTCACAACCCAAAGTATTCAAATTATCACCAAAGTACAAACATAAACATAATCTTCAAATATATTAATGTAGCTTGAAGTATAAAAAATCAGATTTGAATCTCCTCCTAGAACGTATGATTTCACACCCCTAATCAATCATGTACAAAATAATGCAAAGAGAAAGATATAAGAACAATCTCAATACATAAAAAATTTAATCCAGGGCAAATATTAGATGTGAAATTTCTTGTTTTATTGATTGAAATCTGATTTAGACCTCAAAAACAAAGTTTCAAAATGCTCTTCAATTGGGCAGCACTTTGCTTCACAGCTAAAAGGTTATTTTTACAGAAGAGCTCCCTCATATATATAAAGGAGAGCTAAGAGCTAAAATAGGAAAGCTAAAACTAATTTGACTTATTCAACAACAAAGTCTAATTTTATTTAGGATTGTGTTGTTTTTACATGTAATTGGATATTTACAAAAGACATGAAATATGTCATCTATAATTTAAAAATTACATAAAGAGAAAAATTTGAAATAAAATAAGTTTGGAATAGGCACGTTCATTCATTATTCATCATTTTTCTCCATGAATTCTTCATATTTCTTCAATGCTTCTTGGAATTCTAAATCATTTGTTCCTATGGTATGGTTGGACACAACGATAACTCATGTGATTGAGTCCTTGATACTGATGTATGCTTTCTTGTGCCTCTCCAATATCATTTTCAGATTATCCAAAGCTACTTGAAAATCAACCAACTTGTCAATAGAAGCTAATGAAAAATATGATGATTCAATCTCATTTTAAATTAGTGAGGTAAACTCTTGAATAACCATGTCAATGGGAAGGACTTTCTAACTATCTTCTAACACTTGACAAAGCAATTCCTTAATTTTGGTGATAAGATCTGATCCTCTATGTTCACCTACCTCTTGAGATTTTCTACACCCTTAATATTAGAGTACACCGAGCTATGAATATTCAGCTTATGGCTATCTTAACTCCTAATTAATTCATATTATCATTATCATATTTCTATTTAGTTGATTAGGTCAACCTAGGGCTTATATAGGGTTATCTAAGTCATCTTGGGTGGTATCCTAGGCATAAATAGGTATATATGAGGTTGTGAGTCTTATTTCATTGTCATATTGTGAATTGTGTTCTTATTGGAGATATTTGGAGGTTTTCCCCCTCGAAGTGGCTTATTATCCTCATTTATTATTCAGTATTTGCAACATATTTCTATCACTTTCTTCTATTGTGCAAGTTATTTCATTACAAGTGGTATCAGAGCATGATCTTGGCATTGTAGAGGCAAGGCGTCTTCTTAATATTGGAGGTCATTTTGGAAGGCACATATCTTTCAAATTTCAAAGATTTTTTTTTCTAATTTCTAAAGGGTTTTTTAAGACCATATTAAATAAGCTATAGTCCAGATTTCAAAGGAATTAAAGTTGGATTGAGTGAATTATTAAAAAATTAGGGAAAGAAAACATGAATGGTCAAGGATCATATTCAACAATTTCAAACCTTCTCTCTAAGAGTAGAGAATGTGGCAGAATAAAATATGAAGGAGCTATTTTTAGATAGTTTAAAGGATCACATAAAATATGAAGTATGATTGTTCCAACCATAATCCTTATCACAAGTAATAGTAATAGCAAGACAAGTGGAGGAGAATTTTATGGAGAGTAAGAGACAAGGGAATATAAATTTTAATAAAATGAGATCTCTTACACATTCACTACCACAACCTACTAGGCTGACTCCACAAAAAAATTAAGAAAAGAGAAAAAGGGTTATGTTTCAATTGTGACAACAAATATAGTTGAGGGAATAGGTGTAGTGAAAATAAATTGTTTTATATTGAAGGACCGATTGAGGAAGAGGAGGAACCAATATTAGAGGGTGATAGGGATCTAGATGATGAATCACATGATTCCAAACCAATCATTTCTTGTCATGCACTCTCTGGGTTTAGTGCCCCTAAAACTATCGAGGTAGCTAGATTCTTAAAGAACAAAAAAGTAACCGTATTGATAGACTTAGGTAGTACTCATACTTTCATCAACAAAAAGTTGGCTACTCGTCTAAATTTTTTTATATATCTAGCTTTGGAATTTCAGGTCTTGATTGCAGATGGTGGTACTATTAGTTGTTTTGTAAAGTGTCATAGCATTAAATTATCCATGGGAGATTATCACCTTGATAGCCCAATGTATGCTATCTCCATGGGTGCAATAGATATTATTTTGGGAGTACAATTTCTTACTACCTTGGGAACAATTGAGATGAACTTCCAAGAACTATTTATGAGGTTCTAATGAGAAGGAAAGATAATAGAGCTAAGAGGGTTGAAGGAAAATTCTCCACAAATAGTTAGCTCTCATCAAATGTAGAATTTTCTTAAGAAAGGAGTTGATGGATTTGTGGCCCAGTTATGTTCATTAGAAGTCTTTCAATCTAATGCTCCTACCCATCCAAATTTACAAGCAATAATTGAACATTACTTAGTGGTTTTTGGAGATATGCCTAAAGGAATTCCTCCTAAGAGGGATCATGATCATTCCATACAAGTAGTTCTAGGGAGTCAACCCCCCAACATCAGGCCTTACGGACACCCACATATATATAAAAGTGAGATGGAAAATATTGTTGAGGAGATGTTAGAGGCAAGAATTATTAGACATAACTAAAGTGCTCACTCCTCGCCGATGGTGATGGTGTGGAAGGAGGATGATACTTGGTGCATGTGTCTAGAATATATAGTGCTCAACATGTACACCTTCAAAGATAAGTTTCCTTTTCCAATGATTGATGATTTGCTAGATGAATTTAATGGAGCTATGCATTTTATAAATTTAGATCTTAGATCCGGTTGTCACCAAATTCGAATTAAGTAAGAAGATATTTGTAAGATAACATTTAGGATTCATTAGGGTCATTATGAGTTTTTGGTGATTTCATTTGGTCTTACTAATGCTCCATCTACATTTCAAAGTGTGATGAATTCCATCTTTAAAAAGTTCTTGAGGAAGTTTGTATTAGTGTTTTTTGATGATATATTGATTTATAGCAATACATGGGAAGAACACTTGTAATGTATTTAGATCAAGTATTATGAGCTCTCAAAGATCATCAATTCTATGCTAAGCCATCCAAGTGTGCTTTTGGTATTAATGAGGTGGATTACTTGGGACACATAGTTTCACATGAAGGAGTAAAGGTCGATCCGTACAAAATTAAGGCTATCATGGAAAGGCCTATTCCTAAAAACATTAAGAAATTGAGGTCTTTCTTGGGATTGATTGGATACTATTGTAGATTTGTGAATAATTATGGTCGTATAGTAGCACCCCTTATATATTTATTGAAGACAAATTATTTTTATTGGAATGAATCTGCTAATTCGACATTTGAAATGTTAAAGGAGGCTATGTGCACAACTCCAGTACTTGCCAATCCTGATTTCAAAAAGGATTTTATTATGGAATTTGATGCTTCGAGAAATGGTATAGGTGAAATTCTCATGCAAGATGGTAGGCCCATTTCTTTTGAGAGTCATCAATTAAAGGGGAGGAATCAACTCAAACCTATTTATGAGAAGGAAATGTTAGCTATTCTTTATTCAGTAAAACAATGGAGGCATTATCTAATGGGTAGATATTTCAAGGTTAATACATATCACAATAGCCTAAAAATATTTTTTTGGAACAAAGATTATCTTTAGAAAAATAATAAAAATGGGTTACTAAGATGTTGGGATATGACTTTGAGATTGTATATAAGAAAGGGAAGGAAAATGTTGTGGAAAATGTACTATCGAGGAAGGATGAGAAGGATGAAGCTTTATTGTGCCCCCTTTCCACATTACAAGAAGATTGGGTAGAAGAAGCCAAAAAAGAGTGGAAAAATGATGTGGCTACTAGTAATATCATTCAATAATTATAGAGTGACGCTAGTAGTTTTGATAAAAAAATTTGGAAGGGAGATACTTTTTGGTATAAAGATAAATTGTATCTTTGCAAGAATTCCTCTCTCAAACAAAATATTCTCATAGAGCTACATGACTCTCCAGTGGGTGGTCATTCAATATTTTTGAAGACATATCATAGGGTCAAGAAAGACTTCTTTTGGGAAGGGATAAAATGATATGTTCAAAAATTTGTGGCAGAATGTCTGGTTTGTCAACGAAATAAAGGGGAGACAATTAAGACACTGGGTCTCTTGCAACTCTTAGTTATTCCTAGCCAACGTTGGGAAGAGGTCTCCATGGACTTCATCATAGGGCTTCCAAGATCTAATGGTAAGAATGCCATCATGGCAATGGTGGATCGCCTCACTAAATATGCACATTTTATTGCATTATCACATCCTTTTACAACAAGTATAGTGGAAAAACAATTTATGGAGAATATGCAAAAGATACATGGTATACCTAAGGTTATTGTTAGTGATCGTGATCCTCTCTTTACTAGTAAATTTTGGACAGATTTATTCAAGTGTTTGGGTACTCAATTGGCTCACAGTTCTTCATACCATCCACAATCTGATGGGAAAACATAGGTGGTTAATAAGTGTTTGGAAGTATATCTACGTTTTTTCACTTTAGATAAATAGTCTCAATGGGTAGATTGGCTACCACTAGCAGAATGGTGGTATAAAACTTCCTTCCATAGTTCATCAAAAATGTCTCCATTAACGATATTGTATGGATATCATCCTCCTTCCATCCCATAATCATTGAAGGTGTCACCAAGAGTTCAAGCTATGGAGGACCACATGATTCATCAACAACAAGTACTTTCGGTATTTAAAGAGAATCTATCCATGTCAGAAAATTGAATGAAGTAGCAAGCAAACCAACACCATAGCGAAAGAAGTCTTGAGGTTGGGGATTGGGTTTTCTTGAGATTGCAACCTTAAAAGAAAATGTCACTTAAGAAATAGTCAAAGAATAACAAGTTGTCTCCAAAATATTATGGCCCACATCAAATCATGCAGAAGATAAGTAGTGTTGCCTACAAGCTTGAATTTCCATCAACAACAAAGATACATCCATTTTTCATGTTTCTTGTTTAAAGAAGGTAATTGGGAATAATATCCCTACTCAAACAATATTACCAGAGCTTGATGAAGAAGGAGGAATCATATTGGGACCATAATGTATTATTCATAAATGCACAAGGAAGCTAAGGACTAGAACACTCACTCAGTATCTCATCCAATGGAAGAATTTACCAATTGAAGAAGCCACATGGGAGGATGATAAGTTCATTCAAAAGCATCCAAAATTTCCTAGCATTGAGGACAATAATTATCCGAAGAGGAAGGGCATGCTACTCCCTTAATATTAGAGTACATCCAGTTATGAATAGTCGGCTTGTGGCTATCTTAACTCCTAATTAAGTCATATTATCATTATTGTATTGTTATTTAGTTGATTAGGTTGGCCTAGGACTTATATAGGGTTATGTAAGTCATCCTCAGTGGTATCCTAGGCATAAATAGGTATATATAGGAGGCTATGAGTTGTATTTCATCATCATATTATGAATTGTGTCCTCATTGGAGATATTTGGAGATTTTCCCCCTCAAAGTGGCTTGTTATTCTCAGTTATTATTCAATATTTGTAGCATATTTTCTATCATATTATTCTATTGTAAAAGTTATTTTATTACAAGATTCTTGTAGATCCTTGATCAAATCACTGATAAAATCATTTTTATGCTTCATTGTTTCCCGAATTTTGATGAACATTTTTCTATTGGGAATCAACCCAATTTCTACTAACACATCAAACTTGAGATAATTTATTTTAGTCCAAGCTTCATACTATTTATCTAACTCTTGCATATTCTAAGATAATGTATCAATTGTTTGGCTCAATTCTTCCTTCACATTCTCCATATTGTGAATCCTTTCAACACAAAATTTTAGAAATTGTGTATCATGGGCCAATATCTTGTCAATCCATTTAGTGACAGATCTACCCCGCACATGTGTCCTCTTAGCCTTTTGAATGGCATGATCTTTTATACTTGTATTAACCAAATCAATTGAATTAGAGGACTAGGTTATCTTCTAGAGCACAAAAGTAAGTTTTTCCACCTTTTCCTTCAACTAATCTTTGATGATCTTGTCCTTATCATACTTCTCAACTGGAAGGAAGCAAACACTGCTTGCACATCTTCCTTTGCACTTTCATGTCTCCTTTTTCCTAATTCTATACTAGTGATAGAATAATATGAAAGATCAACTTATTTTTTAGTTTTTACTAGAGGGGGCTATGCTACCTCAACATACTTGTAACCTGATTCATCAACCATCACTCTCAAAAGAGTTTTGGCCCTCTTTATAGTTTTGGTCTTTATAGGCACTAGTTGGCCAAAATCAAATTCATCTAGAGAGATGGCTTGATTCTTCCTCTTTGGTGTTTTAGAGGCCAACCAAGGGAGAAGAGGAGAAGAACCTACTTTAGGACCTTCCACCATGGTTTGTGTTGATGGAGTTACAATCACAATAGTGATAGTCACAAGTGGAAAAGTATGAGTTGAAACTATAGATGGAATTTCCATATTAGACACATTTTATGCAGAATCAAATATGAATTTGTCAAAATAAAATTGTGTGTTCACATAAAAAATGGGTGAAGAAAAACTAGGCAACAAGGATGATGATCCAAAAACATTTTCAAAGCTATTGTGAGTTCTCTCAAAAATTGTCTTAGAAGTTGGGGATGAATGAATTAACTAGATAGATATGGTAGGAGCAACAAAAATGGTGGAAGCAATAGGCAAAGGTTGTTCACTTGTAATAGAAAGAGGATTAGGACTAGGAAATGTAGTTGTGATAGGAGAAGAAGAGATAGAAGAATCATTTGGAGCGAACTCAGTTTGTGAAGTGACCAGAGACTCTTGTGATTTTTCTTCTAGATTCTCCTCTTCTTTCTCTACAGTCTGAGTAGATGGCCCTTCATGCTCTTTATTCTTATCCCTTTTCATTTTGAAAATGAACTTGGGCACTTTACTAGTACTTGGAACACCCATATTCTTTGTTCTCAACTCTACCTTTTTTGGAATAGGCCCTTTAGTTTCCTCTTCTTCTGATCCAGTATTAAAATAATTGAATTTGATCCCTCTTTCCTACAACCAAACACTAGTATTTAGAAGAATATACTAAAAAATATCTCTTATGAGGATCATCTCTTTCTATGACCATTGGATAGGTGGAAGAGGGTTATCAACAACATTTTTACCTTCATAAGCAAGATCAAGGATATCATATTCATCTTCCATATCTTCAAGGATATCAACTAGATTCAAGTTTATGATCTTCTCTATGGTAAGCTGACTATAGTCAAGCTTTCTTACATCTTCATCTATCATGCACTCTGCCCATATATCATCAACTCTATACACATGATTTTATCTCTTCTTGAGCTTTTCCTTCATCCCTCTATAATCAAAATCAGGCCTCCTATATTTTTTCATTGTAACCCATTTCATCTCTATTTTTATGGACTTGGACCTAGGAGATGTGGTGATGGTGTACCTACTGATTATTAGATGAAACTTGAATCCAAGCCTATGTGATTTAGCTTTCCTACTATGAACAATCGTGATTTTTTTTTCTAGATCCATGAGCATATTTTTGTCACTAGGATACCTAGGAAGCATATATAGGTATCTGTAATAACATCCAAATATGATATATGTGAAAGTGGGAAACTGTAGGTACATGCAACCAAAATTATTAACAAGCTCCCATGCCTCATTTGACACCCTATTCTTCTCAAGTTCTCTATCAAACATGCACATGTATGAAGAAAAAAGGCATTATTGACCCTCCTGAAATGCTTGATGTGTTTCTTTAGAGTCAACTGAGAGTAATATTGATACACAAGAATTTTCCTTCTATCACCCTCTAACAACCCTAGAAAGTTTTGCATAGAAGCAACAACATAGACTAGGTATGAAGCCATGTAGAACTTCAATGAGGTACTAACCTTAGAAATTTGATCATAGATAATGTCACTTATCTACTTTCCCCAAAATATTTGTTGTTGTCTTTTCCTTATGCCATGAATGTAAAGATACATCCACTCCTGAAAAGTGGAGGAAGTGGGTAAACCCTTAACTCTACTGAGAAGAGTTATCAAGTCATTTACCTCCTCAACGAAATCACTACAAGGGATGCTCTTAGGCCATCTTGAGATATTTGGCCTAGGATTCTTGAGCCACTTTGTATTGATTGTATTTTTTTAGTTATTCAAATTATTGTCAAAATGGGCTTGTGATTGTTCTATGGTGATATTAGTATATGTATCTATACTTGGACACCTAAATATTTTATCAAATAATTCTTCATCCAATATTATGAGCACATATTTTTCTGTATCTCTGACACTTATTATTTCCTTATGGAAATGGGTTGCTTCTGCAATTATAAACTCAGAATTATGTGTCAAAACTAGGAATGAGGCCACCAAATGGATACTTCTCTCAACAATGCATCTCATGCCTACATCAACTGGCTGATTTGCACCCTTTCTAGAAACTAGGACATATCAACATGACCAATTTATGTGTCCTTGATCTCATCAATATTTTAAATCATATAAGTCACCGGAAATACCCCTTGGTACTTATACTTCACATTTTTATTGCTTGGTGAAGGATTAGACATTTGCGATCAAGCTACATAAATAAATTTCATATTTTCTAATGTTAGAGAAAAATTTAGGATTTCATGTAATGGTAGAAAAAATCACCACCTTTGCATGTGTTATAGAAATTTGGGATGCAAGGGTAGAGAAACTATCCATTCCTATATGGTATTTAATAGTTTGGATGTAAGGGTAAAGAAATTAGTTTCCCCTACATGGGGGTAGACAATACTTAGGTGCAAGTGTGGAGAAAAAATCTATCATTGCATGTGTGTTTGGAAAAAAGATGCAAGTAAGGAAAAATTTACTGACCTGCACTTAAGGTAGTGCATGCAATAATTGGTGCGGGGAAAAATCCCTACATTGCATGTGTGGTATTTTGGATTTATAAGCAATTTCGATCAGGGAAAATTCCCCAACCAACATATGATGACCATATGGTTATATGCAAGTCGGGTTCTAAAACCTGACACACACAGAATGAAAGGTAGTGTAGTAAGATGCACCATTCAAGTTACTATGGTGTAGGTTGGGGAATAAACCTTGACTTACATCTTGTGTGGTAAATCATGTGAAATGTAGGAAATAAACCTTGCATTACACACTACAAGTAATTGTGTAGATCAGGGTTTATTTACCGACATACGCACTGTGTATATGTAATTCCCAATATTCACATTTTAAGGATTAAGTATGGAGGGGTTCATGAAGGTTACATGAAGAGTTTTAGTAGTGACTCATGATGTCATTTGGATATTAAACCCTAGATGAAACCACCAATGTGTGCAGGATATGAACACAAATAGGTTAAAGCAAAAATGAAAAGAACATAAAACAAAACCTAATATGTAAAGAGAAAAAATATAGATGAATGAAACTAAACTAGTGATTAAAATGTAAAAACCACAGAAAAAATTAAACAACTCAAAGATAAAATAAGTAGTGATTAAAATAAGGAAAACCTAAACAAATCTTTACAAAAATGGTGAAAGAAAACAAGAAAATGCAAAAATAATATAAATACCTCAAAACCATAGCAAAAACGGTGAAGAAAAATTGATCAAATCCATCAGGAATCGAACATGAATTCTTTGCGATGATAAAATAGAGGTAGAGGATACTCGAACAACAAAAAGCAATGGTAGAATGAAGAAAAATAAAGATTAAAATTGATTTAAATCAATAATCGACCTCATTAAAAACTATCATTAATGACACTCATGTGGGAATAGGGGTGTAGTCGCACTAAAATTCAGTGCGACTACATCCCTAATATTCCACAACAAAAACATATAGGGGCGTTGAATTTTAGTGACCCTGCATGGTCAAAAAATCACTAACACTTGAAATTAATCTTTTGCAATTTTTTAAAAAGAAAAAAACTTGATCACTGAAAATGACTTTTTGAGGGATCAGTCCATGCACAAGGGCAACTAAAATTTTCCTTGGTTTGCATGCTTAGATGACATGGGCTATGAAAAAAATAAGTTTCATAGGGGTTATCACATGAATTGAGCATGTTGAATTTGAGGATAACAATATTCTAGGGCTCAAATGATTTTGAAGAAATTTATTGGTTCATACAATTCAAAAGCAACCTTAGATTTAGTAAATCCTTTGAATTTCACAAACATAAAACATGATAAAGCAACTTGTTCTTTTCACTTTTTGGGAAACCCTAATTCCTCATGAAATCTTAAAATTCACTCTTCAATTTTGACGCAATACAAAATGATTTCATTTGTTGATCAAATTATAATATAAATGGAGAAAATATTTGCAAAGATTAGGTAGAATTTAATCACTTGCACCATTAATCCCCATTCATGTGAGTCAGGCACATCTAGCTACCCATTTTTCAAGTTTAAACATGAACCATCAATTTGTGATGAAAAGATCTAATAATCTCGATTGATTTGACCAATTTTGAAAATATTTGACATGATTTGAAAAGGATCAACCAATAAAGTTGTTCCATATGACATCAGTTGCGAATCCATGTGGAAATCTCCCATGGTTTCATGGTCTAAAATGGGAGCCACCTTATTGATCTTGCAAACTCACATATTCCTTATAAAAACATGCTACTTGTTTCCATTTCGCTACTTAGAAACATAACCCTTTTTGAGAATATTTTTAGAATGATTTAAAAAGGTCCATCTGTCTCATTTCCGCTCTTTCACACTCAAGAATATGGCCCACTTAGGAGAGCCCATGAATTCACAAAATCATATCAAATGATGATAGGTGTCAAATTTTGTATAGTTCTTGGCCTTAGGTTTTGAGTCTTCTTTAGTCAATCCAAAAACTCATGGAACTATGCCAGAGGATGCCACATTCCATGTTAGGTTTTCAATGGCAGATATCTAAAAGCTAAATGCAGATTTTATCAAATAAACCAGAAGTAAAACACACAGAAAAATAACACAGAGAATTTAACGTGGTTCACCCAATGTGGGCTACATCCACCAAACCTTAGCCATCCAATGATTTCATTAACCAGTGTAAAACCCTATTACAATATCGTGAATAATCGCCTGTTTCTTATAATACTGTAACTCTATCCTAAACCCTTTATAAATTAGGGTTATACAAAATCGAGGATTTTTCCCTTTTTGTGATTTTTTTTCCTTTTTCAGTAATTTTGCGAAAAAGCAGGCCAAATTTTTTTTTCGAGGGCTACCGCCCCCGAACCCCCATTTTCGGGGGCTGCTGCCCCCAAACCCCCGCCCGGGGCCCGGCAAGGATACATGAAGAGTGTACAGTATAGAATGATCAGTCGCCACATACCAACAATCTCCCACTTGGAGACTGATCAGGCTCCACACCTAAACAATCTCCCACTTAGAGACTAAACCTGGACGACACCGCTGCACTTACAACTCCCACTGGAAATAAGCACCTTGGACCCTGCTGCTTTCTTATACTTTAATTCAACCTTGAAGGCCAACCAAAGTTGAAGAGGAGCTCAGCTTCTCCCTTATCACCGCCTTAGTAAACATATCCGCTGGATTTACATCTGTATGTATCTTTTCCAGCTTTACCTGTCTATCCTCCATCACTGACCGAATGAAATGATACCTCAACTGTATGTGTTTGGTTTTAGAGTGCAAAGCAGAACTCTTTGCAAGATGTATATCACTCTGGCTATCTGTAAACAAGTAATTGTCAGCCTGTTGTTTTCCCAACTCTTCCATGAAAAGTTGCATCCATATCATCTCTTTTGCTGCCTTTGTTGCAGCCACATACTCTGCCTCTGTGGTGGATAAAGCAACCACCTTTTGCAATCAAGATATCCAACTTACTGCTGTCGCACCAACGGTAAATACATAACCTGTGGTACTCCGCCTGGTATCAATATCCCCTGCCAGATCTGAGTCAACATAGCCTTTTAAATTTGTATTAGATCCCTCAAAACATAAATGTTTATCTGGTGTACCTCTCAAATACCTGAGAATCCATTTCACTGCATTCCAATGCTCAAGTCCTAGATTACTCATATACCGGCTAACAACTCCTACAACATGTGCAATATCTGGTCTCGTGCATACGATGGCATACATTAAACTACCTACAGCTGAAGCATATGGTACTTTGGACATTTTTTCTTCCTCCTCTTGTGTCTTTGGACACATATCCTTAGTCAATTTTACATGACTGGGCAAAGGTGTGCTGATAGCTTTTGCATTCTCCATATGAAATCTCTGCAACACCTTTTTAACATAATCAACCTGAGATAAAAACAATTTCCTGTTTTTCCTATCTCTTGTAATCTTCATACCAAGGATTTGTTTTGCTGCCCCCAAATCCTTCATAGCAAATGAATTTGCTAACTGTTGTTTTAACTCCTTTATGTGATCCATGTTAGACCCCGCTACAAGCATATCATCAACATATAAACATAAAATAATGTAGCTATCTTCACCTAGCATCTTAAAATAAACACAATGGTCTGAATTACACCTATTGTAACCTTGCTCAGCCATAAAACTATCAAATTTAAGATACCATTGTCGAGGTGCTTGCTTCAAGCCATATAAGCTTTTCTTCAATCTGCACACTAGTTTCTCCTTACCTTTGACCTCAAATCCTTGTGGTTGTTCCATATAAATTTCCTCTTCCAAATCACCATGGAGAAAGGCAGTTTTAACATCAAGCTGTTCTAAATGCAAATCTTCAACAGCCACAATACTTAACACAGTACGAATAGAGGTCATTTTAACAACTGGAGAAAATATTTCATCAAAATCAATACCTTGTTTCTGTGCAAATCCCTTTACAACTAATTGGATTTAAATCTTTTCTTACCTCCATCCTCCTCTTTCATCCTATAAACCCATTTGTTTGCTAAAGCCTTTTTACCTGCAGGCAACTTGCATAATTCCCAAGTCTGATTTTTCAGCAAGGAGTCCATTTCTTCTTCCATTCCATGCTCCCACTGAACCTTGGTATCCACCTGCATAGCTTCATGATAACATTCTGGTTCACCAGCATCAGTTAATAGAATAGAGTACAAAGAGGGAGAAAATCTTTCTGGAGGTCTACTTAACCTTGAAGATCGCCTAACATTCACTGGAGTTTGTGGTATTTCTTGTTGTTGCTGTTGCGGAGCATGAGGAACCACTGGAACATTGGTGTTTGTAATATCATCCAGCACTGCATAATCCTGTTCTTTCTTCTCATGCTGCTGCAATAGATCTTTGTACAATATTTTCTCATTGAATATGACATCCCTGCTTCTCACAATTTTCTTATTTTCAAAATCCCAAAGCCTATAACCAAATTCATCTATGCCATATCCAACAAATATATATTTCTTTGATTTTGCATCAAGCTTGGTTCTATTTTCAAAATCTACATGTGCAAATGCTTCACAACCGAAGGTTTTCAGAAAAGAATAACTCACCTTCTTACCTTTCCATGCTTCCTCTGGAATACCACAACCCAAAGGATTAGATGGACCTCTATTAATTAAATAAACAGCAGTGTTTACAGCCTCTGCCCACATGTTTAAAGGCAACCCAACATGCAATCTCATAGTCCGTGCACGCTCCATTATTGTTCTATTCATGCGCTCAGCCACTCCATTTTCCTGTGGAGTCCTTGGAACCGTTTTCTGCCTACGAATACCATTAGAGGAACAATAATCTTCAAACTCTTTGCTGCAATACTCACCACCATTATCAGATCTAAGACATTTCAACTTTTTACCTGTCTCATTCTCAACCAAGCTTCTCCATTTTTTAAAAGTTTCAAATACATCAGATTTTGCCTAATGAAATAAATCCATACCTTCCTAGTTGCATCATCGATGAATGTGACATAATAATGAGAGCCACCGAGAGAAGATACCTGAGCTGGTCCCCATACATCCGTATGCACAAGCTCCAATTTCTCATCTTTCTTTTGTTTCCCATCCTTGAGAAAACTAACTCTCTTTTGTTTGCCATACACACAACTTTCACAGAAATCCATGTTAACACATTTTAGACCTAGTAAAGCATTCTTTGAATGAAGTACTTTCATACCTTTTGCACTCATGTGACCAAGTCTGTTATGCCATAGTACTGATTCAGAATTTGCAGCAACTATCTGATTTTCTTCCTGCTGAACTGCAGCAACTGTTCCTGAACATTGATTTTTATCTGCAATAGCTAAAGTAGAAGGAACAGTATGACCTGTACAAAGATATAAGGTGCCTACTTTCGCACCTTTTGCTACTACTAAGGCACCTTTTGTAACCTTCCAATTTTTATCACTAAATGTAACAACACAACCTTCATCATCTAGTTGCCCTGCAGAAATTAAATTTCTTTTTAGCTTTGGAACGTGCCTTACCTCATGTAGTAGCCAATGATTCCCATTCTGCAACTTGATCTTGATTCTTCCCTTTCCAACAATCTGACAAGGTTCATTATCTCCCAAATAAACTAGCCCAAAATCCCCTTGGACATAATCAAGAAAATAATTTCTATGGGGCGTAGCATGAAATGAAGCCCCTGAATCTAACACCCAAGAATCATCAGCATTATCAAGAGAAAGAATCAAAGCATCCTCATCAGATTTATTACTTACCACATTTGCCTCTTTATTTCCTTCCTGTTTGTCTCCTTTATTTTTTCGAGACCAACAATCTTTCTTTACATGCCCTGACTTACCACAGTACCAGCAATCCCTCTTGTCTCTAGATTGGGACCTTCTGTCCCTTGATTTTCCTCGTGACTTCCCACGACTCCCAAAATTGTTTCGTCTCTCATTTGTTCTGCCCCTGCTTTCTGCATTCAAAACACTGCCTGATGTGGATGTTCCACCTGAGCTTTTCCTACGAATTTCCTCGCTCAAAATAACACCAACAACATCATCAAATTTCAATGTATTTGAACCAGAAACAGAATTGCTAACCGCCATTACCAAGCTATTCCAGCTTTCAGGCAAAGAACACAAAATCAAAAGAGCCCTAACTTCTTCATCAAAGTTAACTTTTACAGAAGTTAATTGACTGGTAACCGTATTAAATTCATTCAAATGATCAGTAACTGATCCACCTTCTACCATTTTCATATTAAATAAGCGCTTCATAAGAAATACCTTATTCGAAGCGGAAGGCTTTTCATATAACTTTGCTAGGGTTTCCATCAACTCTAGAGTTGTCTTTGCTGTTGTGAATTGAATGCCACCGATTGTGCCAGGCATAAGTGAATACTGCCAAGTGCCTTTCTGTCCAAAATATCCCAGTCCTCATCCGACATTGCTGTGGGTTTCTTGGTTTTTCCTTCCAATGGCTGCCATAAATCCTTCTGATAGAGATAGTCCTCCATCTGCATCTTCCATAACTGATAGTTCTGCCCATTGAACTTATCAACCTTCATCTTACCCTCATCTGCCATTGCTCCCACTTAACCATGAGACTCCCACTCAACCGTGAGACTTTCCTGCAAACGATAATTGAAAAACAACTCGCTCTGATACCACTTGTTAGGTTTTCAATGGCAGATATCTAAAAGCTAAGTGCAGATTTTATCAAATAAACCAGAAGTAAAACACACAGAAAAATAACACAGAGAATTTAACGTGGTTCACCCAATGTAGGCTACATCCACCAAACCGCAACCATCCAATGATTTCATTAACCAGTGTAAAACCCTATTACAATATCGCGAATAATCGCCTGTTTCTTATAATACTGTAACTCTATCCTAAACCCTTTATAAATTAGGGTTATACAAAATCGGGGATTTTTCCCTTTTTGTGATTTTTTTTCCTTTTCAGTAATTTCGCGAAAAAGCAGGCCAAAAATTTTTCTCGGGGGCTACCGCCCCCGAACCCCTGCCCGGGACCCAGCAAGGATACATGAAGAGTGTACAGTATAGAATGATCAGTCGCCACATACCAACATTCCATACATTTTATAGTTCTACAGTTTTTGTTGTCTTTAGTGAATCACCTTTTGTTGACTAGTGGAAGCTAAAAAAATGAGGACAAGTGTTACTCTTTCCACAATTGCATGACCTTTCCTTTTATAAAAAATATTACTTGTGGATTGGTGGAAATAATTAAAAAAAATATAGATGGAAAGTAGTTGGATTATTAAAGGACTTAGGCGTGTGTTCACTTAATTTTTTTAATAAGAACATGTGATATTTTTATTAATTGAATGCTATGAAAAGGTAAAGGGGTTGATAACCTTATGTTATAAAGAGTTTCATAAGACAAATTAGGGCATCAGGTATTGGGTAAGCAAATCAATGACCAATTATAAATAAAGTTCAAGGTAGAAGAAAGTGGGTGGGGTTTCTTAGGGTTTTTAGACTTAATCACATAGGAAAAGCAATATTTTGCAAAACCCTAGTAAGAATGACAATTTTTTTGCAACTTTTGGACATAGACAAAGACAAAGAGCTACATAATTTGAAAATCACACCACTAGTGGCTCTAGTTGGGGAAGTATTAAGTGAATGCTAGGAAAAGGTAAAGGGGTTAATAACCTTATGTTATAAAGAGTTTCATAAGACAACTTAGGGAATTAGGTATTGGGTAAGCAAATCAATAACCTATTATAAATAAATTTCAAGGTAGAAGAAAGTGGGTAGGGTTTCTTAGGGTTTTTAGACTTAATCATATAGGAAAAGCAAGATTTTGCAAAACCCTAGTAAGAATGACAAATTTTTTGCAACTTTTGGACATAGGAAAAGACAAAGAGCTACTATACAACAACAAAGAAAGATTCCAAATCTATAGGAAGCAGATCATAAAAAAAATAGGAAAAGAAAGCAAAACAAAAGCAAAGCAAAAACCCAGAATAACAGGAAAACCTATACAATATATTACATATGATACACTTGTGCATGGAAAATACCTACCTTAGGAAAAGTAGGGTTTTAAGAATTGTCCATGCATTATAAATTCTAGAAGTTCACCACTCAGAATCTAAAAATAACTTGAGTCTTCACCATGAGTATTTTTATCAAATAAGGTCCCACCCAAAGAGCATCAAACTTATATTTTCCTTTATCTTGGGACCTTGCATTCCATAACAAGACCATACCATTTATCTCAAACTTTATTTCCATTGTTCTTTTGTCAAACAAGTGTTTAACCTATTGTTGTAACTTGGAATTTTTGTTGTGCTAACCTCCTAGTTTCATCCAATTGAGTGAGATGGTTTATTCTATTCATCATGGAATTAGAAGAATCTTCATAATTTTATCAGATGAACTTATAGATAGGAAAAAAATGTTTATGGGGATTCTTGCCTCTATCCCATATACTAACTCAAAAGTAGATTCAACAATGGCCTCCTTGAGAGTCACTCTATCAACCCATCGAGCTAACTTGAGCTTTACCTCTTAAGCCCTCTTGTTATTTTCAATCATAATTTTTATAATCTTCATCAACATTTTGTTACTAGAATTAGCTTTTCCATTTCCTTATGGATGATAAGGATATGAATAGGAAAGGGCAATTCCATGTTGATGACAAAAAGTTGCGAATTACTCAAACCTAAAGCACAATGCATTATCAAAAATCAACTTGATAGGTACTCCAAATATTGTAATGATGTTGTTCAATAGAAAATATATCACAACTTTTCTTGTAGCTTTCTTTGTGGGGATGGCTTCAATCCATTTGGTGAAAGAATTAGTAACTATCAATATCCATTTGTGTCCACCACTAGATTTTTTTTCTATTTCTCCAATGAAATAGATTCCCCATTGTTAGAATGGAGCCTTTGCAAATATTGGCCTCAAATGTAGATTTTTAGAAAATTTCACCTTTCCTGAGAACCTTTGGCAAGCATCACACTTTCTCATCATTTTTTGTGTATTTGAAAATAGTGTGAGCCACCAATAGCTAGATATTAAACCTTGTGGGTAGTTTTGTTGGTCATAAAGTTCCCTCTAAAAACCCCATTATGCATTTCATTTAGTATCTAGGTATCTTGAGCCTCATTTACATATTTAAGCAACTTATCTCTATTCCTCCATCACAACTCATTTTGAAGCACAACATACTCGATAGCATGAAGTTTTAAAGTTAATTTTTTATTATTACCCATGCCATCTAGACATGCAATATTTTTCAAGTAATGTCTAATGTCCTTATACCAAGGAGATAACTACATATCATAGTTTGAAGATACCAAGGTTATTTCTACATTATTAATTTGGTTAGCTTCCAAGTTTGACTCAACCATAAGCTTAGCCAACCCTTGATCTCTAAAAAGCTTTGTTATTTGGATTTAAATACTAAATTCTTGGATATTATTGATCCACCTACATCTTCTCCCTATAGCTTCTTTTTTGTTTTAAAATATCCTTTACAACAAAATTAGGGACATAAGAAAGAATTTCAGCTCCCACTAGATATGATATAAATTTTCTTATAGCCTTGAACAATGTATAATATTTTGTCTTAGCTATATAATATTTTATCTCAGAAACTTATAAAGATTCACTAAAAATAGTAATTGGTTGCTCATATCCCTCATCACTATTTTGTAGCAACACAACAACTATAGTGTAAAAAGAAGCAAAAAGAAAAAAAATGGAAAGGATTTGAAAAATATGGAGATATAAAAATAGGAGCCTTCTTAATTTCTTATTTAATAGGGCTTGTATGGATCTTAAATCCATGACACTAACTCACATTTCTTCAACATTTTAGAAATAGATCTTGTTATTTCAATAAATTTTGTTTCAAACCTTCTTACAAAGTTAACCTTCCTAAAGAAAGATTGAATACCCTATATGGTTTTTGACTGAGGGAGTCTTTAAATGGCTTCTACATGCTCTGGATCAATCTTGATTCCTTCTTTTGACACTATGTGGCCTAATAATTTTCCTTCTATAGCCCCAAATACACACTTCTTAGGATTAAGAAAAATGCTAAAATCCAGAGCTCTAGCAAAAATATTTTCTAAATGTATACAATGGTCTTCTTCCTTTTCAAAAAAAGTAGTTAGATCATCCTAGTGTACAACCATGAACACATCTATAAAATATAAAAAGAAAACATCCATAACTCTCTGAAACATTGCCCCTATATTTTCCAAACCAAATGACATTCTTCCCTAAACATGTGTGACCTATGGTGTAGTAAATTTAGTCTTGTACTACTCAAATTATTTCACCTTAGCCTGGTTGTAGCCTAGAAATCCATCCATCATCGACATAAACTCAAAACCAGTGACCTTTTGTAAAATTTCCTCCATATTAGGCAATGAATAGTTATCTTTAATTGAAGACACATTCAAATTTCTAAAGTCTACATATAATCTAATGTCTCCATATTTCTTCCTAACTAGAACTAGATTTGAAACCCAAGTGGAATGTCTAATAAGATTAATAATACCATCATCCCTAAGTTTCATCAATTCTTGTTGTATTTTCCATGCCAATGTAGGGTTAATTGGTATTTTATTTTCCCTAAAGGTTTTAATATTTATCTTGAGAGAAATACCATGTTGGAATAAGTCTTCCCTATAGGCCTTCATGTCATCATAGGACCAAGCAAAGACATGATTATATTTCGTAAGCAAGGAAATACGTATGGTTCTAATTTTGGGGCTTAGTTTTTTTCCAATATACACCTTTGTTGAATTCTCTATTCCCAAATTTACTTCTAGATTTGTTCATGTGTATGGGCTGAATTTACATCATACTTGTCTAACCTATCAAAGAAAATTTCTAAGGCTATTAGTCCTTTTGGAACTTTAGATTTTAGCTAGATCACCTCATTTCCAAATATAGTTTCCTTTCCATCAATTATTTCTATAAAACCTTGAAAATAAATCTCTTGATTGTGGTATTTATCTATACAATCCAAAAAAAATAAAAATATTGATCACCATTGAACACCTTCCCTTAGATAGATGGCCTTTTTTTGACCTTGTAGACATGGAAAATATGCCGACACACTTGATCCTGATTAGTAACATTGTTTCATCCTGAATCATCTTCTTAGCTTGTCATCACCTTTCATCCCTTAATTGAATAAATCATTATTTATCTAATTAAGTCATTCTCTCATGTTAATTAAATTAATCAATCTAATTTAATTAACCCTATGTCTCTATTTAATTAAATAATTCATTTTATTTAATTAAATATCTAAAGTCATCCTATTAAATTGAATAAATTAAACCTTATTTAATTTAATCTAACATCATCCCCTTTTAGTTAAATAAATCAAAATATTTATTTAATTAAAATGTAAGTCATATTCCTCTCAACTTTGATTTTAAAACAACCCAAAAATATAAATCAAATTGTCACATCATCTAATCTCCTATTAAATTGATCAAATCCTGATTAATTTAATCTTAATCACCTAATTGCTCTAGATTTTTCCACTTGCACATGAAAATACATTTAATTGATTTATTAAATCTACATTTTCTCTCAACATGGCATCTTTAGGGGAATATTCCTCCAAGTTTGAAAATCCCTCCAAGTGGATTTGTCCTTCCAACAAAGCATGTATCTCCTCTTACATGTCCTTGTGCATTGAGCCAAGCGGAATTTAAGTCACTTTCTTTCCCTCTCCAACAAGTCATTTCATGATTTTCAAAATCCACCCAATATCATCTATTGGCTCATTCATCAAAATGTGCTCAAGCTTCCCCCATTCACATCTTGACAAGTGGCACTTGGCCATTGGATGTTGAATGATCCCACATTGCTTCATTTTGCTCATTCCTCTATCTTGTCTTTCCATAAATAGAAAAATCTTCTTCTCATTTGGCATCTACAACTTAAAGCAAAGTTACTATCTTCACATTTAGAGCAATTTCATCCATTTCCATAAGCATTTTCCATTATCATAGCTAGGTTATTGCAAATTTAATCAAGGAATCACATTGTTCTTCCTCACCAAGTGGATCAATCTTCATCATAATCATCAAATCACACAAAGGAGTTGGGAAAGGGCCATTTAATACACACAAATTGGCACCAACTCCCCCATGGGATTAAGATTTTGCATTTTAAAATAGAATTTCATTGCTTTTCATGTTTTGTTCTTCATTTTTCCTATTTTGACCATTATAGATGAATTTCATGGGGAATATTAGTTCTAACTTGCATATGGATCTAATATTATGATTTTTTTCTATGTTTGTGCTGGTCTAGGATTGGGGTTCACATTTTGGCACTAGAAGGAGGATGAATCTGAAGGATTTCATCACATTTTTTTGAAAAATTATGTGCTTTTTTGTGTTTTTTTGTAGCTTACAGGAAATTCAGCCGCTGACAGTCAAGCGACACTATATTGTGCCGCTCCAATTTTCAAAGTCTGCCACTAGAGTCTTCCTACTAAAAAAAATCAAATTTCAAACCAAACCGTAGGCTCCTCAAATGTCAAACAACGTCGTTGGCAGAATAGAGCCGCAATTACAGTCTTTGTTTCACGGTAGAGTGCTACTCTCAGTCATTAGCAGTGCTATATAGCATTGCTGAACTTTTCAAACTCTGGCACACCCACGAACTATGCTATTGGGGTGGAGTAAAAAGCTCAAATTCAGTTAATTTTGACATTTGCTTTTTTAAAAAAATTTGGACATTTTGAAATCCTAACCTATTTTATGTCTTTGTATTTCTTCGCTATAATCAGTTTATAGGTTGAGGCAAGGAGGAGGCAAAGAGGAGTCTTTCACTATGACATCATTGTCTTATTGTATTAAGTGTTTTTAAACACTTTGGGAGAACTTATAATCCCTTTCTAAGGATTTGATTACCTTCATGCTTTTAGGACACACTAAATTTCTTTTGGGCTCTAAAACGAACACTACAAAATCTTTCATTTTTGCTACAAAAGGTTTAAAAAAACTTTAGAAAAACTTACTAGATTTTGTTTAAGCTTAAAATTGAACAAATCAAATTTCATCTTTCCTTTTGGTGCTTTAAAAATAACCTAATCATTGCTTTGAGGATTTAAAATGAACATGTGCATCTTTGTTTTGTAATCACTTACCCAAAATAATATCATCTAAAATATGTATGCACTTCTCTCGTGCCTCACGATGATCTTGAGAATCAAAAATATTTTGATGATCTTAAGTTGTGAAAGTGATTGCCTCCACATTTTATTTGGGATTAAAAATTAAAGAAATCTTGCGAGTGTGAGTGGAACATATCGCATGTGTTCTCTCTTTGTTTTTCAACAAAGATCAATCAAACTACATACATGTTTGCTCACTCTTGTTTATCTTAGAGGGCTTGCCTTGGTGGGAAAAAGTACTCACCCCAAGGGAATGACCCAACTAGTAACACACTAAAGCCAAGCAACTTATAGGTGATATATAAGTGTGGGTACTCGAGGAAAGTTTGAGTATCACGAGGATCATTCCGACAAGAAGGATTGAAATGGTATCTTGCCACATGGATGATCCCCCATGAATGGAATGCCCACATTAAAACCCCTTGTTTAGGAAGGTCAAAATCCTAAACTATTTGTTGGTGCAAGAACGGTCGTTCTGAAGCCACCCCACATTATTATGTCTTTTAGTAGAGATGAGAAATATGCCATGGGAGATTCATGGGTATTTATGCTTGGTTGACTCAAAAAGTGTGTGTCGTGGAAGGGAGCCAATGTGGTAAAGCACCTAATCATCCACTAAGAGTAAGTGCAGCTAGATTTATCCAAGTGGGAACCCAAAAAATATTGTCTTTTCATCCTAGGATTGTGCATGTTCTTGGAATCGAAAACACTTTACTTGGATCTCAAAAAATTTGAAACAAAACATTCACAAAATCTGCAAAATTTAAAACTCTTTGGAGGAAACAAATATCTTTGACAAATCCATGTGCTCTTGCTTGCCCTAGGGATTATGTCCTTAGAGGTTTCTAAGTATTTGTATTTAATCATCATTTGTTTTCACTAAAGTCAACATTAGGAAACTTTTGCCTTAATTTCCTCAATTCTCCACATAATGGACTTTGTGGGATGAGAAGAAGTTAGGACATTAGACATTTAGTTTGAAACTTTAATCAAGAATTGTTTGTGGTAAAAAGGAAGCCATTAAGCAAAATAAAGAAACAATTGAACCCCACACATGTGTGCTTGCAAATTATTTCCCGCAAAATCAAAGTCTGCAAACCCAAGTTCTAAATTCTTAGTCCAAAAGCTTGTGAAGAATGTCTTTCAAGGCTTCATGAGATAAGACAAAGGTTGGTTTACAATTTTTACAAGAAAGCTTCAAGGAACAATCCTTACTTGTATGAATTTTACTGTCAATAAAATCCCAATCTCTTTCAAAGGCTTGTTTTTTTCACATAGGAAGTATCAAGTGTGTTCTTCAATATCGAGGTCTGGTCTAGGATCAAAATCATCACTCTCACCCACCCCTCAAAATCAAAAAAATCACCTCATCAGCAACTCTTGAAAATCTTGAAAATATCATCCATGCTAGACTTTTGGAAAATCAAAATCATTTTGTTTGGTTAGATATGTGTGGATGAATCCTTCTCCACGTATTTGATCAAATTATCAAATCCTTGTGAACAAATTTACCTCATGATAAAATCCAACATCTTGGGATCTAGGAGTTCATTATCCAAAATCATCTTGTTTGATTAGGGGTGTCTTGATGAATCCTTCTTTACACCTTTAGTCAAATTATCATATTGTGCATGAATCTACTCTAGGACAACATCCAACCTCTTAGAGTTTACAAGTTCACTATCCAAATCAATCCAAATCAAGTTTGAAAGTCTAGTATCTACTTCAATGTTTCTCAAGAGTTCAATCATCTGCATCATCCATTTTCCATGTATCTCACCCCCATCTTTTGATCCTTAATCATCTTAGTTCTTCTCTTTTTGTGCTTAAAGTTAGATCAATCTAAAGGACAACACATTCTTGAAAATTGATCCTTATTTTGTGGTGCAGACTAGATCACAACACAAGAAGAATATGAAAATCAACAAGGAAACATCAACTTCAAGTGACCTAAGCCAAACTTCTCCTGAAATGAATCTCGTTGGATTGAGAAATCCCTCAAGAAATTTCCCTCTACCATCACAAAATCCTCAAGAGGAGGGTCAAATAGAGGACATCACTGACAATGTCTTAGGGATGGCACAAGATGAAATCCTTGAGATGGTACAAAATACTGAAAAATCATATAATTATTAATGCCATGATGAGGTTATACCCCTCCCAATACATGCTTGAATTGGAAAAAGAAGGGGATAAACTCCCTTCCGACTATGACGTAAGCACCCTTGTGGAGAGACCTCTTGGGATCATGCCTCCAATCCCACCCATACCTCCATGTCAAAGCATCACTCAAAGCATCCTTCAAATCAAATCATCCATTGCTCCAACTCTGCCAATCATTATCAAGGGAAGCTCATTGCTTCATGCCCTTCAAGCACATCCCATTGTGAATAACCAAGAGTTGGACGCAAACACCATATTGGGCCAATCTATCTAGTAAATCCATTACACCCATATGGCCCACTCGCATTTCATAATCATACCAATTCATCTTCTTTTCATGCAACACCAGTCTATCCTCTGTACATGCAAACCTCTTTCCCTATGACCTCACAAGGAGAAGGTGATTTTTTCGGACCAAGGGGAATCTTTGATCCCTCATCATCATCTATTCAATAAATGCACCACCCATCTTTCCACCATTTCCACCTCTACCACTTACATCCACATCACCCCTTGGGGTGAGTCTTCCTCCTTTACCCACCATCAATCAACCAAATCAAAGCAACACCCCTATCATGAATCAAAGCATCATACCAAATCCTCCTATCTTGCCATTGATATCACAACAACAGATGGCAACCATCCAAGCAACCCCAACAATCAATACATCCACCATTCGTCAAATCTCTCAAAGCATGGTTTCCCAAGGACTGAGCATCACACCATCCACTACTCAAACCCCAATCATTAGCATGATCATTCCTCTCATCACAATGGTCAACACCATTCCCAATCCACCACCACCATCACCAAAACCCAACATGGAAAATTCATTCAGCATCACGTTGCAAGCAGCATGACAAGCTGCCTACCAAAAGGCACTCCAACAGATCCAAAATCAACAAGCTGTACAACTAGCTTCCTAGCAAGCACAAGCACAATTAGAAACACAACAAGCACAATAGGCATAGTAGGCTGCTCAAGCCCAAGCTATACTACAACAACAACAAGCTACCCAAGTTGTGCAAGCAACTTAAGATGCACAAGCTACACAGGCTGCACAAGTTGCACAAGCAGCCCAACAAGTGCATGCTCAATCCCAAGCCCAATACTAGGAATAGTTGCAAGCAGTCCAACAACAAGCATACCAACAATCCCTGCAAGAGTATAAAGAACAATAGCTAGCTACTCAACAATAAGCCCAACAACAAGCTTTGTTGGCACAACGACAACACAACCAACAACAAGCATTGTTTGCTCAGTAGCAAATGCAGGCATTAATTGCACAAAAAAGCTTGTAAAAAACCCCCCACCAATGCCCCACCCGTCAATCAAACACCCCAACCCCCTCAAAAAATGTTCACTCCACCTCTTGATCCACAAGATGATGTGATGACACAAGTCAAACTACTCTCATAACAAGTCCTTGATCTTCAATCAAGAAAAACAATAAGGACACTCGACAATCTATGTTCCTATCCTTTTGATAGGAGCCTTGTAATGATACCATTCCCAAAGGGATTTGAAATCCCTAAATTTGACAAATATCATGGTTTGGGAAACCCTAAAGATCACATCAGGGAATTCCAAGTACATTGCATGGAAGTCACATACAATGATACATATCGGATGTAGATGTTTCCTTAGAGCCTAGCTGGTCCCACCATGGAATGGTTCTCTCATCTGCCTATGGGAATTAGAACATTCCACAAAATTATACACATTCCTCAAAAATTACACATTCAACATCGACACAAATGTTAGTCTAGCAGAATTATCGGTGCTTAAATAGGGAAAGGGGGAATCATTTGCCTCCTTCCTACAATGATGCCAATCCAAGGCCAATTGGAGCAAGTGGACCATGCAAGAGGAGAAAAAAATCTGCACTACCATTGCTAATCTAGACAAGACCTTTGCATTTTATCTGAAGATGCAGTGCATCACCACATATGACCAATTGATCCCCAAGGTGCTCAACATTGAAAGGGCCCTTATTGCGCAAGGGGGCACACCTACATATCCTAAACATCAAGATAGTTACCCATCCACCAACTATAATGAGAAACCTCATACATGTGAAAAAAAAGGAATGTCACCAACGATGGAGTAGTCGATACCAAGGTCGTCATCAGTGCCCCAAAGTAGAATGCCCAAACACATCATTAACCACAGAACAATAATCACAATAACACACAAGCCAATGCAGTAAGCCAACAAACACTCCACAATCAAGGCAACAATCTCAATAATCAAGGAGGACCACCTCCGTGAAATAGATACCCCCCCAAGAGGAAATTCACAGCCCTTGGGGAATCAATCAAATCCATCATGAAAAAGGTCAATGAGAACCTCATCAAAATACCCACTTATGATAATTACCAAGAGCCCCAAGTAAAACCACCCTGATACAATGAAAATTTCATTTGCGATTATCATAAGCTCAAGGGGCATACGATCGCCAGCTACATGAAACTGAAAAATGTCATCCAAGACCTCATTGATGACAAAATCATAAATGTTGAGCAACTAGCTGGCAATCAAGATCTAAAAATCTAAACGAATCCAATGCCCAATCACAACCAAGGAAACAATAAAGGAAAGCAAAAATATGGCAATGTGAGCCATGTGTACAAAGGATTTGTCGCATGCCTTGATGAAATGGTCACTATTGTTAGCATCAAGGGAGCCAAAGCTGATTATGGAGTCACCACATGCGGCAACAACATCACCATTATCAGGGCATCGCAGCCATCTAGGATGTCCACCTCAAATCAGAAATTTGTCCCTAATGGTTACAACATCCTTGACCAGTTAAAAAGAACCCCTATTCAGATCTCCATCATGGAGTTACTGAAGATTTCAACCACCCACAAAGAAATTCTTGAGGAAGCATTGGCTTCATCTACCATCTCCACCAACCTTGATACAGAGCAATTCCAAGCTATGGTCAATAACATCACCAGTCTGAATCTCCTCACTTTTTCCAATCAAGACTTCCCCGCCCAACCATCTCACAACCGTGCACTCCACCTTGAAGTCTTGGCTCATAAAAATAAGGTCAAAAGGGTCTTGGTGGATGGGGGTGTAGGCCTCAACATTTGTTCATTCAAGCTTATAAAGAATCTGGGAATCTTTGAAAATTCCATTAAAAAAGGTAAGGGTATCACAATCAGGACTTACGAAGATCAAGAAAGAGTGTCTCAAGGAACTATTCAACTCCCTATTCAAGTAGGGCCAACTGTTATGGAAACCACCTGTCAAGTGCTTGACCTTGATCTACCATATAAAATCCTCTTGGGGTGCCCATAGATTCATAGGATGCAAGCAATTGCATCAACCTTCCATAATTGTGTCAAGCTTTCATACCAAAATCAAGAGGTCACAATCTATGGTGATCCTGAACCCTTCGCCTACTGCAAGAACCTGGAAGCCAAGTATTATAAAGTTCCCCAAGTCCAAAAGAATGATGAAGACCCCTCAAATCCATATATAGACCCACCCAACATAGCCTCCACTTTTTGGACAAAGACACCCACCATCCCTAACATATTCGAAATCAAGCTTATAATCTAAGACAATGGGTGCAAGGAATACAAAATGAAGAAGGGAACCTTTGTGGTCAGGGAGCTACCTCAATCCCCTAGATCCCATGGACATCCACAACCCACCAATACAACAACCCAAACCTTTAGAGCAGGTCCTTCTCGATTCAGGAGTTTGGGAGATCTAGGCCGAGAAGTGGTTGATGAACGAGACATGTTGAGTCTCCTCTAGAAAGATGAAATACCCATACCAGCCCTTCCTATGGATGATGCAAACAAAGGACTTCAATTAATGTTGGGCATGGGCTATAACAAAAATGGAAGTCTAGGAAAGAACAAAAATGGTCGATTGGAACCTATCATTGTTCAAAAATGAATGAAAAATCTTGGCCTTGGGTGCACCCCTCTGAGTGTAACCATACATGGCAGTAGTCCCCCTATTAAAGTAGTCTGGACTCCCCCTCAACTAACAAAAAGCACCCTTCAACTACCAGTATCTACAGGTCTTCCCTTAGATAACTTCACCTTTGATGTAACCGACGTGTGTAGTAGTGACAAGGATCCCATAACTAATTTACCCATGTTGTTTGAAGACTCCTCCCTATGTATGATTATCACCCTATATTTTGAGTCAAACCACCAAACTCATGAAATAAACTTGGACTACCCCCAACTCATCGATTATGACCAATGAGGACCACCGATTCAGGACACATTCAAAAATGATGAGGTGCTCTCGGAGTTCATGGGATTGAGGGATACAGTACCATATGGAGATCATAAGGCTAGATTTGACATCATACTAGACACTCAAGCCTATTACGGGGAGATGATTGAATCCTTCAGTTGCAAAAGTGAGAAATTGAGAATAATCTCAAGGTCCTTGAGTGAAAACAGTACTGTGGCACTCTCTGACCCAAAAACAGTAAAAATAAAGGATGCATCCAATGGTGAAAACCTCTTTGAGGTGCTAAAGGATTCAATCTTCCCCTCGCTGCACTTCATCAAGAAAAATCAGCGGTCTTGGCCAAACAATGCAATCCCATCAACCAGGGAATAAAGGAGCTACCACACATAACCTTCCTATGCCGAGTCACTTCTCACTGAAGAACACGAACTCTTAGTTGCATTCCTCAAAGAAAGGAAACTAAATTTTGCATGGACCTATGCTGACATGCCTGGGCTTGATCTAGAGGTAGTAGTTCATCACTTGGTTATATATCCTGAAGAAAAACTTATGAGAAAAAATCTCAGAAAGATGCATCCCCAAATAGCCTTGTTAGTCAAAATTGAATTGTAGAAGCTCTTGGATGCAGGATTCATACACCTGACTGATTATCCAGAGTGGGTATCCAACCTAGTACCTATTTCAAAGCCCACTAGGGGCATTTGCATCTACATGGATTTCAGAGACTTAAATAAAGTGTGTCCCAAGGATGACTTTCCACTACCAAACATTGATATGATATATGATGTCTGGACACAAGATGCTATCACTAATGCATGGGTTCTCGGGATATAACCAGATCATGATAGCAAAGAAGGACCAACACAAGACAACATTCACATGTCTATGGGGAACCTACTACTATAATATGATGCGATTTGGGCTAAAGAATGCAAGAGCAACCTACCAGAGAGCCATGACATTGATATTTCATGAAATGATTCATAAGATAGTGGAATATTACGTGGATGACATATTGGTTAAACCAAGAAAAAGACAAGACCACATCAACTTTGAGCACCATTTTTCATAGGTTGGAAAAGTACAAGGTCTGACTCAAACCAAAGAAGTTTGTCTTCGGAGTGAAATCAGACAAGATCCTAGGGTATATCATGTCAATGAGAGGAATCAAGGTAGATCCCACCAAAGTCAAGGTGATCCTCAAGATGGAAACACCCAGGACACTAAAGCAACTAAGAGGTCTACAAGGAAGGCTCCAGTCTATCTATAGATTCATAGCACAATTGGCAGACAAACAAATCGCATATTCTCATCTACTCCACAAGGGGGTAGCATACAAATGAGACAAAAAATGCAACCAAGAATTCAACAAAATCAAGGAATACCTAGTCATGCCACTGGTTCTGATGCCGCCAATTATAGGAAAACCATTAATCCTATACATATCAAAAACAATGATAGCTCTCAACACTTTCTTAGCCAAGCATGATGAAAATTTAAGAGAAAGGGCTATATACTATATTAATAGGGCCATGGTAGGACATGAGCTAAATTACACACCTATTTGCAACTCAAAAATTCAGACACTACATGCTAGCACATCAAATCAAGCTAATCACAAAAATAGATCCACTCAAATACCTACTTTCCAAAGCAACTCTCACAGGAAGGAAAACTAAGTGGGTTATGATCCTAACATAGAATGACATCGAATATGTAGAGCAAAAGGCCATCAAAGGACAAGAATTTGTGGATCAACTGGCAGAGGCTCCTATATATGAAGAAAACCCACTTATCTCAAAGTTCCCTGTCGAATCAATTTTCAGCCTAAGAGTAGCAAATCGCTGGAAGATGTATTTTGACAGATCCTACACACAACACGAGTCATGAGAATGAATTTTCTTCATCACTCTCCAAGGAGATTGCATACCCAAATCCTACAAGCTGTCATTCCAATGCACAAATAACATAGTAGAGTATGAGGCTCTTGTCATAGGGCTAAGAATTACGGTGCAATGGTAGATTATGGCTCTTAAGGTATATGGAGACTCTCAACTCATAATCAATCAAGTAAACAATGAATATCAGATGAAGGATGATAAAATGACTCCATACAAGAAATTGGGGGAGAACCTCAAAGAGTCATTCATTGATATTACATTTGAACAACTACCTAGAGAAAACAACAGAGAAATGGACACAATGGCTACAATTGGATCACTCTTAGAAATTTTGCACAACGTCCCAAAATAGGAGTTCCTCGTAGTGCATATTTTTATACCAACATTCGAGGTACTAGAGTCTAAATTCGTGTGTGAAATCATTGGTCCCAATGATCCCTGGTACCATGACATTTACACCTACCTAAGAGTAGGAGTCTTTCCCGTTGACATAACCCTGAACCTCAAAAGAGCTTTTGTCAAGAAGTCATTTCATTTTGTCATCCTAGGAGAAACCCTCTACCATAGGAGCATTGAAGGGACCCTATTACATTGCCTAAATATTGAGGAAGCCCTGACTACTTTAACTGAGGTACACAATGGAATTTGTCATTTGCACTCAAGCGGTATGACTTTGGCTAAGAGACTACTGAGGACAAGATATTATTAGCCCACGATGGAAAGAGAAGAACATGACTTTTTCAAATGATATTTGTAATGCCAACAGAATGGGGACCTCATCCATGCTCCAACTCAAGAGATTCATCCCATTGTTACACCTTGGCCCTTTTCACAGTGGGCATTCGATCTCATCAATAAAATTACCCCCACCTCATCCAATGGCCATAAATTCATCATCACCTCCATAGTGTACTTCACAAAGTGGGTCAAAGCCATTCCCATGACCTACATAACTAGAAAGAAGATATCCAAGTTCATCCTGAACTACCTTATATGTCGATATGGTGTCTCCCAAGCCATTATCTCAAATAATGGGACACCTTTCAAAAATCAGGATGTCAGTGACCTTTTCCAAAAATTCAACATCCAACATCACTTGTCCCCTTTGTATTACCCCTAAGGAAATGGCCAAGTAGAAGCCACCAATAAAACCATTCCGAAAATCCTTAAGAAAATAGTTAATGGTGCTGGCCGTGACTGGCATCTGTAGCTAAATCCTACCTTATGGGTCTATCGCACCAACATCCACACACCAATAGGCACCACCCCCTTCTCCTTGGTCTACAAATCAAAATCTGTCCTCCCCATTGAGATCAAGCTCCCATATTTGAGGATATCAATCTCATTTCAGATGAAGAATACTAGGTCTCATGGCTAAATGAGCTAGAGCTATTAGATGAGTAGTGCATGGATGCCCTAAATCACTTGTAAGTCTATTAGAATCACCTCAAACATAGCTACAATAAGAAAATCAGGAGGTGGACCTTCCAAGTTGGCGAGCTAGTACTAAAGGAGAATCAGAAGAATGTGTCGAATCCAGAAAGCAAGGGTAAGTTTGAGCCCAATTGGTTGGGACCATTCATCATCATGACAAGCTATAAATTAGGAGCCTACCATCTATCAACACCTAAAGGGGAGCCTCTGTAGGAGCCCATGAACAACTCCCATCTCAAAAAAAATTATGCATGATCTTTTAAAGGTAAAACCAAAAATACAAAAAAATACAAAAAGACAAAAATCTAAAAAAATCAGAAAGAGGATTAAAAATAGTAAAGAAAAATCGTCCTCTAGTGAAAACAACTTCGGTGGTGCTTTGGACAAGTACCTTGGTGAAAACCTAGCAAATAGGTGCCAAGCGTAAATAAAGCACTCTACGTCCACTGGGATCTTCATAACTTATTTTGCACACTCACTTATACATTCATCCATCTCATTCCATCATTTCCTTCCACCATCTGTTCTCGTCTATACCATAGCTTGATCTTGTGTTTGTATCGTGATCCACCCTAGTACTACTTGGCACATTCTTAAGGTCAGTTTGTCATGCCTATATCGAAGTAGTCTATCACATCATGCTAGGGCATGTTCCTATACCTATACCGGATAAGAATCATGTATATTATTGTGATCTTCCTTAAAATAAAAAAAATCCAAAAACATCAAAAATTCAAAAATCCAAAAATATTTAAAAAATCCATCAAAAATCCAAAAACATCCAAATCATATTAAAATCCAAAACATGTCAACATTCCAAAATTTTAAAAAATGGAGTCATCTTGCCGAACTACGTGATCTCTGAGCTTGAGCGTAGGCAAGGTTGATCTTTGATCATCCCTTGAGATACCCTAGGTCAGTCCTTTAGGCGTCTGTCGTAATAAAATGGCAATTTGTTTGTCCATTTATCTCATTAGTAATCAAGTATATGTCAGCCAAACTATGTGGTCTATATGTGTATAATGTAGGCAAGGCTAATCTATTGATCAGCTCCTGAGACCCCTAGGATAGGTCTTTAAGTTAGTCTCTTGGTCAAAATCTTGAAAATCCAAAAAAGTTGAAAATTTTCAAAATCCCAAAAATAGCCTCAAAACATTCAAAATTCCAAAAAAATCCAAATATTTGAAAAAAACCCAAAATGGCGCATCCATCTCATTTTGCTCTCACCATAAATAATATCCGCTCATAATAAATTAATCATCATTTTCATCCTTGGTAAGTCAATCGGAAGCAAGTCTAGCAGGTTTAAAATTGAAAGCTCAATCATCAAAGTCTCAAGTCTAGGTTAGTAAGTCAACAAGTTAATCAATTCAGAATATCAATAGCTTATCATCCAGTTAAATCTCATCATCACCTGATCACAACATGTCCTAGGATGCATCCTTCCTATAACGGACATCAACATTGGGCAACACTGTATTTTAGTCTTGGCTAGCGGTATGAAAAACATTAGCTTGTTTGTTTACTTTATCTTTGTCTTTTTGACTTATCTTATTTTCCGTTCATTCCAAGGACCTATCGATGATGCCTAATCAAAATGGTTTAGAGAGAAGGGTGATCCCACAATAGTGGTTTACAATTTTTGGCCAAACTAGACACTGAAAATATATATTTTTAACTAAATCTTCACATTCAGGCACCTATAGCGGCTAAACCATGAGTAATTTGAAGATGATGCAAACTAGAGTCTCGTCACATTTTGTCTATAGATTCTAAAAATATTTTTTTCAAAATTTTTGGAATCAGATTGCACTTCTTTTTCCATCTCCCATGAAAATTGGTTTTTTTCAGAAAACAACATTTTACAAAAGTGACGCACACCGTATAACACAATTTTTTTTCCATGAAGGATGAAATTCTAATTCTTTCGAATTTAGATTTGTAACTCCAATATCTAGTGCTTCCACTTGGTTAGATAGTTTTTTACTGAATATTTTTCTTTAATCAAGTTTTGAAGTCAAACAAATTATAATTCAGACATAGCGCGATTGTATAATGCGTAAATTTTTTTATATATATCAAAATTCAATTTATTTTTTGTTGGATCAAGGACTTCAATATCTGGTGCACTCATATTTTTCATTTTCTTTTTTGATAATCTGCTATTTTTCCACGTGTGCAGAATAGAGACCTTCATTTTCGATGAAAAACCTATGTTTAATAAAACCAAACATTTTAAAATTATATTTTTTAGATAGCTCGTTCTAGGGAATACCATAATCATTTGAAATAAATGTTAAATGAATTCATTTGATCCCCCAAAAGGTAAATCAAAAGTGATTTTTTATCAGCATTTTGATAGGTGTAAAGGAGACTCATTTATAGGTATGGTTTAAAACTAGCGAGGTTCTATCCAAGGGGGTTTGATCTAAGGTGGTTTGATCAAACCCTCTTCAATTGTAATCCTTAAAGTAGAAATTTTAAATTCTTAAATCATTATATTTTCTAAAAATATGATTTCAACAAAAATCAGTTCCTCTCAGAAATTATAAACAAGCTTTGTGGGATCACCTAGAAAGGAATGGGGCAACAATCATTATCTTTTTATCTATTGTTCTTGTTGGATATTCTTGTAAAATAACTTGGTCATGCGTGCTTTGTTTATTTTTTAGGGAAGGTGTTTTAGATGTCTTGTTGACCACATAGGAAGGCTTGATTTTCTATGTTTTGGTCTGAGATGTTTAGAATATCTGAACTACATCTTGAGTAAGGTTTCGTATGTCAAGTGTGAATAGGAATACTCCTATCTAATTGTCAAGTCAAAGTCCATCACACTAGGTACAATGCCATCCTGGTTCTTAATACCTTGATGCATCATACTTATGTGAGTTATCAAACATAAAGTAAATGGCCCTTTTAAAATACCAACTCTTGGTTTCATTATCATCTTCACATAGAATAAGCTTGTTGGATCTTCTTTCTTTCGTATTTTTTCCATGCTAACATGGTGTTGTGACAGTTACTCAAAAACATTACCAAAATGCATCCGCCCTGCATCCACCAATCATTAGCATATTTCATATCATGTAGGAAATATAGATGCATTGCATTTCATCGTTAATATAGAATCATTTACGTTCCATTATAGATATTATCACATAGGCATTATTAAGTTATGGATGGCATATATTATCATAGATGTCATCATTATCATA
Organism: Sequoiadendron giganteum; assembly: GCA_007115665.2. Lineage (NCBI taxonomy): Eukaryota > Viridiplantae > Streptophyta > Pinopsida > Cupressales > Cupressaceae > Sequoiadendron > Sequoiadendron giganteum. The sequence goes on from CM021103.1 coordinate 659,107,751, forward strand.
TCCATATGCACATCATATCATAATAACCTCATTACACATAATAGTTATTTGTATTCCATTTCACATTATCATTTACATATCATTATCATTTCATAAAACATCATCTCATAAATCATCTCACATAACAATGTTCATTACATCATTTGCATCCACAAATCAATCATTACATCATGGGTCATCTCGCATTATCATTTCATACAAAACATCCATTACATAAATCACATAGTGTCACATATCATAGGGAACCATTGCATACCATCTCATAATCATGTGCATTACATCATCATTGCATATTATCATATCATTAAAGTTCATTACTCATCATACAATATTAGTTCATAACGTAACATTGCATTCATTATAGGAATCATTACATTACATCATTAAATTTTTACATAAAACCATTGCACATCATAAATTCCATGTATCATCTCACATTTATAAAGGCATAACATCTGCATCTCATATATCATTCATAAATACATAAGAAAAAGAAACAAAAAAATATGTCGCTTGCATATCACTGCATATAGGTCATAATACATCACATAATTCATTTAGGATATAATATAGAAAATCATTTGCATATCATGATTGCATCCATACATTGTCACCATAAAATGCATAGAAAATTTACAAAAAGAAATGCATCCATAATCATTGCATTATATCATAACACATAGGAAATTAAATGCATCCATCCACCGCAAATAAGGACATCTCATAAATCAAATAATCTCATATATATAAAAAAGTGAGTAACTGTTAAGGTACAAGATTAGGATCAAATGTGTATAATACAATAGGGTCAATAAAAAATTGGAGCCCATGAATAAAAAATGAATATTGTTTGTGATCAAAATGAGGAACTAGCCCTGCTAGCTGCTGCCCTCTCCAACTTGTCTCTTGGTATGGTCCTCGGGCAACCTCATCCATGTTTGCTGGGAGTACTTTGGCACCCGACCTACTAGTGGAATTGCATACCTGTAGTGGAGCCTGTAATACTCCGCCTCTCTAACAGCCTCCTAATTTTCCCATATGGATACTGCTTGGCCTTGAGATGCAGAGGTTGTGCTCTCAAGTTGTCGCCTTCGACCTATCTTTTGGTCTCTCTTAGACCTCAACAACAACCTTTGTAGTAAGTGCTAGGACCTATTTCTGGACCTGATCCCTCTCAGCTATCAAAACTTGCACTTGTGCCTGCAACTGCTGAATCATGGCATCTCGGTGATCTGGCTGCAGAGGCTGCTGCTGAGGGACCTCTCTCTCCTCATCTTTGGGTGGGGTCTTTTGTGGCTACTCTTTGGGTGGGGTCTATTGTGGCTACTCCTGGGGTGGTGTCTGCTATGGCTGGTGTGGAGTTGGCCCACCTCCTCCTCTATCCCCATCCCCATCTCCATCCCCGTCACCCTTGCCTCCCTGCCCTCGACCTCGAACTGTTGATCGGCCCCTAGGCCTCCATCGTGTGGGCACTGTACGTAGATTTGTGAGACTCAAGGGTAGTCTAAACCAAGCTTTGTATGCTACCATAACCCTCACATCACTCTAACCCTGATTGTATGGCCACGACCTAGCCATCAATTGCTTAAAAGGATGTGACTGCCTGATCTACTGGGATGGGTCTGCCCCATGTAGTCTGCCTCATAGTATGAGTAAAGATGGCCACGTACTGGTCATCGGGTCCATCCTATGTATCACCAAACTACTTAGCTACTCGGTCTGGTAGGTATCTCTTGATGATGGTATGCTCTCAGCCCTACATCAATCTATCTTGCCGAGCAAAAAGTAACTGTTGTACATCATCCATCTATGGATCCATGCCAAGCCAGGGCCTCCAGGTAAAATCTTCCATCTCATCGATAAATCACCGCTAGTGGGAAATACCACCTACCCCTGTGTGTGTGAATGCAATATGAGCCCCTCCATACCACTAGACAGTTAGATCATCCAACTCTAGGGAAACTGGTGTAACCTGAGGGTGAGGCACTACAGTGTGCTCCCAAGCCCAGATGTGCAACAATATAACATCGGCCCCAATGGCCTTGCTATCTAGATAAGTGAACTCATGCAAATCTCTGTAAAGTGAGGCCAACATCACTGGACCCCATGCAAGGAACTCTCTATGAAAGAGCATCCACTCCCGTGCCAATCCCTAACCCGAATTGAAATATCAGCCCCGTCGATCCGATTCCACAAGTACTTATATGATCGTTGCAACAATAAGTCTGGATGTGGGCATTGTGCCTTGGTATCTCTCTAAGTCAATATGGCCCTCGGAGAAGATGATCACCTCAATCCCCATGACCTCATAATAGGCATCCCTCCTGGCATCCACATTGTAAATGACTCTCTCTCCATGGATGGGTAACCATAGGATGTGCCAAACATCCTCGAGTGTGACCGTGGCCTTGCCAATAGGAAGGTGAAATGAGGATGTCTCGTTGTGCCCTTGCTCTGCCAAGGCTGTCATCATCCCCAAATTTGTCCAAATAGGGTGAATGTACGTGACATACCAAAGACCAATGGCACCAAGATGCTCCTGGAGCAACTCATGTAACCTTTCTAATGTAATAAGAACTGGCCATATGTGCTCCCGAGAATGTAGTATCCTGAGGTCCTCCTACGTAAGAGAGGTCACTATGTCAAGTTTTGAAAAAACATTGGGCCCTTGAACTAAGTTCCTTCAATTCAAACAACAAATGCGGCGTTTGTAATTGTAGCATTATTTGCAAACTCCAAACTATGCCGCATTTACATAGTTTGACCACACCTGTAGGTCCTAAACTCCAAAGAGGTTCACCATGGCGCATTTTGCACATGCGGCTAACTATAAACCCAAACCCTAATTTCTAAACTAGCTCGCAGTGGTGCTCTTCGCACATGTGGCATGCTTAGAGGTCGGACGATGTCGATTTTTAATTTTTCAGTGGTGCTATATAGCGCCACTTGACTCTTTTTTGACTGTGACCTTATTTATTGCATGAAAAAAATTAAAATCACAAGTTAGGGAAGGGGTACATACTACGGGTCCTGCACCGACTGGCCGCTGGTGCACTTGTACTTGCTCTGACACATGTCAGGGAAGCAATCTTTGTGCCATCTCGATCAAAGCTCAGAGCTCAAAATACAAGAATCTCTAAAGGCTAAGTGTGAAAATGATTTGAAAATGACCCCTTGGAGTCTATTTAAGCCTAAAAATTAGGGTTTTTTGACCTAATTTAGCCATCCAGCTAGGGTTTTGGACCCTCAATCCCATTTTTGCCCAGCCAAAGGCCATTTTGCATCATTTTTGGTGTTTTAACACATTTTTTGGCATCCTAGAGCCTTTTTGGACCTGTCGGGCACCTCGTCCTCTTTTTTCACGAGATCACCCAAAAATCCAAATTTTCATTTGATCTCTTGAGGGGGCAATATACCATCATAATTCTTCTCACCAAGCCAGTAGTGTGGCATCTAAAAAATTGAGAAATTTTTCAATTTTGATCACAACAATTTATTCTTTGAATCAATGCAACAGGTACATTGCTTCAAAGAGGGGCAAAATGTAGACATGGAAAATATACCGAAACACTTGATCCTGATTACTAACATCATTTCGTCCTAAATAATATTCTTAGCTTGTCATCACCTTTCATCCCTTAATTGAATAAATCATTATTTATCCGATTAAGTCATTATTTATCTGATTAAGTCATTCTCTCATGTTAATTAAATTAATCAATCTAATTTAATTAACCCAATGTCTCTATTTAATTAAATAATTCATTTTATTTAATTAAATCTCTAAAGTCATCCTATTAAATTGAATAAATTAAACCTTATTTAATTTAATCTAACATCATCCCCTTTTAGTTAAATAAATCAAAATATTTATTTAATTAAAATCTAAGTCATATTCCTCTCAACTTTGATTTAAATCAACCCAAAAATATAAATCAAATTATCACATCATCTAATCTCCTATTAAATTGATCAAATCCTGATTAATTTAATCTTAATCACCTAATTTCTCTAGATTTTGCCACTTGCACATGAAAATACATTTAATTGATTTATTAAATCTACATTTTCTCTCAACATGGCATCTTTAGGGGAATATTCCTCCAAGTTTGAAAATCCCTCCAAGTGGATTTGTCCTTCCAACAAAGCATGTATCTCCTCTTACATGTCCTTGTGCATTGAGCCAAGTGGAATTTAAGTCATTTTCTTTCCCTCTCCAACAAGTCGTTTCATGATTTTCAAAATCCACCTAATATCATTTATTGGCTCATTCATCAAAATGTGCTCAAGCTTCCCCCATTCACATCTTGACAAGTGGCACTTGGCCATTGGATATTGAATGATCCCACATTGCTTCATTTTTCTCATTCCTCCATCTTGTCTTTCTATAAATAGAAAGATCTTCTCATTTGGCATCGACAACTTAGAGCAAAGTTACTATCTTCACATTTAGAGAAATTTCATCCATTTACATAAGCATTTTCCATTATCATAGCTAGGTTATTGCAAATTTAATCAAGGAATCACATTGTTCTTCCTCATCAAGTGGATCAATCTTCATCAAAATAATCAAATCAAACAAAGGAGTTGGGAAAGGGCCATTTACTACACACAAATTGGCACCAAATCCCCCATGGGATTAAGAGTTTGCATGTTTAAATAGGATTTCATTACTTTAAATGTCCTATTCTTCATTTTTCCTATTTTGAGCATTGTAGATGAATTTCATGGGGAATCTTAGCTCTAACTTGCATATGGATCTAATATTATGTTTTTTTGCTATGTTTGTGAGGTCTAGGATTGGGGTTCATAGACCTCAACCTTAGATATTATAGAAAATGTAATATCATCAGGCTTTAAGGCTATATTAGCTAGGAGGTCTACCATTCCATTTTTTGACCTTTCCATTGATTCAATTGAAAAATATCAAACAATTCAGTAGTATTCCATACAATAGATTTATATTGATTGAATCTCTTATGTTTGGACACATATTTTTCCCTAGTTTGTGAGAAAACTAACTCAAAGTCCCCTATAGCTCTAAGTATTAGAAACACAAGACAACTGAGGGGGGGTGAATAAATCATATATTAAAATATTCAAACCCTCATTACTCTTCAAACCCTTATTATGCATCAGCATGAATGTAAACTAATGAAACATAAATGCATTCACAACCTTACATCATAGAACACTATATTTATGTGGAAAACCGTAATCAAGGAAAAACCATAGTGAGGATTAACTCACATATATATGAATAACAAAACTGATTACAAAAGGCTCACTATTGAAAGGGCTCACTACCTAGAAGGAAATAACAGCTCATTGCCAAGGGCTCACTACCCAATGGATTCACTATCTAGAATAGAAAGATAATATTTTTACAAGGAGGTACACTACCTCAAAGCAATAGGAAGATCCACTACAATAACTCTACACCATCCACAACCTTCTGTTCATTGGCTCCAACAACTTCAGGTACACTAAAAAATGTAGAGACCTTCTTCTCACTACTTCTAGTAGCCTTAGGTGTTTAAGCTCACACTCAAATCACAACACTTGATCATATCCACATAATTTCACATCACACAACACACCAAAAATATCTCTAAAAATTAACCTTTCTTATATCAAACACAACCACAAAAACTTTCTCCAAGTCAACTTCAATGAAATGTATGTACCTCAAACATGTAACTACAAAATAGGTCAACACCAAACACTTCCGTAGTGGAAATAAGTGAAATAAGACCAAAGCAAAGGTTAAACAAGACCCGAAACTATACCGAAACACTACACCATGCTTCTACAAATAACAAACCATCTCTGTAATTAACTCTAGCGTGTTAGGTTGGCCAAACCTGCACTAACAATATCAAAAAAATTCACTCTTCACGAGGTCTAGAAACATCTTTTGGACCATTTAGCAACATCACACAACATCCAAGAATATTCCAACATCATTAGAATATTTAGGAACACTTTTGCAACCACCTGAAACTGAGAATACTATCATCCTATGCAACCAACCACACTACCACAAATATACAACTCACTAACCAAACTTGTGAAACAATTGAACAACAAAAACTATAGGGGAAGTTAGATACAAACAATATTAGCACATTCCCAAATCTACAAGAAAAAAAACCTCAATGCTAAGAAATGAAAAGCAATTCCATTTCTCCCAAACAACCTTCTTTAGAGGAAACACACTGTCAGACACATCTTCCACTATCGTACGATCCATAGTTCTAAAACTATGGATATAACACCTTTGATCATCTCATACAAACCACACAAGAACATCTTCAACAATGAACAAATGTGGATCACAATGCAGAACACAACTATTTCACCTTGTACACTTTATTCAGATTTTCTCAAAAGCACTTGGAAACCAAGTGAACCAGCTACATCAGCAACACCTACTCAACACCACAACTCCTTCTCATCATGAACACACAAGAGGTTGAAATATGTTGAAATTAATGACAAAACTAATGACAACATAGAGTAAAAATAACAAACAATCTCCCCCTTTTTCATTGATGGAAACACTAGCTTTGAAAAACCATCAACAACAAAAGAAACCTTGCAATGGAAAGACCAGCTCATAAAAGCAACCCTACATCAAGAAACACTCCCCTCACTTGGATATTTATTAAATTTCAAACTTCTTTCTTTCTCCCCTTTCTTTTTATGTTTTTCATCCTTCTCCCCCCCCCCGGTTTTTTTTAGACATCACTTTTTCCCACTTTGACATCAATGGAAAAGGGAAACACCTACAAACTAATTTCTCTCCAATTTACTTTCTCTTCACTACTATTTCTCTCCATTTCTCTATCTCCACTACTCTCTCCCCCTTAGGGGCACAAGATATGTTCCCCTCGACTACACTAACCAAATACACCACTACCTACTCCTCTTGAGAGGTAGGCTTCATCAGTCCAAGACCAAGAATATATCTTGAAAAAATCCCATGGAAAGATGCACCAACTCATGCATCTAGATGAAAGCAGGGAAAATAACCCCTAGCTTCTATCTAAGATACTCAAATGTATCTTTTGGAAAATCCTTTGTGAAAATTCCTATTATTTGATCCTTTGTAGGCACATAATCCAGCTTCACTTCATTCTCTACAACTTTATCTCTTAGAAAGTGATACCAAATAGAGATATGCTTTGTCCTTGAATGCATTGCCATTTTTTTTTAAAATATTGATAGTACTTGTATTATCACACAAGATAGGAATAAGTTCATCATATGATATTCTAATATCCTTTAGTGTCTACTTCATCCACAACATCTATGTGCAACAAGATTCTACTACAATATATTTTTCATTTGCAATAAATATTAACACTAAATCCTTCTTCTTGCTCAACCAAGAAACCAATCTACTTCAAAGAAAGAAAGAACCTCCACCTGAACTTATTTTTTCATTAGTACAACTTGCCCAATCTACACTATATAAGCACTCAAAGAGAAATCAATATCCCTAAGATACCATAAAACAAATTCTGGAGTGCCTTTCAAATATATGAATATCCTTTTGACTACTACCATATGTGATTCTCTAGGATCTTCTTGAAATATTTCCACAAGACAAACTACATGCATGATATCTAGTCTAGTAGTAGTTAGATATAACAATCCACCAATCATGGATCTATACTTGCTCTAATCTATCTTAGGAGATTCATCATTTTTGCTCAAATTACAACTAGTAACCATGGGATTATATATTGGTTTAGAGTCCTCCATTCCAAAATTATTTAACATTTCCTTGATATACTTTAATTGTGAGATGAATATACCTTTATTATATTGATTGATTTTTAGCCCAAGGAATAAATTTATCTCCCCAAACATTGTCATTTCGAACTCATTTTGCATCTTCTTTGAATTTTTTTTACACATTTCCTCATTTCCTCCAAAGATTATTTCATCAAAATACACAACCACAATCAGAATTTGATCTCTCCCAACCTAGAAGTATATATTTCTATCTGTAGTACAATTTTTAAATCCCTGCTCCAATAAGTACTTATCTAATCTTTCATACCAAGATCAAGTAGCTTCTTTGAGTCCATATAAATATTTCTTCAACCTGTAGACCATATTATAATCTTCTAATAACTGAAACCCTTTTGGTTATTCAATGTACACCTCTTATTCTAACTCAACCTTCAAAAATGTAGACTTAACATCCATCTGATACACCTTGAAATCTTTATGTGCTGCAAAATCTAAAAACATCCTAATAGCTTCCATTCTTTCCACCGAAGCTTCAAAATATATTCCTTTGACTTCTGAGTAGCCTTGAAAAATAAGCCTATGCTTTTTTATGATAACTTCTTCATTCTCATTCAACTTGTTCTTGAAAACTCATTTGGTTCATTTCACATTCTTGTTTGCTGGTCTTGGGACTAGTTCCCATTTCTAATTCTTCTCAATCTACCTTAGTTCCTCTTTCATAACTTTGATCCAATTCTCATCCTTGTATACTTCAGCTACTATTTTAGGTTCTACCTTAGAGAGTAAACAAAAGTTTACCTATTCCTCTATCATAGTGTATCTTCTTCTTGTTAGCACACCTTTTATCTTATCTCCAATCATTTGATCTTCAAAATGATTCCTCTTAGCATACTTAAGAGTTTTAGGATTCTTTTATAGAGCTTCTTCCTCTTTAACTATCATCTCATTTTCTTCTTTCTCTTCTTCTCTACAAGGAGGCTCATCAGATTCATATCCTTCTATCAACACTAAGCTTTGATGTGATTATTTATCCAATTTGACACTTGCACTTTCAAATATCTTATTTATCCCTTTGTTGTAGCATCTGGATGCTTTTCTCTTTGTAGAGTATCCAAGGAAGATTCCTTCATCTAATCTTGCATCAAAGTTTCCTATATTTTCTTCATCTCTCTTAATATAAAATTTACTTCCACACTCTAAAATATTTCGGAGTAGGAGGTTTTCCATACCATAGTTCATAAGGAGTCTTTTAACTATTCACTCTTGCTTTTCCTTTGTTAAGAATGTATACTATAGTGTGAATAGCTTCTTTCCAATAGATTTCCAGTAGATTTTATTCCTTAATCATGGTTCTTGCTACTTCTTGAACTATCCTATTCTTCATCTCCACAACTCCATTTTGCTAAGGAGTCCTAATAGTTGATAAATGTCTTTATCCCATGATCTTCACAAAAGATATTAAAC